>OX596073.1:53987715-54398666 GCA_951394005.1 Protophormia terraenovae
ACAGTGATAAATATTTCAATATATATGTATGTATATGAGCAAAATCAAAAAAAAAAAATTTAAATTTTAAGTAAAAATATAAATTTTTTTTCTTCTGACATTAACGTTGATTTGTAGTTTTTTAAGGACTATTTACGCATAGAAAATCTGTTCATTTTTATCAATGCGCACAAAGCTGTTGAGGTTTGAACTTAAAACTTAAAAAAAAAAATGTTGAAAATAGAGCTTTGGTTTTATCAAAATCAAAACAATGCGATTTTATAGAACTTCTAAGGTACTATCAACACATGCCATACAGAATCTTTAATATCACTGGTCACAAAAAAAAGGAGCACAAAGCTCCTTCAAAAAAAAAAAATAATAATAATAAAATATATGTGGACTAGATGGAATTCTGCATGCGAAACTCAAATCTGCATTCAGTTTTTTCCCGTCAGGTCTAGATTTTATTTATGGGCGTGTCTAATATTGCGCCCTAAATAAGCCGATTACTCGAATATTTTTCTCTATAACGGTATGCATGATTTATATAAATGATACACCAAAATATGTGGAATAAAATTGGCTTGAAATAGTTCGTTCGTTTTTATCAGCTCAATAGTTTAGGAGATGTAGCGAAATATGTGTCCGTTCATGCTAAATTCCAGATTTCTTTTTTTTAACTAAAATTTCTTTTTAAAAGTGAAAATATAAAAAATGTTTCAGTTTATCATATTTATCTCAAAGCTGGCAAAACTATGAGTAAATAAAGCCACGTATCATAAAAATTAATGCACAAATCTTGCTTGCATTCACAGTTAAGTTAGGATAACCATGCATACCTACAGTTAAGTGGAGATACACTAGTGGAAAAAAAAAATTCATCTTAAATAAAAAAATAAGTGAACTACATGGAATTTAACGTGCTAAATAAGAATCAGCTTTTACTTTTTTTCTATCACGTATTAATTTTTTTTATGGACATAACTACTATGACCCCACCTTTAGGCAGTCACACTTGTATATCTCGAGAACGGTTTGTCCTATTAAGATAAATTAAACTCCAATATACAGCGACTTAAATTGTCTTTCATCTGAATTTACATAATTCGTTGTTAAGTTATTATTTCAGTAGTTATTTGGTGATTAGCAGCGAAAAAAATTTATTTATTATTATTATTATTTTTTAAATCGTAAAAATTTTGATCCATAACTCTGAAATTATTGAGCGAATAAAAAATATTGTTAACATAACTTGAAGACAATTTTTGTGAGTTATGGTCAAAATTGTACAAATCATTATCGAATAAGGTGATGATATTAGTCACGTCCATAAAAAAATCAGTACGTGATAGAAAAGAAGTGAATGCTGATTCTTGTTTAACTCGTCAAAATTCATATAGTCCACCTATTTTTGTTTTAAGAAGAAATTAAAAAAAAAAAAAAAATTGTTTACCCACCACTGTATTTCTACTCAGTTGTATGTAACATGAATATTTTAAATTAACTGTGAATAAAATCAAGATTTTTGCATCAATTTTGAAGATACATGCCTTTTTTTATTTGCAGCATTATCAGCTTTAAGACAGAGATGATAAACTGAAACATTTTTGATGTTTTCACTTTTAAAAAGAAATTTTAGTGACAAAAAAATCAAAAATTTTGCGTAAAACAATTTTTTTTCTGACATTTACTTCAAAATAACTCCGAAACTATTGAGCACATAAATAAATTAAGTTAAGATTATTTGAAGATATTTTTAGTCCGCATCTTTTGGTATAAAACTTATGTCAATCGTACACACTATTCTTTAGTTATGAGGAAATATACTAGAGCAATGGCCTTACTATGGGCGAAATATTAGACACGTCAATAAAAAAAATCTGATAGCAGATTCTGATAGTACATTAAAATGTATGAAATCCAACTATTCGTCTTTGGTGGAGGATTTTTTTTCGACCAGTGTATTTATCGAAACACACTGAGAAGAAAAATTTATTTTTTGCACAATTTCATAAATAGCAAAAAAAAAAAAAAAAAAAACAATATTGGTTTAAAATTTTGCAAAGTTATTAGCAATAAAGACATATCTTGGAATTATTTGCTGAAAATTGGTTTTAGTTTGGAAAATATAGTCGTTTAAACATTACTACTCATAATAATATTGCTAACAAAAAAGCGCTATTTTAATTTTTTTAAAAGTGAATTTTGGCAAAATTTTTAACTTGTATGTTATTTGATAATAAATTTTACATTGAAAATTGATTTTATTATATCAAAATATGAACAATAGTGCGAAATAAGCATGGTTGATTTTTGAGGTTAAAAACATGTTCGTTGGTCCATATAATTAAAAGTCCTTAAAATATTTTAACGACATCTAAATTTTAGTATTAAGCTAATAAAATTCCTTCATTTGACATCAAATTAATATCATTTATATTTCGCGATAGTTGTCAGCCGATATAGATAACGTTTCTTGATTTTTTTTTTTTTTTCAATTTTAATCATTAAAATGATTCTTTACAGATATATTTCGGTGATCTAAAGTCATATCTTACACTGAAAAAAATTCAGAACAAAATTTTGAAATTTGGTGAACATTTTCGAAATTGCATAAAATTTTGTATTTCAAAAATTTTTAAAGCCATTTTGACTCGGACGTATCATTTGATAATAAATCTTGTTTACGCGTTATTTTGGACAATTTCTGTAAAGGCGGAATTTGTCAGTAGCAAAAAACATGCTTTTAGAAATATTTACGCCAATTATATGTGAAGATGCTATCCCATGTCTGGTTTCCTGACATCAACGAGATATACATTAAACTGTAGTCTTATCTTTCGACAGGTTAATGATTTAAATAAAAAAGTTGTCAGTGCAAAATTAAAAAGAAAACAAAAATCTTCGAAATTTTAATGCAGTTATTTTTCTTTTTTTTTTTTAATTTTTTAGTTATAAATGCCTGTATTTCCCTGAGATTTTACGCAAATGATTAAAAATTTAGGATTTCTTAGTTATTTTGGAAGATCTACAAAAATCAAAACTTTTCCTAATTTTAAAACAAATTTTGGTAATACAAAACACTTAAAGTAAGTTTTAAACAATTTCGAAATTTTTGGATTTTCCTCATAGCTTCTTCTTTCGAAGAGAATAAAATTCCATTTCTTAACCCTATATACCACTTGCCATATGTACGTATGTATTTGTGTCAATAGAAAACCAAAAACTACCATATACCATTTAAACAACTACAGTGACATTACGAAAGCTGTTTTGAAAAATTATTGCATTAGTTGTACATGCAAAATAAACCACATGAAGTAAATAAATAGACATTAGTTCAGTGTATAAGTATTAAATGTAGCAACTCTACACAAAATATAACAACCACAACTTCCACACTTACAGCAATAATAACAACAACATATTGTTGTAGTTATAAGTGTCTGTTTGTCTATCATTGCTGTATAACTATAGATGTGTCTTGTAAATTGTGACACAGAAAAGAAAAAAAAGAAATACATATATATCACAGAAAAAAGGTAATATTTTGGTTTTAGTCTACTAGTTTCTTACTTTTTTTTCCTTTTATTTTTCCGGATAGAAATAAACTTAAAATCACTGGAGTGTAAAATGTCTTTGTATCCCATTGGGCTTACAATAGAGTCATACTTTCACAGTATGTTTATTCCTTTGTCTCTGTAGTATTCTTTTGGTTATGGTTACTAGTATCAAAGTACTTGGTAACATTTCTATGGAGAATTTATGTATATTTGGGGGAGTAAACCACGTGACAATGTACAAATCTTTTGAGACCTTTTGAATACTTTTTACATGATAAGTTAGAGATTCAGCTATTCTATTTTTTTTTTTTTTCTAAATATTAAGGAATATTTATTTTATATATATATGGTGGATAATTTTTATTTTAATATGTTTACAATATGTATGAAGTCATATAAAACAAAAAATCTCAAGATTAACATAAAAAATGTGTTACACTTTTAATTGAAATTGTCACAACTAAAGCTGATTCTAAACTATAATTAAAGCTAAAAACTCTTCGAAGCTTTAATGGAATGAAAACTAAAACTGAAATTGATATTTTTTTAGATATAAAACTAAAAGATATAAAACTAAAAGATATAAAACTAAAGAACTATAATAGATATGACTACAATAGAATGAATAGTAATTGTATTGCGATTAAAGTTAAATTTGGATTTTTATAATTAAGATAAAAATTTAACCCTATTAAAGATAAAATAGGATTATAATTGAAGCTGAAATTGGACTAAAATTAAATCAGTTTGAAATTTCAGAGCCGTTTACTAGACAATACTTCCCTGTCCCAGAACACAATACGGTATTGCAGAATGTATAATCTGCTAAAACAAACTTAAGTCTAATAGATCTCAACATCGTCCAAGATACCCAAATGGCAATTTGAATAATAATATCACTCTGCTATAGTGAAAATTTAATTTAAATGGCTTAGATTACGTCATAGGCATTTGATTTTCTACATTTGTTTAAATTTTGGCTAAATATTAAAAGAAAATTTAAAAAAAAAAACTTAAAAGTAATAATACAATTTTCCACAGTTTTTCGAGTTTACCAAAATTTTTTTATAAATTTTTCTTCGAACGCCCATGCAAAAAACGATATAATAACTTTTAAAGAATTTTTTTTTATTGCAAACATACCCAGCAAAAAAGAAACTAAACAAAGAGCTAATGTTATATTCGGCTCGGCCGAATCTATATACTCAACTTTTTAGAATTATTTTTTATATGGGAGATGGGCGGTAAAGTGGGCGGACCACGCCCAGTTTTTATTTTTTTTTTTATTAAACGATTTTGCCAATTTTCAATATAAAACAAACCTTATATAAGGTAAATATTTGAGCCAAATTTCGTCCCTCTACGTTGTCCCGTTTGAGCCCTATCTTGCTTTCAACAGACAGACGGACGGACGGACAGACTGACGGACATAGCTAGATCAACTCAGAATCGAACCAGGACCCGGAAAATATATACGAGAAAGAGCTGCAAAATTTATTTTCATAACCCATGGTTGTTAATCATTGAATTCTAAGCTAATTTTCTAGAAGGTGCAAATTCGAGTTAAAAGAAAATGTATTAAAATTATTTGAAGCTTTTAAGTAAATAAATTATCAAAAAGAACTTAAACTTATTCTGAATTAACTTAAACTTTGAATTAAATTAATCTTTAAAAGAATTTTATATGTATGGCATTGTAATTGAAGATTCATTAAGATAAATTTGACATTGAATTTGAATTATGACTAAAACTAAAATAAAATGCTGAAATGTTTATAACATATTTATGTAACTAATATGCAAAAATTAAAGGAAAATCAAACAAATATTTTTACATATATAAAATATTTTTCTACAGTTTGAAACGTTACTTTTCAAAATAAACAAACCCCCTTTGATTGAATTTCAAATTAATGCTAAATTAAAATTAGTTTCTAAATAATTCATAAAATATTTATATTTTTCCTTCTGCATATTCTACAGCCATCATCCATTAATTTCAGCATAATACTCGCAACAATACTTTATATTTATTTATTTGATTTAAATAGAAATTGCTACTTTTTATGTTGGAATGATTATTTTACTGTTTTGGGTAAATATTGTTGGTATACATGTCCTGCTTGTCACTTTTGTTTATATTTCGGTATAAATGTGTATTTTATTATTTTCTATACAATAATACTTAATAAATAAAAAAAATAAAAAAACACCATGTTTAGCTGTCTTTCTAACTGACTGTTTTGTCAGTATAAATATTTGTCTGTTTATGTCTAGGTCTAACAAAATGTAAAACTAAACATACGATTATCAGTTACACACTCATATATGTATATAAAAAGAAAGTGTGCGTTTATTTTCATTTCTATTTGTCTGTGTTTAGGTAAGTAAGTATTAAATGTTTGTCTCTAAAGCATTTCTATTGCTATCTGCAATATCTATGTTTTTTTTATTGCAATGTCTGTTTTGTCTATTTGACTGTATGTTTGTCAAGTTAACTTTACTTGACAGTTGACATGAAAATCATGACTATTATATTAAAAGTAACAACAAAAGCAACGATAACAGTGATAGATTTAAACAGACCAACAGAAAAAGGAATAAAATATAAAGGTTTAAGAATGTTTGTTGGTTTCATCTATCTATGTATAGTATTTTTTCCTACACCCTTTACACTACCATTAAGGCTAAAATAATAAATGACCATAATGAGTTTATAATAAACAGGTTTATTTTTATATAAAATTCATTATGAGTTTTTTATTCTTTATAAAAATAAATAAAAAAAAAAAGAAGAGTCAAATTTTCCTTACATATTAAAACACTTTATATTATGATAGAAATATCTATTCAAACGCGTAGGGAATAACTTTTTTTTCACCACCCTGGAGAGTTTTGTGGGCATTTTCCAGGTGAAAAGACATTTTTATAGATAGAAGACAGTGACTCTGAGGTTGAACTGCAATTTATACAAATTTGTATTAGTAAAATTAAAGATTTGTAGACCAAAAATATTCTATATGAACTTTTTTGTTCAGAAGAAAAAATTTTTAGATTTAGATTTTTTTTAAACATTTAAAGATATCAACGTCTTTTATATTAATTAAGTTAAGTTGAATTTAAGACAAACATTGCTTTCTTAAACTAGATTTCATAATCATAATATTTTTTGTACAAATTATATTATCACATTATAATAGAAATTTGTTTCATATTATAATTTGCTAAACTATTATAACTTAATTCCCCAATATGTTTGCGTATTTTTTGACTATTTTTTTATATAACAATAAATAAAAATTGTTATTAATTTCTCATTTTGCATAAAATCATTTAAGTACAAAGCAACAACACGTCCTCCCTTTTTAAATGATTTATTAACAAACAACTAATAATTTGTTTAAAGTGTCCAGTTAAACATGATAAAATATAAATGAGAGAATGAGAAATACAGAAAATGAAATTTAATGATTATGTACTGCATATACACTTGCGAGCAAAACTGTCACAAAATTATAAATATTAAAACAAGATTTATTAAACATTCAGCACTTAATCTTTATGCTTCTAATACACATAATGTTATATAAAATATAATAATATTGTAACGGAAGCAAAAAATACAAGACAAAAACTTATGCTAACACTATTCACTCAGCTTTGCACGTTTCTCTGGTACATTTATAAAATATTATTTTTAGTACGGTATTCGCAATCCCTTGTTTTTAATGACGCTTTTCCTACACCTCGGCATATTTTTGACTCGATTGTATTATTCCAATCGACTCTTCAAAATGGAAAACAAATTTTTATAAACTGAATTTTTCCCTAGGTAACTAAATTTGCATAACCTTTACCCTGAGTTTGAGATATCTGTCCTGTTGGAGAATGACTTCATCATATACGATGTGGTTCATTTCATTCCATAAGATTGGAGTCGGTTAATTTTTGTATCATCTGGCTAAGTAACTCGTTTCCAATCGTTGCAGAATTCAAGACGTGCTTTTATATTGTAACCAGACAGAGCTTTTTTTTTTTCTTTTTGACTACATTCATGTATTAATGTATAGCAATAGGGGCTTGCTTGAGTGTTTTTAAAGCGTCTTTCCATTCCTCGTTTCATTAATCGCGCATATAAATATTTTAGTAATCTGGGACGACCTCTAGTGTTAGCGTTAAAAACTACATTTCGTTATTTTATTACATCAATTGCGGTGGATTGACTCAATTTTATTTTTTTTAGCTAATATTCTGAATGACATACTATTTTCGTAACTATATTGATTTTGATAATTTTTTATTTAAAATACTAAAAATAATCAATAAAAAACGATCGCATATAACTAGACTGAGAACTAAAAGTTAATGAGAAGCCCATTTTTTGTTTCCGAGTTTACATTGGTCCATGAACTATTTGTTTCACCTTATATGGGAGGTGGACAGTATTTTTTTGGTTTTCAAGTTTATATCGACCGTCAAACTATTTATACAAAATGTCGTTGTCGTACATGCTTTCGTTTAAGAGATATCGGCAGAAAAGTTTGAAACGGACACCCTGTGTTTCCAGTTTTTAGCCCATAACATTTTTATTTATTAACCGATTTTGCTCATTTTCAATACTAAACAAACCTTATATAAGATAAGAGCCAAATTTCGTTCACCTACGTTGTCCCCGTTCGAGCCCTATCCTGCTTTCAACAGACGGACATAGCTAAATCAACTCTGAATCTAACCAGGACCCAGAATATATATACTATGTGGGGTCTTAAATGATTCCTTCGACATGTTACACACGGAATGACAAAATCAATATACCCCCCATCTTTTTGATGGTGGCTATAATAAGAAAATGTTTCAAATTGCTCAAAAACATACAGCCTACTTTAACTTCACTTATAAAAAACTTGCAAAACTGAGTGAATAGTGTTAGCATAAGTTTATGTCATGTATTTTTTTTTTATTCCGTAATAATTATATTATGATATTGGCAACATTTTGTTGCCAATATAATAAAAATTCATTGCTAAAGATTTTTAAATTTTTTAAAACGCCCGAAAAAGGGTATTTTTTTACTTGATGGCTTTCAATTTTGATAATAATTTGTATACACAAACTCCATTAAGCATTTTATCAATTTCAGTTTTCAGTTTCGTGAAATTGCAAAAACTCGCGAATTTATTTCGCTTTTTTACTTTCTCAAAAACCAAAAAAAAAAAAAATTCAAAAGCATGTAACTTTGAATAGAAATATCTCTGGGAAGACTTTGTGGATTTTAATGATTTAAACTGAATTTCGCATATGTCGGCTTTACGATAAACATTTTAAAAATAAGAAAGATTTTTAAAAATGCATTTTAGTGCAATTGCATTTTTTAAATGCATTTTTCTTTAAATATGCTATTAAAAATTTTTAATTTTTTAAAATAATTAAAAAGTTTGGATTCTTTACATTAAAATAAAAGTGTCAAATTTTTGGGATGCGAAAATCTTATATGCATAATCCAATTTTTATAAAAACATGTTCCCAATTTTTCATATAAAAATACATTTTTTTCTTGTTTTTTAATTTTCTTTAAAATTTGTATAAAAGTTAACAAAATATAAAAAGTATGCAATTTTAAATATTCATATCTCTTGTAGTTATTAATGGATTTCTGTAATTTAAAAAGTATTCAAAAGGCCATTGTATTTTTTTGGTGCAATTGAGTCAGCATTTCCAAAATCTCCTCTTCGTTCCAAAATATTTTAAAAATATAAATGCAGTTTATAGATGCATTTTTGTTAGTAGCGAATTTATTAAGTTTTAATTTTTCGAAAGTGTATTTAAAAATGCTTTGTTTATAATAACTTGAAACAATAATTAGTGTGTTACATAAAGGTTTACTATTTTTAACTAATTTTTAAAAAGTAGCACAATACATTTTTAATGCATACTCATAATACCAGAAAAGTATAATTTTTATATGAAAAAATTTAAATTAGTTGAAGAAAAGGCGAAGTTATGCACAGTACATGTGTGCGTCCCAAAAATTTTGGATTTTTATTTTAATGTAAAGATTTCATGCATTCCAAATACGTAAAAAAAAAATATTTAATAGCATATTTAAAGAAAAATGCATTTAGCGAATTTGAAAACGGAAATCTATATAGACACCCATAGACCTTATACGTGTAAAATTTTATAAAAATCGGAAGATACTTGGTATATTTTTGGGCGTTCTTTCATGGAATGGACGATATATATTTTTTTCAATGGATATTCAAATACGTAAAATATTACAATTTAAAATAAAAATATCTTGCAAAATAATTTTTTTTTTTTAAATTGTTAGGCTACTTTTGTTTTTCAGGGAAAATAGGCTTTATTTAGACTTTTTGTTGTAACTTTTGAACTAAAATCTATAAATTAATAAGTCAAACTGTAAATTAATAAGTCAACTGTATTATATAAGATAATTTTAAGAAAAAACAGACAAATGCGTTTTATATCAAAATTAATGTTATTGAAAATATTAAAAACTAATGCAATTTTTATAGTAAATGAAAAAAATAATGCAGAAAATCAAGAAATTACGATTTATTTCATTTAAGATATATTTTAGTCAAGTCACAGACCCAAACTTACGAGAAATTTAGTAAAAATATTTTTATTACACTTTTAATGGCTACAGTTGTTTAAAATCTTCATTTTGAATTGTGGTTTTTGCATAATTATAACTGGTTTATTTTAATATAAAAAAATATTTTTCATTTAGGCAAATATTGGCAAAGTGTTTTTCTTTGTTACACAAACTCTACATATATCTCGAAAATATCCCATTTTTAGGGTCATTTTTGCTGAATTATTAAAAATAATTGTGCAACATCCACCTGTTTAAAAAAACAATTATCGTTTTACAAAAACTAATAAAAATCACACTTGGAATTTTGAACATTTTAATTTTTTTTACTGTAATATTATTTATTGAAAATTATTGAAATAATTCAATTTGTTTTCTATTACCCGACATAAAAATTTATTGCAATATCCACACTGTATTTTTTTAATTAATCCTTGTTTTGAGTACTGTTCAACCCAACGTGCAGCGGCAGTAAAAAATTCATTTAATTCTTTTCAAAATTGCGACCTGTAGTTTAATTACAAGGTTTAAATTAACGAATGGACAGACGGACGGATATCGTTAAATCGACTCGGAGAATAACTCTAACCGTTTGAGTCTTAGACTAATAATTCTTGTTATTACAAACATCAGAACAAATGCATAAAATCCTCCCATTCTCCGCATGATGTACTAAAATAACGGTAAATGGACCAAATGTTGGTCCATTAATCTTATCGTTTCGAAGAATTTTTTTAATATAATTTTTACACATTTCGAGACAAAACTCAAAACTTTTTTATGTACAAAATGTTCTACATATGACATTCAATTACTGATAGGGAACTGATGATCAATTTTAAAAATCTTTCAAAAATCTTTGAAGGGACTTCCAGCAAAAGTTTTCGAATTCCTTTAAAAAGTTTAGATATATTATACTTAATCATATATAAAATTTATTATAATCATATTAGTTGCTGTCTTTCAGCTAGGTGAAATAATGGAGCGATCACAACCAATTTTAATAGGCTTCGTCCTGGTATCATAAAAGTCTCACTTGCCAAATTTCCTTGAAATATCTTCAAAATTGCGACCTATACTTTGTGCACAAGGTTTACAGCCAGCCAGACGGACGGATGAACGGACATCGTTAGATCGATTTAAAAAGTGATTCTGAGTCGATTGGTATACTTTAAGGTAGGTGTTGATGACTTTTTCTATGCGTTACAAACATTAGCAGAAACGCATAATACCCCAACCACCTATGGTGGTGTAGGGAACAATGAAATCAATACACATGGCAAGGTCGTCTTCCTATATAAAGATACAAATCTTAATATTCAGAAGCGGTAAAATCTGGTCGAAGCAATTGAGTAAGAAAATAAATTTGTAAAATCAAGCAAGCAATATTTATTGCTGGGTATCTGAATTGGAATTATATATCTCTCGCAATATTGTAACCCAGTAACATAACGATAACTTACTTAAAAAAAAAAAAAAAAAACTTAATTATTTCTTATTATATAATCCTAGTTTTAAGAAAAGAACTTTAAAAGCAGTGAATAATAATTTTAATACAAAAAAAAAAAAAAAAAAAAAAAAAAACAGAATTATTTCTGCAGCTGATTTTCAGTCTAAATACTTCCTTCCCATGACAACAGCATAATAAAACCATTACTTTTCTTACATAATTTTTTGCTGGGAATGTATATTTGCATATATTTGTATTTAACATTAATAGAGTAAATGTTTATTTATGTATGTTTGTAAATGGTTATTTGTTTAGTACGAGTGTGTATTGTACTATTAATATGTAAATGTGTTTATATAGTTGTATATAACCACCTTGTATTATGGTCATATGGTAACCTGTTTTGCATAATTAATCGTACAACGCAAACCACATGTAATATTTTACTTGTACATTAAATTATAAAGTTACACTATTAGGCAAACGATATAAAGATATATGATATACATAGAAGAAAATTTTTAATTTTGGCATAACGTGAGAGACTTACAAATATTTAATGATAATGAAATTATAACTTTACCACAGTTGTGATGATTGGTTTTGCAGTTTAAAAAGCTAAAGTGTAATAATTTGATATTTCATTAAGGCAAAAACATTTGATTTTTCATGGATTACTGAGGGAAAATTTTCTGGAAAATCAGTTATTTGAGGTTTAAGTGTCAAAAGTTCTTCGCTGGAACTTTTATTCGGCTGAAATGTGAATCAGATAATTTCACATTAAAGATTAAATGTGAATTGTTCCAATACATTTTCCCTTTGACTGTATTAACACATGTATAGCACTTCACCTACTTAACAGTTCGTTTAAGTTGAAGCAGTTGTTATTGTATAAATTTTAAAATGCATTTTATTGCAAATATATATATTTTTTTCTACATGCCATTATATTTTTCTATATATAAATATTTAAGTACGTGTGTTAATACATATATATGTCCTTTATGTATTTGTAAAAAAGGCACGTACATACATATTTACATATATATTTTTATTTATTACACATTCTAGGTGTTTTTATAAATATTGAGTACATGTTAAAATATAATTGCAGCAATCAATGAATTATTAAAATGCTCATTCATATGGGATTTAATAATTTATTATAAATTATATTATACATACATATGTATATATAAATACATTTAATAAAATATAATAAAGGTCATAAAAATCATTTAAATATACCCAACAAACAATTTAATAAACAAACCTAAAACATAGCCTAAAATAAAAACATGGTTTTCTAATCGTTAAGAAAATATTATTCTTATATATTGACAAATAAATTAAAGCTTTATTAAACGTAATTTATATTATGTCTGTTGAACAATAATTTCCAATGATAATAAAACAACAAAAAACACAATGTTCCACAAATAAAAATCCTAAATAGAAAAAGAGATAATAATAAAAAAAATATATTAAACATGATTGGTTACTGCCTTGGCACAAATAAACTTAATATTAACTAACAACAACTACCAGCACAAGGCCAACATAGACAGCAAAGACAAAATTTATCAGGATTTTATACAACCCACAAATACACACACACACATATATATATAGAAAGTAATACTAAAAGTTTTTGTGAATTTTCTAGAGAAAAATCCAGGCAAATTGGTTAGTTAAGGGAAAAGAGAACAGAAGAAAAATAAAGTAAAAAATATGTTTAAACGAAAAATTGGTAATTTTACGACAGCCAAAAGATGTTATCAAACTAATACATTATTGCTAAGTTATGACTTCAATAACCAGCATAAATCAGCTAAATAAAAGGAAGAAAAACAAAAAAACACGAAGCAAATGTATAAAAAATAATGTAGAAAAAAACAAACATAAAACAACTGTATAAGCAGAGAAAAAATTGTGAATGTTATAAATGTTAAGGAAAAATTATGTAATAATGCGGAAAAAAATATAAGTAATTGAGTAAAAAAAATAAAAAAATAATAGGTAAAAGAAAAATATTTTTATTAAAGGAATTACAAGACTCTATGATAATGCTTTTAAATGTATGTAAGTAATTTTTGCATTTTTTATAATAGTTTCTATTGAAATAGTCCATAATTGCTCACAGCACTCGTGCTCTATCTAAAAAACTGAAATGGGTTTTAGTTGATATAAGTACTTAATTATTAAGTATACAAAACGTTCTACGAAAATGGAATCCTAGATCTATTGTAATAATTTTCCTTACAAAATTTGTAACTATCGATTGATAGCAATATGTTACTTTCATCATAATGTTACTTTTTTACATCATTTCGCAAAATATATCTTCTTTTGATGCTAACATTTTTCAATAGTTATTGCTGAAATAAATCTCAATTAGAAAATTATTATTTGAAAAAAATAATTTAATTTTCCTAGAACGTTTTTTATACTTAATGATTAATTTAAGCCTCACTTTGCTACTGATCGAAATCAAACAATTTTCTAAAGAAAGTCATAGCTATCGATTGATATCAAGAAAAATTCTAAAGAAATGGCTATCGATCGATAGTAAAAAATATTCTAAATAAAATCTTTGTTGTCGATCGCTAGCGAAAAATGTTCTAAAGGAAGTCTTTGCTATCGATCGATAGCAAAAAATGTTCCAAACAAAATCATTGCTATGGTTCGATAGCAGAAAAATATTCTAAAAAATCATTGATCGATAGCAAAAATGGTTCTGAAGAAAATAATTGCCATCGATCGATAGCAAAAAATGTACGAAGGAAATCAATGCTATCGATCGATAGCAATCAAATTTATAAAATAAAATAATTCATTGCAATCGATCGGTAGCAAAAAATTTTCTAAAAAAAGAATCAATGCTATAGATCGATAGCGAAAAACTTCCTAAAGCGAATCATTGTTATCGATCAATATATCAATATTACTGCTATCGATCGATATCGATCGATGTTCGAAGGAAATCATTGCTATCGATTGATAGCAAAAAAAAAATTTTCTGAAGGAAAAATTGCTATCGATAGATAGCAAGAAATATTCCAATGAATGTTACTGCTATCGATCGATAGCCATGATTTTCTTTAGAAAATTATTGTTATCGATCGATGGCGAAGTTTTCTAAAGGAAATCTTTGCTATCAATAAAAAAAATTCTTTAAAAACTCTTCTTGTCGATCGAAAGTAAAAAATTTTCGAAGGAAATCATTGCTATTCTGAAGAAAGTCATTGCTTTCGACCGATAGGAAAAATTGCTATAGCAAAACAATTTTTTAAAAAGATCATTGCTATAGGGCGATAGCAAAAAAAAAAAAATCAAAAACATATTGTTGCTATCGAAAAATAGCAAACAATTTTCTAAAAAAAAAAAAAAAAAAACAATATTGTTATTAAACTATAGTAAATATACTATATATTAAACTATATATATTAAACTATAGTAAATACTCAAAGTATGGTATTTTACAAACAACGAATATTATATTTATAGCATTGTCGAAGTAAAAATTCTAAAAAGAAACTTATTTATTTTTCAAAAAGTATTCGAGGAAAATATGAGCTTTTTACACAAAAATTAAAAAAAATAATAATTTTGCTAGACAGCAAAACTTGTTTATAAAGATAAATGTTTTTATTTGCTTTTCTTAAAAATATTTACTGTTTTTTAGTTCAAATCGAAGTTTTACGATACGTATACACAAAAATCACTTGGCAAAATAAGGAATGAAAATCAGCAATAAATTTTATTAAATGTGCAATTTATAGAACACCATTTAATTAGTTTGATAGTGTATAAAAGGGAGTGTAAGTGTGTATGTTCGTGTGTGTGAAAATCCAGAAAACTTTTAACAATTTACTTTGCAAATAACATAAATTTAATCAAATATATATACAAATAAACATACAACAAATATCTAAATATATGTATCTTTAAGATACTTATTACTTTAGCAGAAAATAAATATTTTACTGCTGTTGCTTTTGTCTCTAGTGTTTCGTTTATCGCATTATTTCTTGTCGTATTCGCAAATTGATGTTGACAAAAGATTACCCAGCTATGCGCCAAATAGTAAACTTAATGCTGAAAACACACATTCAAACACAAAAATTTTTTATTTTATTATAATACTTTTTCTGTTTTGTTTGAAATTTTGGTAAAAAAAAAAATATTGCCAGTAGTTTTTTTGGTAAGGGGCAATAGCCTAAATGTATGCCGGTATTTACTTTTCTTCTCTTTATTTATAACCTTTATAAATGTGTTAATATATACCAACGTACTTATGTGTGTTAGTTAAGCTTTGAGTTTATTTATTGATAAAAATTTGTAGACATTAAATTAAATGATAAAGCAAAGTCTGACCTTAAGTTCATTTATTTTCTTTTCATTGTTTTTTTGCAAATGTATTATATTTATATTTGTGTAGGTGTGGAACTGTTTGTTAGAGTTCGTTTTGAGACCTGTATTAATTCGGTAACATTCGGTGTTACTTTGTCAAGCAGGAAGTGTTAAGGAAGTAATAACAAGGAGCAATAAATAAATTTAGTAAATTTTTGTAAAACATTTAAGTGTAAACTAAAAATTATGGTTACATGTTTTTATTGTCTTGGTTATAACAATTTAAACGTAGTAAGAATACAAAGTAATAGCACAAGTAATAGAAATAATAGCAAAAACATTAATATAAGTGTCATTAAGATTTATAGTACAAAATATTTATGTTGATAGATAATTTTATTACACTTAAAACACCATCATTATATTAAAAAAGTGGACAAGACAGACACTTTTGAATGAAACTCATGATAAACTAAAAATAATACAAGGAAATATTTTATAAAACTCATTGCCATTGATAAGATAAAAAAAATTTCTGAGGAAATAAGAAAAAAAAATCTATAAAAATCTATAGACAAATCTATAGAATCTATATACCCATCATCAACTTTTTCAAATTTTACGTTATATGGGAGGGGCGGTAAAGTAGGCGGATCACGCCCATTTTTGGTTTCTGAGTTTATATCAATCCCCGAACTATACGTACAAAAATCGTTGTCATACATGCTTTTGTTAAAGAAATATCAGTAGAAAAGTATAAAACGGACACCATGTGTTTCTAGTTTTTAGCCCATAACTTTTTTGTTTATTAACCGATTTTGCCCATTTTCAATACCAAACAAACCTTATATAAGATAAATATTTGTGCCAAATTTCGTCCCTCTACGTTGCACAGTGTCACATTTGGCAGTTTTAGAACGACAAAAATCTAGTTTTGGAGATATTGGTCTGAAATGATATATTGTGCTAGTAGATAAGAATGTAAACACTCCCACTTAAAATGGCCGGGTAGAATCACTGCCACTCACTTACTGAGAAAAATTATTTTTTGTATGTGATTTTTTGATATATTTTTTAAAATTTTATTAAAATAAAAGATATTTTAAAAGTAGGCGTGGCAGTATCTAATCACACCAATCACAATGTAACAATTGCATAACAAATTTTCAACCATTACCTTAAAATGTTTAAATAATTCTTAAAAAATTGCTAATATGAGGTACCGCACATTTTTCTCTAATATTTTCAAAGATCGCAAAAAGTCGCAGCCAATACTCTCAAATATAAATTCATAGATATTCTTTTATATAAGAATCGTATTTTTAAATTGGAACTCGTTCTATTAAAAATAGAATATCCCAAAAATATATTTTTTTATATTATGATTTCTTTTAAATTGAAAACAATATTTTCAGTATTAATTTTATAGCCTAGCTAATTATAATAGAATAATTTGGATACATTTATTATTACATGCCAAAAAATGCATATCAATATCTGCAGTATTTGCTGAGATATTTGAAGTTAAAGTTAACATACTTCTTTACTAAAGTTGTAAATCAAATTAAAATGTTTTTAAAAATTTAATCTTTGGAAATCCATAATTCGCGTTATAGACACTTTCCAATACTTTAAGTATTTTTTCCATAATATATGATATGTTATTTAATAAATGCCAAAAGATTTACTTCAATAAATAAGCTTTTATTTTCGTATTTTTGTCGTTCTAATTTGGATAAATGTGACACTGTGCGTTGCTCCGTTCAAGCCCTATCAAGCCCAGACAGACGGACGGACATAGCTAGACCCAGAAAATATATACTGTGTGGGGTCTTAGATGATTCCTTCGACATGTTACACACGGAATGATAAAATCAATATACCCCCCATCTTTTTGATGGTTGATATAAAAATATGTCTTAAGAAAATAACTTATATCAATCGATAGCAGACAATTTTCTAAAGAAAATTATTGCCAGCGAAAAAATTTCTAAAGAAAATCATTGCTTTCGATCGATAGCGAAAAATTGTCTAAAGAAAATTATTGCTTTCGATCGAAAGAGAAAAATTTTCTGAATAAAATCCTTGCTATCGATCGATAGAGAAAAATTTTCTAAAGAAAATCGTTGCTGTTGATCGATAACAAAATAAATTTTAAAGAAAATCATTGCTATGGATCGATAGCGAAAAATTGTCTAAAGAAAATCATTGCTTTCGATCGATAACAAAAAAAAAAAAAAAAAATTAAAGAAAATCATTGCTATGAATCGATAACGAAAATTTTTCTGAAAAGATCATTGCTGGCGATAAATTTTTTAAAGAAAATAATTGCTATCGATTGAAAGCGAAAAATGTTCTAAAGAAAATAATTGCTATCGATTGAAAGCGAAAAACTTTCTAAAGAAAATGATTGCAATCGATTGATACCGAAAAATATTATAATGAATTATAGCTTATTAAAATTATTGCTATATTTCTTAAATTATTTTACGTTTACTTTAATAAATCTTTAAGTTAGCAAAAAAATATATATGTAAAAATATATATCTACTTTACCCCTATTCATACAAAAAGAAAAAAAAAAAAAAAAAAGAATAATAAAAAAAGTCCTTTCTCTTTCGATTTTTAATCACAGCAAATACAAAAGCACAAGAACAACAAATTAAAAATGAAATTTCTACATTTATGCAAAAAAACTCCTTTCAAACACTTTTTACACAAACACACATCACTATTGTTGTTGAGTGTTGACTAGTTGTTGGGAGTAGCAAACAATACACGCACTCATTCACTAGCACACATACACAGCACTTATATACATATGCCAACCAGGAGAATACCAACAACAAATAAGAAAAAACATCATCAGTAGTAGTTGTTGTAGAAAAAAAATCACAATTTCAATTTAAGTAGAACAACTTTAATCACTTTCATTTAAATGCTTATGACATTTTCTTTTAACATTTGTTTTTTTTTTTTTTTTTTTTTTTTTGTAACACATTTTTGTGTCATTGTCGTTGTTGTAGTTGTTTGTTGCTCTACTCTACTACTCGTATACAATTACTATTGTAGTTATTATTGTTGTTGCTTTTAGTCGTAAATATGTATGCAACATTTGTGTTTGTTGTTATTATTGTTTTGCTTTCTCGGCAAAAGTTTGTGGATTGTTTTACACACGCACCCGTTCACAGAACCATTCAACCGGCTCAGTTCAGTTGGTAGTTGATGATGACAATGATGATGATGGTGGTGCTGTTAGCACTCAACATTTTAATATGTTTTTTTTTTTTCTTTTTTGTTTCATTATGTTGGGCAAAAAGAAAAGGAAACTATGGCAGGCTGAAGAACAAAAATTTGTGACACATATTAAGTAGAGAAAAAAAAAATTAAGGAAAAGAAGAAATTAAGGCAACCATATTAGTCTGAACCGATTTCATTTTACCCTTCTCTTTTTAAAACCCTTGTCATTTAGCTCATTAAAATGTAAATAACACAGGATTATAGTTTTCATCGTTAAATTTTTATATTTTTTATTGTGTTGCAGTTTGCGGACAAAATATATAATTATTTTGCAGGACAACGATTTACTAATGATTAAGATATTATATCTGTTTGTGTTTATTTTATTTAAATTGGCGTAATGTACGAAACTAAAATTATTGTTTTGTCGAACGCATTATAAATATGTGACATTATCTCATTAATAGAAATTTAAATGTTAAACAATTTTCAGATACTAATTAATGTCGACCATACTCTTTGCATATTTTTTATCAAATCATAGATTGGTACGTATTTTTATTTCCGTATTCTGATTTCAACTTCTTACGAGTTATTATGTCCATTATCTCTGTATAAAGTTTATTGTACAAAATCACTAAAAGAAATTTTGAAAAGAGTTATACGTAGTCTCATAAATATTCTTTCAAAGACTTAATGTAAAAAGGGATTTCATATACAGTTAGGGACAAAACTATTTGTACACCTCATATATTTCGTATACCTTCAATAGTTTATAAAGAATTTAAAATTGTCGTATGCAGTATTATTTTTAATATATTTTTATTTAATTAAGTTATAAAAACAAAATTAATATCCAACACATTATTTAAAAAAATAAATTTTTTTTGTGAAATACTAATAGACTTACTTAACGCAAACAACGGTTACCTAAAAGCTATATAGCACATAAAATAATCAAAATTTTTAAAAAATTTCAATTACATTTGAATATGAAACTTGTTAATAATATTGGCATAATGGAAGGTCAATACTATTATGTGTTTGGAAGCAAACAATTTATATTTTGTTTAACCCTTAAAAATATTATTGTTAAAAATGTAAAAAATTAACATGAAAAAGTTATTCATAAATGTTTGATACTGTGTAAATTTTAGGAAAATGTTTTATGATTTTTATGTAAACAAAAAGTACTATATTACGTTGGTATACATCAATAAAATATATTAAATGTTTTTATACTGTTTATTTATGGACTATATATCTGCGTCACCATATGGGTGCGCCAGGCACAACGTAGACATTTTTTTTGTAGTGCATTTCTTTGAAAATTTTGTCAGGAAAAGTAATATTTTTGGTAAAAAGCTTGTTTTTCCGGAAAATTGTCCATCAATAAAGCTTTGAAGAACTTGAAAGTGACAATGATAAATATATCTGAAGGATTTTCAACGAATGGCATCAAAATTATAGTGATATTAATGACGAATACCATGCTGGTAACGTTTCTAACAGTAGTATTTCACGTTACATTCCTTTAAACCAAAATTTGATTGTTTATCATAATGAGTATAAAAGAGAAACTTTTAAATTTTTACGTATATAATGGTACTTGTGTTAGAATTATTGGTCAGAATCAGGGAAAATAGAAAGGAATTCTTAAATAATTATAGTTTAGGACTCCAAACTCATTTGCTACTCTGTAAATTATATTTAGTGGATGTCCTCAAATATTCAAAGGTGGATTCCTAAGACAATTAGTTTTGATTATCGTGGTGAAAGTCATTTTTTAGTACAACCAGCTACAATAAGACGTTATATCGGTAAATGCTCCAACTAAAGTAGGTGTACTTAATGCTGAATCTTTGATATGTAAATTATGTTTCTCAATACCATACTAGAACTCATATTGAACTGCATCCCGTTAAGAAATTAGTCAATAAAAAACATATTTTTTTTTTTTCAATTTACCGATTTGCTTCTTACAAAATAGTGTTTATGTAGTGCCTGGCGTGAACTTATGGTAACGGCCCGTTCTGCCCGATCGAGTAACCGAATTGTATATAATAAGTAAATTATCTAAGGCCCCATAGACCTATATTTGAAAATTTCATTATTATCTGAATCAAAAAATCATTCCCGGTCAATTTGGGTTAATTTACACATTAAATGGAAATCTTAAAGAAAAATCTCATGATCAGAAGATCATAATTTTCCAAATGAATATACAAATGATCGTTATCATTGAAAATTTTCAAAATGTCAAAAAAAAAAGGATTTTCAAAATAAAAAGTCGAAAAAAAGCGAATTTTTTGAACAAAGAGGTAAACTTCTATAAATCCAAAATTTTTCATCTTACAAAATTTTTTTAAGAGAAAACAATATCAAATATAACTTGTATGGAGCAATATCATTTACTATTAAATATAAATCATTAAAATTTTGAATTTTTAAATAAATGAGAAGCTTTAAGCAATAAATTCCGCTAATATGGAGAAATATTTCTGTTCATTTT
Source organism: Protophormia terraenovae (assembly GCA_951394005.1). NCBI lineage: Eukaryota > Metazoa > Arthropoda > Insecta > Diptera > Calliphoridae > Protophormia > Protophormia terraenovae. The sequence continues at coordinate 54,009,435 of OX596073.1, forward strand.
AATAATTTCATTAAGCTTGCAAAACCAAATATTATAATAAAAAAGGATATGTAATTATATGGAAAATTAAATGAAAAAATGACTTAACCTCGAAAAAGTCACCGATAACCACAAGTTTGCTACGAGAATTACTCGCAATTGAAGGTGCTAAAAATTATTTTATCTATTTTATGAAAATTGTGAGAATAAATATTCCAACCATCTTCTGTTGCATATATTTTCAAAAAATCTTTTCCTGATCCAAGTTGTGGTGTCCGCATTGTAAAATTTTCAATGAGGTAACAGATTAAAATTACAATAACAAAGTGAAAAGTTTTCGGGCACATACTTAAACAAGTCAAAGGTCTGTCCCTACAAGATGGTATATAAAAATGTACTATAGATGTTAGAATAGCATCAAAACACATATTATGCATAATGAGCACCTTTAACTGCGAATAAGTCGCTTCACAAAAACGTGATAATATGTTACTTTTAGCAGTATGGTGACATATGCGGCAGTATGATCCACTTCCGAACTGGATTCGTCCTATTCGGAAGTGCATGAGGTGGACTTGGGCAAGCGGTTCGAGCCGGGATCACCTATGTCGATGAAGAGTGGTGTGAAAGTCGCAGGTAAGGCTGCTAGTGATGTTATGGAGACGGGAAGAACGAGGATTCTTACGAAGTAAGAATTTTGTGTTGGCCAGGAGAAGAAGATCACGGAGGATCTTATGCAGGTGGTGCTGCGGAAGTCGCACAATGGTACCAAAACGAAATTTTTTGGAAATAATTCTGTAACTTCAAATACATCCAGCACGGACAATCCTGAGATATATGACAATCCTGAGATGTATGCCAATTAATTTCAAGGAGGACAGGTTCTTAGCGAGTCTGGGTGAGTCTGGGGGTGGACCTCCAAAGTTGGTCACCTCGGGTATGAAAATTTAAAAAAAAAATCTCCAAAAATTTCACTTATGTTTTGATTGAAAAAAAAAAAAAATTGCACATAGATAGTCCTTAGAATTCTCTACAAAAAAATACGTTTACAAGTGTGGGTTATCTCTTTCACTTGAGGAGATATTAAGACCAAAGTAAAATTTTGACCCATTTTTGGACATGTTTTTTTTTAGTTTCTTTAACTTGGCGGGCTCAATTTGAGTTCTAAAATTTTTCTAAAATATTCTCTGGATTTTGTACAAAATTCTAAACAATTTTCATGCAAGAATTATATACTTATGTGGTTTAGATAAAAAGTTATATTATTTTGAAATAGTAAGTTTTTTAAACAAGCTTTCCCCGAACTGGAATTTTGGGTATTTTGGAAGTGGGAATCTATTTATTTTCTTCTTTTAAGAACAATTTTTGTTAAAATATACTCAAATTTCATAATGATAGCTTTATTAATATAGATTTTATATAAATTCAAATATATTTTTTATTTTTTTTTTTTTTTTTTTTTGTAAAATAACACTAAACACACAAATACTATTTATATATTATTATTTTTCAAGTAATAACCTTTCCAACGATACCAAATACTTGCATAAATACTTTACACAATCGTTTAAAAACTAACTGAAACTTGACCCCCCTTCAGCGAAATTTTCACATTTTCCTTCATTTCTATGGTGAATGTGTGCTGCAGCATTCTACTTATATACATAAGTGCACAGCAGTTTCAACATGTTTTTTTAAATAATTTTGTATAACTTTTGAACCGTTAAATATATTTCAATGAAACTTCACACAGTTATTGCTCAGAAATAACTATATGAAATTTTATTGAAATATACTTAACGCAGTTCTAATTCAGTTTCAGAATTATTTCCAAAAAATTTCGTTTTAGGACTACTGTGAGTCAGTGGCTGACTTCCCGAAGAAGTTGTTGGAGCAGGGCGGAAGGTATGAGGCCCTCTTGATGAGACTCATTGCTAAAAATGTGCTGCTGAAGGAGCGCCTCAATTTTCTTGACTCTGGTAGTATAAGTATCTTTACAATTTTTCTATATCGTCTTTAAATGTAGCAGATAATAAAAACCATTAAATTAACTAAACAATTTTAGACAACATCCTTTCTCATTTTGTCTTTGAATCCACTTCTGAACCCATTTTTTTTCTTTTTTTGTTTTTTCCTCTTCTAAAAATGCAATCGAAGCTTTTACACACTATAAAACCAAAAAATGTTCATCCTTTTTATTATTTATTATATTTTTAATAAAAATAAATTTATTGTTTTCTACAGTTTGATGGAATAATTTTTGAAGGCATTTTTTTTTTTTTTTTTTCAAAAAAAAAAAAAAAAAAAAAAAAAAAAAATAAACAAATAAAAAAATTTGTGTACGTTCAGTCAAGTAAATTAATATTAATTATTTACCTAATGTGACCGTACTTAAATAATATAATTATCATGGTGAGAGATTAAAAATTACGCAATTTTTAATTGAATGAAATATTATTATAAATTTAGGTCTGAAAGTATAGATTTACAGATGTTGAAACTAAGTCTTTTAGAGAATTTATTTTTCACCAAAATATATGTGGAATAAAATTGGCTGAAGTCGTTAATCAATTAAAATTTTATCCACTTAATACTTTCAGAGTTATTTCGAAATAAGTATCCGAAAATTTTTATTATTATTTTTTTTCGCTTTTTTTGCCCACCACTGTTATTTAACTCAATTGTATATATACATTGATGTTTTCACTCAACTGTGAATTAAATCAAGATTTGTGGATAAATTTTGATAATACATAAACTGAAACATTTTTGATGTCTTCATTTATCAAAAGAAATATATTTTTTTATAATCGAAACAAGCCTAAAACAAAGCCTCTGTTGAAATTTTTGTACGCCTTTAACAACACTTTATTTACAGATAAAAATAAATAAATATAATAAATAAGGCCTATTTTCGCAACCCTTTATCCCGAAAAAACACATTTCTTTATTTCAATTATTTAAAAAGTTTTATAATTTTCGTTTATAATCAGGACTTAATCTTACAGGTTGCTTTGTTTTTAAAATTTTACAATATTTAGAGTTCTTAAAATTCCAACACACTTTCTAAATTTTAAAAACCAATTCACTAAAGAAAAACCAAAACAAAAATATGTCCCTTTATCCACGTGTAGCAATGAGCTGGCAAAAATATTAAAGCAAACTATAAGTTTAAAAAAATTACAAAAATTAAAAAAAAAAAAAATGTGTTGTGCTCCAATTTTTGATGTTGGCAAAAGTAATCCCTTTTTATAAAAAAAAAAGTTTAACAAACAAGAAAAAAACAAAAGCATCTTTCCCTTTGGAGGCACGTAAGCCAGTCAAACATATAAAAATGTGTATGTAAAAAAAAGTACAATAAAAACTGAAAAACGAGATATTCAACCAAATACAAATTGAAATCCCACACCCACTGGGGAAAAACTACTGCCAACAAAACATACATTACAAAAAGCAAACAGAAACTCTATATAGACAAAGTATTAACGATGGGTAATTGAAAATTGCTAAAAAAAAATCAATAGAAAGGCCATTTCAAATGCTAAACTGAATTGTTGTAAAAAGTTAATTATGTTAAATTATGTTAAAAAGAAATAATTTTTATTTTTAGTAATTTTAAATTTTTATTTCACGCTTGGTATTACAAAAATTAAGTTTAATTTTAAGCAAAATTACTTTTCATTCCTCTCTCGTATTCATATAATTTTACATAAACACATTTACTTACATGCATATATTCACATACCATCGTAACGACTTTTACAATGTAAACACATTTCATTTTCGTAATACCAGTAGAGAGAAATATTTTTCCAACAGAGCTTTTTGTAAATTTTTTCATTGTTGGTATTTTCTTCCCTGGAAATGTGATGCGGTTTTTAAAAACTTTTTTCATTTACTTGCTCATTCATTTTAAAATTTTTCCGTAAAGAAATATCTTTTGCACTATAGAAAACAGAGTATGATGAAAATTTATAATTTTGCATTTTTTTTATTACACTACATACAAATAATATTGATGTTGACTTAAAAATCTTCATTGCCTACCCATATGTTGATTTAAATTTTCTTTTATTGTCTGCTTTATCTTTCATGTAAATTTTATTTCCTTTTTCCTGTTTTTTTTTAATTTTTAATTCTTTTACATTTCGATTTAAGTACATAAGTTTAGAAAAGGGCTCCCATTTTCATTGGTTGCTAATGCTTTACAAAGTGATTATTTTATATGAAACTTTTTTTCTTTCTTGTGCAATTAATTATAAAAAAATTTTCTTAATATTAACTATTACTTTGATGTTTAATGAATATGTATCTCAGGTTTACTAAAGTCTACCGCTTTAATTTCACAACTAAGATTATCTCCCCTAGCAATAAGGTTAGGAAGGTGTATAGTATTGAGATTAAGAGCTTTTTCGTTGAAAAGTCTTTGTTCTGCAAGATTGTGTCAACAGTATTTACTATTTTGTTGTGTTTCCTAGAAAAGCCTTGTAGAAAGCAGTTGTAGGAGTTTGATTTTAAGAGAACTGTCAATTGAGCAAAACTATTAAGTATGAGTTAATATAAAAAGATTATGAAAATATGAAATAAAGTTTTTTTAATTTTAAGCTGAAAGAAACAAATTTCTTCTAGTGTTGCACAGTGGTTCCAAAACGCTTTTTCTTTGGAAATAATTCAGTAACTATTGAACCGTTAGAGGTATCTCAATACAATTTCACATGTTTAGAGTTGAGGTGTAGGTTATCTCTTTTAGTTTAAGAGATATTCGGGTCCAAATAAATTTTTATCTCATTTTTAGCCTCGTTTTTTTTTAGTTTTTTTTTTTTTTTTTTTTTAACTTGGCGGGCTTAATATTGTCCCTAAAATTGTATCAGCTCTATCCATGTGAAATTTTATTGAGATAACTTTAAAGGTTCAATGGTTAATGTATTATTTAAACCACTGTATTGGAACCACTGTGTGCTGTGAATTTAATAAATTTTAATAACTGTAGATTACTTTATATTGTCTGCAAAAATTTATCAGGTTAATTTTAGTTAAAAAACTAATTGCTTTAAATCTGTATATAAAAATAAATTAAAATAGAAAACGCTTCACCGAAAGTGGCATTTGAAAAGTTTGGCTTTCCATTGGTAATACTTATATAAAATTTTCTATTAAAGCAATATGTTATTCTGGAACCTTACAAGTAGGATGTTCCAAATAATATATATTTTATATTTTATAAATAATTTAATTAGTCAAATATAATCTTCATATATATAAAAGAGTAACGTTTGAGTGATTGACTGACTGACTGACATACTTGGTGATTTATCATCCCATAGCCCAAAAGGTTAAAGCTAGAAAGATGAAATATACACTGTGGATTGGTCTCATACGGAATAGATCCACTAAGAAGGGATTTTTGGAAATTCGAATGTTTAGGGGGTAAAAAAGGGTAAAACGGGTTAAATCGGTAACCTTATATCTCTTAAATTAATAGAGATACAAAAAGAGTTGAATAGATATCGTTATTCATTTGAAAAATAATTGGATAGGTGTCTGGTACTTTTTTGAAATTCGGCACTTTTAGGAAGAAAACGGATAAAAACTGTAATATGGTACTTTTTTGGCACCCTATCTATCTTTTAATCCAATAAGCATAAAAATAAAATGCGCATCAAATTAGTACCTTATCAAAAATTGGCGAATACAGGTTTGGTACTTTTTGGAAATTCAAACTTTTAAGGGGTAAAAATAATACTTGATTTTGGTACTTTTTCCAAAAAATAATTTTTTCTTTTTACTGACACATACATATGAATATTTTAACATGAGATCCCAGTACAATTTAGAAATCCATTGAAATACAAACTTTGTGACATTCAGGGGGAATAAAAAGTACCAACATGGGGGTAAAATCTTAAATTTAATTTTATTCAAATTAAATAATAATTTTTTTTTATTATATTAAACTAAGAGACATTAACTTAAGTACATGTAGTCCTAAGAGAGTGAGAATTCACAAGATCGGAATTTGTGGTACTTTTTTGATCTTATAATGGTACTTTTTGAAGTTTCTATAATATTGAACCTAGAAACATGAAATTAGAGATATATGATGCTAAGTGAATGAGAATCCATAACAGGGGACTTTTTCATTCTTCTAATGGTACTTTTTAAATTTTGTAATTTTTGTTCTTCCATGGTACTTTTTCATTTTATATAATATTGAACCTACAAATATGAATATATGGTCCAAGTGAATGAGAATTTAGAAAAGAGGATTTGTGGTACTTTTTTGAATTTTCTATAATATTAAACCTAGAAACATGATATTAAAGACATATGGTCCCAAGTGAATGAAAATCCATAACAGGGGTTTTTGTGGTACTTTTTGAATTTTCTAAAATATTGAACCTTTAAATATGAAAATAAAAATATATGGTCCTAAGTGAATAAGTGTCCAGAAAAGAGGATTTATGGTACTTTTGCATTCTTCGAATGGTGCTTTTTAAATTTTCTAAAATATTGAACCTAGAAACATGAAATTAAAGATATATGGTCCTAAGTGAATGAGAATCCATAAGGGGGTACCTTGTAGTACTTTTCGTTTACTCTTTGAATATTATGTAATAATAATTAACTTTTAAGCGTGGAATAATATAATAGAAATAATTTTGTAGTTTTTGAAACTTCGAACAATAAAAATGTAAGAAACTGTACAGAAAAAAATATTTCAAATAATTTTTTAATAAAATTATTAATTAACTTTATATTGAAACTTAATTATATGATTTATTAATATAATTAATTTTCTAATTGGTTTACAGTTTTGTTTTTTAATAAATTGATATCTGTTAATAAAATATAATGAAAAATTAAATATTTGTCTATAAAAGTACAGAAATAAAATAAATTTAAGTAAATTTTAAAAAATTTTCAGCTTATTTCATCTATTTAAGGAAAAGAAGTAGTAATAATATCAATTATTCTAGTTATTAATATTATCATTTTGATGATTGAAGCAAAATCAATTAAAAATTAATTAATGTTACAAATTTCGTAATTGAAGTCCATTTTTACTTTTTTCTGTGTGGTAACTAAAATATTTAAAAGTTTATTGTTCTGAATGCTGACAGAACACCAATATTATAACTTTTCCCACGGGTGATTGGAATCATAGTTGAATTTTACGGGTTTCTTAATTTTTGGTATTTCATTTTGTTTTTTTCTAAATAAAAAGGGTACCAAGTTTTTATCTGGTCTATGTAAGAGTATTGCAAGATCGGGTTAAATGCTATCTATATAAAAGTGAATCTGTGTTTGTTAATCTGTCTGTTTTAGAATTTTGTTTCGATGCTTTTATTTCAATACAATGGGGTAGCGAAGTGCACTGTGTTTGTACTATTAGAAATATTGTTCAAAAATTTATAGCTATAAAATTAAAACTTAATGCAGTTTTAGTTTGTAATATAGTATGGTTTTTCTTAAAAATAATCTACGCTTACGAAGTAGTGGGGTACACTGCTCGTTAATTATAATTATAAAATTGTTTTCTTTATATTGCCAAAAGTGAGAGAGATAACTGACTACTACTTACAATTTTGAACATATGTATGTATTAGTATTATTATAAATTTTTTGCCAACTCTTTTGAAAATTCTATATTCTTTTTTAAGAACTTTTATGCCATATAAAATTTCGATACAAAGTTTTAACGAAAGGGTTTAATATAAGAAATATCACAATATGTGGATAGAAGGTAATTTTCTTAATCAAGAATAAGACAATTTTAATTAGAATATTTTTTTTTTTTTTTATAAAATCAGAAAAGTCGTTTTCGACATATGCTTCAATATATGGTAAAACCTTCTTATTTTTACTAATCGTCTAGAATCTAGAACTAGATTCAATCTAAAAAAAGTGGATTTGAGTCTTAGTATTTATTAATATAGTGTATCCGAACTGAGTGAGAAAACAAGTGCCGCAGTTTTTTTCATTTTGTAAACCTGTGTTATTTTAGTGATACGATTAGTATCGTTATTTTTGGATATTTCAAACAACACATTATAAAGCTTTAAAACTGTGTTGATGTAAGGTATAATGTAATTATGTTAAAAATGTATTAACACTAATTAAGACTTAAACGTTGAATTTAAAATTTTTATAAAAACCAATTATCTAAAATAAGTAATTAACTAGTAATTATATCAAAGATGTCTTCATAAAAAAACTTTTTCGGAATTAATTATAAAATTTAATTATATGTATATTTCTAACAAGCATCTAACATTTCAAAACAAAAATAATATATTGACATTTATATTAAAAAAAAAAAAAAAAAAATAGAACAAATACAAAAAGTATAAAGTTACTAATTTGTATTGCATGTTAACGAATATGAAATGCTGTATAAAGCAACACTGACAAAAAACATAAAGTTGAACTTGTTTTCATTAGTAACCTCAAGTACTTAGAGTTCATGTTTTATGCAATTGGTTTTAGTCATTAAATGAGCTAGTTATTTTCTAAAACGTGATTACAAACCTAAATCAAACTACAATGACGATAACAACTAAATAACAACATAGCAATATAACTAACATATACATACAATATTTACAAATACCACTTTAGTTGAGACAAATAATATTATAGGGAATTGTATTAGTTTTAGAGTGTTTAGAAAGGAAATTTTAGGGGAGAGTGGCAAATATGTAGATATTTTAGCATGTTTTATTCGCTTCTACTTACTTACTCACTTACTCGACAAATACTATTAAGAGTTTTCATTTTGGATAAAAGCTAATTTTACGTGTAAATTGTACGTTTATACATTTATTTTGCTTATTTGTTCGTTTGTCTGGGAGAGTGAAAATTTTGTATGCGTGTATTTGTATTTTCTAAGTGTTTGCATGCATTTGTATTATTTTTTTTGTATTTATAATACATGTTACTGTTATAGTATATTTTCTGTTGAAGTTGTATTTGAAAACACTTTAGGTCACATAAACGAAACGAGACGAAAAACATTTTTTTTTTTAACAAACCACTTAACTTTGTGGCATTAAAAATCTACTAAATAAATATATTATTGACTGTTACTACTATATGAGCGGCTGGCTGACCAACAAACTGGTTGTTTGGCTTGTTATCGAGCAATTAAAAAAATATGTACTTAGATATAAGATAAAGAGCATGATAAATAATGAAAAACTTGAATGAAAAATTGAGGACAAATACTTTTACATAATTATATCATTAAAAGGGATATTTGAGATAAAAGAAAATCTGTTAAGGAAATTATTATTACTTTTTTTTCCTTTTTTGGTATTTAGTTTTGAGAAACTTATAGTAAAAATTTACAATTGGTAAGAAAAAAATTTAAATTTATTAGAAATTCTTTCTAATATTAACTTATTTATAAAACGAGAGAGAAACTATAGTAGGTCAAGACCGACCATATGACCATTGTGTATGAGCTAAAAACTAGACCTGTGGCTAATTATAGACCAACACTTTTGCTAAATGTAAAATAAATTATACAAATACAGATCTATGCATTGATATATGATTTTATAAGTTTTAGGGCTATTTCCGAAAGTGGGTTTATATGGAAGCTATGGTAAATTATGGACTGATTCTCATGAATTTTGGCAATGTTGTTTCTACTTATATAAAACTTATTTGTGTCGTATATTAACTTGATACTATCATTCGTATGGGATTTATGCACGTTAAAGTGATTTTTGGAAGAGGGGATTTATATGGGAGGTATGGTCAGTTACAAACAGATCTTGATGACATTTGGCGCAAAGATTGGCATTTATACAAGACTTGTTTGTACCGAGTTTCATTGAAATATTGCTATATTTAAGGCATTTATGATCGTTAAACGCCTTTTCGGGGAGGACATTTGTATGGAGGCTAGATGAAATAATGGACCGATCATAACCAATTTCAATAGGCTTCGTCCTTGCATCAAAATAATTATTTGTGTCAAATTTCATCTAGATATCTTTAAAATTGCAACCTATACTTTGTTCACAAAGTTTACATGGACAGCCAGCCAGCCGACCAGACGGACGGACGTTAAATCGATACAGAAAATATTTCTGAGTCGAACGGTCTGATAATTTTTTCTGTTACAAACATCAGCACAAACGCATAATACCCCAACCACCTATGGTGGTGTAGGGTATAAATATACTGCAATTAGTATAAACTTTACTTTATAAAGTAAATATAGTTTTATTTCTTCATGCTTATGACACATATGATTGATGACAAAAAAGCTTTTGGTTTGTACTTACTCTAATAAAATAAACATACTAATGTATTAAAAAAGAAAAAAACTATTGACAGTTTTTAATAGAAAATTTCACAGTGGGGCCTATAGCAAAAATGTTAGCAATAAATCTAAATCTGTTAAACTACTGATCGAATCGAACTAAAATGTATTTGTTTTAATTAGAATAGAAAAAATCGAATAAAAGTTGGATGCGCTATAACGATTTTATTTTTTTTTTATCCAGGCTAAAACTATATGATCCAGGCTAAAAACTTAAACTTGCCTACACCTGTACAATTATTTTGTGAAACTTCATTTAAATTAGAACAGCCGTTACGAAATTCCATAATTATGTCCATTTCATCTTTTGAAATTCACACTGTACGCTCAACCAAAAACTAATGTAGATTTTATGAAAAACGTAAATTATTCAATAACTTTTATATATCGTCCATTCCACGAAAGAACGTCCGAAAAAGGTTATTTTTTTACTTGATGGCTTTCAAATTCGATACAAATTTGTATACATAAATTAAGCCTTTTATCAATTTCAGTTTTCAGTTTCGCGAAATTGCAAAAACCCGCGATTTTTTTTCGCTTTTTCATTTTCTGAAAAACCAAAAAAAAAAATTCATAAGTTGTAACTTTGAATAGCAATATATTTGGAAAGGCTTTTTTTAATGATTTAAACGGCCTTTGAATTTCGCATATAGCGGCTTTACTACAAACATTTTAAAAATAAGAAATATTTTTTTAAAATTTTAATGCAATTGCATTTTAATGCAAAATCCTATAAGCATAATCCAATTTTTATAAAATCATGTTCCCAATTCTTCATATAAAAATGAAATTTTTTTCTTGCTTTTGGAATTTTCTTTAAAATTTGTATAAAAGTTAACAAAATATAAAAAGTATGCAATTTTAAATATTCATATCTCTTGTAGTTATTAATGGATTTCTGTAATTTATAAAGTATTTAAAAGGTCATTGTATTTTTTTTTTGTGTAATTTAGTCAGCACTTCCAAAATCACCTCTTCGGTCCGTAATATTTTAAAAATATAAATGCAGTTTATAGATGCATTTTTGTTAGTTGCGAATTTTTTAAATTTTAATTTTTCAAAATTGTATTTAACAAGCGCGAATGTTATATTCGGCCTGGCTGAATCTATATACCCACCATCAACTTTTTCAAATTTTACGTCATATGAGAGGGGGCGGTATCGCGGACCACGCCCATTTTTTGTTTCCGAGTTTACATTGTTCCTTGAACTATTTAAACACAATTCCCTTGATTTTCACCTTATATGGGAGGTGGGCGTTAAAGTGGGCGGACCACGCCCATTTTTTGTTTCCGAATTTATATCGACCTCCGAGCTATGCATACAAAATTTCGCTATCGTACATGCTTTTATTGAAGAAATATCAGCAAAAAAGTATGAAACGGTCACCCTGTGTTTATAGTTTTTAGCCCATAACTTTTTTGTTTATTAACCGATTTTGCCCATTTTCAATACCAAACAAACCTTATATAAGGCAACAAACCTACGTTTGCAACGTAGGGGGACGAAATCCTATCCTGCCCTATCATGCTTTCAACAGACGGACAGACGGACGAACTTAGCTAGATCGACTTAGAATCTAACCAGGACCCAGAAAATATATACTTTGTGGGGTCTTAGATGATTCCTTCGACATGTTACACACGGAATGACAAAATCAATATACCCCCTCCCCATCTTTTTGATGGTGGGTATAAAAATGCTTTGTTTATTATAACTTGAAACAATAATAAGTCTGGTACATAAAGGTTTACTGTTTTTAACGAATTTTTAAAAAGTAACACAATAATTTTTTTTTTTTTTTTTTAACAAAATATGTAAAGTTACTCATAATACCAGAAAAATATAATTTTTATATGAAAAAATTTAAATTAATTGAAGAAAAGGGAAAATTGTGCACAGTACATGTGTGCGTTCCGAAAATTTGAGATTTTTATTTTAATGTAAAGATTCCATGCTTTCCAAATACATAAAAAAATTAAAAAAATTTAATAGCATATTTAAAGAAAAATGCATTTAAAAAAAGCAATTGTATTAAAATGCATTTTTAAAAAGTATTTTTTATTTGTAAAATATTCATGTTGAAGCTGATATAATTATAATTCAAATCTGAAAACGGAAATCTTTAGAGACACCCATAGACCTTATACGTGTAAAATTTTATAAAAATCGAAAGACACTTGGTATCTTTTTGGGTGTTCTTTCATGGAATGGACGATATATATTTTTTTATTTATTTATTTATTTTTTTTAATATTTTTTTTTCTAATATTTCTTATGTCAATTCTCCAAAAATTATTTAAATAGCTTCATTAATAAATTTTTTGCAATTTTTCAAAAATAAAAAAATTCAAAGCAAGAAATCTAGAAGGTTACGATTTTTTAAAATTTAATTATATTCGTGGTGGTCAACTTTGACACAAAAATCAATTTTCTGAAAGAAGTTAAGGAGAAATATATTTATAACCAACCAAAATTTTTGCGATCGGCCTCACTGTGCATGTTTTATTGAGTCAAATTGAAAATTTTTGAAAAATATTTTTGGAATTTCTAATCGGCATTTTCGATTTACAAATATTTTCAATCAGAGGACGGTCTAGACCCTTTAAAAATTATTCTATTTTATATAAAAATGTTTACTTTGGCATATTTTCATGTCATATTAATCTTTGAATTGGCGTAGTTCTAGTTGTGTTAAAAATATTGAATCTTTTTCTTATATAATTAAAAATTATATTGACTAAACAAAAGATTTTATTTGTATAAACTTTTTAAAAAAATTTTAAATCTGCCCTACTGTGCATTATCTAATGCTTTCATATTTTTTATGAATTTTAAATCTGCCCTACTGTGCATTATCTAATGCTTTCATATTTTTTATGAGTCGTCCAAAAGATATTAGAGAATAAAAAAATAAACGAAGTAATTCTTAATAAAAAAAAACGTTTTAGTTGGTAACACACAATTTATGACAAAATAAGAAAAATAGCAAGAATAATAAAACATTAGTTTAGAAGTTTAAAAATAAATTTATTTCATTGTGACGATTTGCTGCAATTCTTACTATTAGTTAGTTACTTTTTATTTTTCTACATAACTTAAATATAGACATACGTTGACAATAATGTCTGGAAAAAAAAAACTATAGTCTATATTTAGTTACAGATGTACAAAGTAGGATTTTATAAAAGAATAGTCGCTTTAATATACGAGCACATAACAGCATCAAAAGCTTCGAAGTGTAATACTGGAAATAATGTAGTTTGAATATAAGCAGTGTTGCCAGTTTAGCCTTTTTAAGGCTAGATCTAGCCTTTTTATTTTGATTTTAGCCTGAAAATTTTCGTTTTAGCTTCTAGCCTTTTTGTTAGCCTTTTTTATTTTTAACATAGCCTTAAAAAGGCTAAAATTTTATAAATTTTATTTTTAAAAAATCATCAATTTAAGCATTTGTGTATACAAAAATATCGAAATTATCTATATTTAATAAAAAATTTCGCCTGCGGCGCTTCATTCTACAAAAATATTACAATTATTTTTTGAAAAACTTTATTACCCATATAAACTAATTACTTTATATTTACAAATTCACTAAAATATATTTAACAAATACCAAAATCTAATGAGAACAAAAAAATTAATGCTTTTTTAAATAAAACGAAAGAAAAAGATATAGTCGGTCAAGCCCAACCATATGATACCCTACACCATTGTGTACATTATAATTCGGGGAGAGGTCTTTTATTAGACTTGGAGTCAAATGTGGACCGATACTCATAAGTGTAAAATAAAACATACGAATACAGAATATTACGTTGATGCTGACATGTATATGAATTTATTCACTTTTGGGTGATTCCCGAAAAAGGGCCTTATATAGGAGCTATGGTAAATTATGGACCGATCTTTTTAAAATTTGGCACTATCATTTATGTTTATATAAAACTTATTTGTGTCGAATATTAACTTGATACTAACATTTTAATGGGATTTATGCCTGTTAAAGTGATTTTTTGAAAAGGGGTTTATATGGGAGCTATGGTTAATTATGGACCGATCTTTTAAAAAATCGGCACACTTATTTAGACTTATATAAGACTTATATGTTCCAAATTTCATTAAACTATTGCTATATTTAAGGGATTTATGATTGTTAAACCCTTTTCCGGGAGGACATTTGTATGGGGGCTAGGTGAAATAATGGACCGATCATAACCAATTTCAATAGGCTTCGTCCCTGGACTAAAAAAAACCTGTGTTCTAAATTTCATTAATTTTGGTTCAAAACTGTAGTTTGATTACAAGGTTTACATGGACGGACAGACGGTCAGACGGACGGACGGACATCGTTAAATCGACTCAGAAAGTGATTCTAAGCCGATTGGTATAAATTAAGGTGGGTCTTAGACCAATATTTTTGGGTGTTACAAACATCAGCACAAACGCATTATACCCTCCCCACCTATGGTGGTGTAGGGTATAAAAATATGTTAGCTTTTTTCTGGCTTTATTTTTTGGGGCATTTATCCTTTTCTGACCTTTTTTTAAGTCCAATTTAGCTTCTTTTTTCCTCAAGTCCTGGCAACACTGAATATAAGTATTCACACATACAAATACATATAAAACTAAAAGCTTGTCTTTTATATGTAAAATATACATATCGTCACCAAAAATGGAAAACAACATCAAAATTTTCAAATTTGTTTTTTTGATGAAATATAGTTAATTTATCCAAAATACATGTGATAACAAATTCTCAGACTTGTAGCTCAAAAAATAACGATTATATTAACGAAGATACTGATTTTCTTAAGTCAAACTAACGTAACATCACATTTGTTCAAAACATGAAAAAAAAGTTTTTCTTTTTTTTACGAATTTAGATTGCAAATTATTAAAAATATAGTAGCTGTTAAAATTTGGAGTAAAAGTTATCAGAAATCTTTTTAATTACAATTTTTCTAAAATTTGTATTGATGTTACGTTTTTTTAGCTTCATAAAATCTAAATCTTAAAAAACGTAAACCACATAGCTTAAAAAACATTTAATAAAAATAAAAATATTCATCATCAATAATCTTGTTTGTAGGATAATTTAGATTTTAGAACGTTTTTTGTGCCTCCTGTAAAGTAATGAAAAGTGATGTTACGTTGTTTTGCATTTTCGGTGACGATATGTTCTCATGCACAAAAAGAAAAAAAAAAAAAAAAAACAATTCATTGTGTTGTTAATGTAGTAGTTTATTGTTTTCTATGAATCATATTTTAATGTGTGAAAATATGGAAAGTCTTCTTTTCTTTATTTATTAAAAAGCTATCATTTTTAATTTTTTTAATTTGCAGTTTAAATTTAAGTGTAATAGAAAAATGTTGATGTTAAAACTGAAATTGTTTTTAATATGTATGCATTTAGTATGTTCTAAAATGCTATGTATTTTGGAAATTATATTATAATTAATATTACTCATACGCAAGCATGACTAATATGAATATACATATGTATGTAAATATTAGTTAAAGCAGAACTTTTAATGTATTAATTTAGAGTTAAAATTCGTTAAAAAATTATAGTGTAGTCTCACTCTATAATACAATAAAATATTGTTAAAACGTTAAAAATAATATATATGCATCTATTTAGAAGTTCTAAGCCATAAAACATATATAGAATAAATTTACATACATATATGTATATTAGGCTGCACCAAAATTTACCAACTTTTGAATTTTGACCGTAACTCCCTCTAGAATTTTTCCTTGGGTTGCTAAAACGTAATGTGGGAAATATTAGTAAAATCGGATTTAAATTTAGCATGAAAAAATTTTCGGATATTAATTTCGAAATGACTTCGAAAATATTTTGCTAATAAAAAAACACTTACAGCCAATTTTACTCCCCATATATTGGTGTATCATTTCTTATTATTTTATAGGTGCACACTGTTCTCGAGTTATAGTGAAATTTAATCAAGTAATCGGCTTTTTTAGGCCCGGGAAAAAACTTTGTTTAGCATGTCGGATTTCATTTAGTCCACATATATATTTTTTTAAAAAAGAAAGACGAAAACATTTTTTTTTTTTTTTTTTTGTTTACCAGTGCAATTTATACCTTTTACCTTCAAATTATTTAATCGATCACTACAAAATTTGAGTTATTTAAAATGTATACTATAACCTCTTAAAAAATTTATAGTGAAATAAATGAAGATAAAATATTTGTGAATATAATAGTTAAAAACATTTTAGTATGGCCCCAAAAGAAAGGTTATTGATTTTCCAAACATTAACAAAAGTTTACCTAATTTTTTTCTACCTTTTTTATTGTTATGTTATTGCCCTTTCATGAGCTGGATTAAAGAATAAAAAAAATATTTTTCAAGGGAATTGTATGCATAATAGGTAAAGAATGCTACTTTTTATAATTTTTATTTAATTACTCTAATGTGTTTCCTATCTAATAAAAGTCAAATCATAGTTTTCTCCTAAATTTTTCTAGCACAAATTGCGTATCTTCTCTACTGTATAAAAATAATTTTATTTAGCAAAATCTATCACAAAATATGCAAAATCATTTAGAGGTGTATACCATTTCAAACTGTTCAAAAATAAATATTAATTAAAATTGCTACATTATCATAATGAAAATGTGATGATAGACTTTGTTTGCTCATGATTACTGCTTAACATTTTTAATGTTAGCGTATATTACATGAATATTATAATAATAGGGTGCTACCTCTCACATGAATTTGAAATGTATAAATTTAAATTATTAAAAGTATGAAGGAAAATAAGTTACACCCAAGGAAATGTCATTATGTATCAAACCCGTATGTGATTGGATTGTACACCGCGTTAATATATTGACAACGAGGAATTGGCACTGTATTGGTATTTAGTCCAATACAGTGCCAAATCATTGTCGAATTATTAAATAACATGAACTCACCCTCAGTTTATATAAAACAAACAAAAAATTCGCGTCGAAAATTTATATTATATAATAATAAATTTGAGATTTATTTGTTTTTTTTTTTTTTTTTTTTGTTTGTTTTTCATATAAGTTTGCTGAAAAGAATTTTTCATTCATTTTATCACGTTTGTTTAAAAAACGAATGATGTCTAAAATGTAATACCGTAATGTGTATTTTTGTTTTTATTAACATCAAAATTTTATACTAAATATTTTACATTACTGCTTTAATAATGTTCTATTTAAAATGTACCACCCTACTTATTGTATATCTATTCAACCAGATATTCGCATTCAAATAATATTTTCTGTCTGACTGATTTTTAAATCATAATTCAAAATAAAAAATAAAAATTCATTATCATTATTATTACTATAAAATAAATTAATTTATTAACATTAGATAATGATATTTGTTTTGTATGTGTGTTTATATGTAAATAGATATGGATTTAAAATATTTAAATATATTTTAAAATATATTTTATAAAAAAAATTGTGTCATCTATAGTTTAATTTATTTAAATATAAATAAATATGAATATATTTTCCAGAATACGAAGTGATAATACTTTTTTTTTTAATTTTTGAAATTTTTTAAAAATTTTGAATTTACTCTACAGGTAATACGAGTATATATCGACGCCTCCATTCTATAACATCCTAAGTCAAAAATGTGAGTTTTGAGTTACGAGCTCTCAAAGTTTTCACGCGATATCTCATAGACTATATAAGATATGCCATTTGTTCTTTCACTGTTTTTAGTAGAATTTGAGTAGAATTTTTATAGTATTTTCTGAATTTACAAATTTTAATTGGATCATAGCTAAAAATGATATAAAATGTTTTAGCACGGAGAAAACATTGGCTATTGGTCGTCTAAGTGTACTTAGCATGTTTTTGATAGGTCTATTGTTTTTAAGTTAATCACCTAAGTATACATATAATATTTTAGTTTGGACAAAAATTTCAGAAAATATATTTTCCTACATAGACAAATTTGTAGTTAAAATGTTACAAAAAAAAAAAAAAAAAAATATTATTTTTTTTTTAAATTTATTTTATTCGTAAAACAAAAAAGAAAATTAAATATGTACTATAATTCAGTTCAAACAAAAAGTAGTTATAACATAAATTCAAGGTTACTTAAAAATAATTATAAGAATAAAGATAACAGAAACAGTATTAATTCAGTACAACATTAAATGAGTAGAAACTATATTGTGTTTTTTAGTCGTCATTATTTGACACGACTACATATTCTTTCGCATTAAAAACATTAAGTTGTCTTTAGAAATTTTGGTAAAATTTTGGAATTAAATTACACTCTGATATAAAAGATCTTTACGTTTATCTTCCGTTATAGGAAATCCGGATATGTATGCATTTGGTATTTCTTCAATAACAATTTTATTTTATTTTCATTTCTTCCTAGTTTCATCATATATTTTTATTTCTTTGAAATTCTCATCATTTCTCTCTCTTGGAAAATACTTTCTTGACACATTTTTTCGCGAATTTTCTATATTTTTGCAAACTTTTTTTCTGCAGTGTTATTAAATTTGCTACAAAAGCCCATTAAAGTTCCTAGCTGCCATTTTTATAAAAATTTTGAAAAATTTGTGTTTTTATATCTTTAGACAGCTTTTGTGAACATCTCATTCTACAAGATTCTTTGCAACCTTCTTTTAACTCTTTCTTTGGTATAAACTGACCTTTTTTATACCCACCATCAAAAAGATGGGGGCTATATTGATTTTGTCATTCCGTGTATAACATGTCGAAGGAAACATCAAAGATCCCACAAAGTATATATTTTCTGGGTCCTGGTTAGATTCTGAGTCTATCTAGCTATGTCCGTCCGTCTGTCTGCCTGTTGAAAGCAGGATAGGGCTCAAACGGGACAACGCAATTTGGCACAAATATTTATCTTATATAAGGTTTGTTTGGTATTGAAAATGGGCAAAATCGGTTAATAAACAAAAAAGTTATGGGCTAAAAACTAGAAACACCGGGTGTCCGTCTCATACTTTTTTGCTGACATTTCTTCAATAAAAGCATGTAAGACAACAAAATTTTGTACGTATAGTTCGGGGGTCGCTATAAAATTGGAAACCAAAAATGGGCGTGGCCCGCCTACTTTACCGCCCACCTCATATATAAGGTGAAATTGTGTTCAAATAGCTCAAGGACCAATGTAAACTCGGAAACAAAAAATGGGCGTGGTCCACCAACTTTACTGTCCACTTTACCGCCCCCCCCCCATATAACGTAAAATTTGAAAAAGTTGATGGTGGGTATATAGATTCGGCCGGGCCGAATATAACATTCTCGCTTGTTATTGTAATGATCATTTCCATGGTTTTTTTAAATATTTTGCTTTATTTATTTCCACTCGGATGGACGTCTATGTCTTTTGCAAAAGTTTTTGGGTGGTGTATCAAATTTCGAATTTAATTTTTTCTTTTTTAATTTTGGAGTTATTGGACTAAACTCTGGATTTGATTCTGCTTCCGAGGAAGTACTTGACGGATTATATTCGCTGCAACTGCCGGGAAATTGCTCTAAAAGTTGAAGCGATACTTAAAATAAATTATATAAAATAGTGTCTATAAACATACCTATTGCAGATGAATTATTCAATGTGTTATATTCGCAGTCACTCCTGGGATATGCTTCCAAAAATTAATTACTTAATATAAAATAATTTAAATATATTAATATAAATATATCACATACCTAGTGAATCAGAATTTTCACTATTTTCATTATCAAATTTAGATGATTTTTCGTTTACTGGACTAGTTTGCTCTTTATTTCCTGTCAAAAAAATCCAATATAAATAAGCACAACATTTAACTTAAATTTCTTATCAACTCTTTCCTCATGATTATTTTACATTGAACTTATACTTTTTGATTCACCTTTTCCTAATAAAAAACTTATTAATTATATCAGATAGTATGGAAATCTATTATTTATTTAGTGCTAAACTTATCATTTTTCTTGCACGCGAAATCATTTTATATCCGAAAATACAAAAATTAGGCGTCCGATTTGGTTGACTACTTTTTCCAAACTAAAACATCTTATGTACACTTACACGCACAAAATACTTTTTTTAATTCGGGGAAAAACCTTTTAACTACACGTACAGACACTAAAGAATGCACACTGAACATACCAAATACACATAGAAAACACAACGTTAAGAAATGTCCCTTCCATAACATACTAAGTCAACTTAGTTTTCCAGTGAATTTAAAATTGTCCAAGCAAAAGTATTCTAAGTGAAATTCACATTTTATACATTTTATAATGGAAAATTTTTACGACTATGTGTGTAGTCTAAGTATATTTATGCTTCGGAACGGATCGGCCCATCTTAACCAAATTTTGACAATATTTAAATTAGAGAACGTAGGATTCAAAAATTTAAGAACATTAAAAGCGTTATAAGTACACTTAGAACGTTATAGAATGGAGACGTCGACATATATATATATATCATGAATCATTGTATGAAGATATTGCAAAATTCCAACCAATATATGTATTCAAATATTTTAGTCAAATTTATTATATTTGAAATAATAAAATGTTGAACAAAAAGCTAGAACATTTTAAAAAGTATGTATTGTTTTTAGATTTTAAATTTTTTGGAATATAATTTACAATATTTTTTATAGAGAACTTCGTGTAGTTTTCGTTTTAGTCTTAAATTTAAAAAAATACAACCGTGTACAGACTACATTCAAACATTTTGGGTTAAAAATTATTTTTTAATCGAATGCGGTTTTTCCTCGGCGCTCAAATCAATATAGAACTTAAGGACGATATCTTGTGCATTAGAACAAGAACCGCCGTACTATGGGAAACATTTGACACTTTCTGTTTATAAATCTTTAGCTTTTTAATTCTTAATAATAAACGAGTAAAATTTCAATAATAAACTTGAGAATATTTTTAATAATATTAGTTAATATGGGCTAAAATTATTTGGAAAATTCTCTTTGAATTTGAAATTTGTTGTAAATTGATTACATAAGTTTAAATTATATTAAAAATGTAAATTTATTTATTTTTACATTAATTGATTTAAACTCTGATAACACTGGTCGACAAAAAAAATTTTTTTCGTGCTCCTTCAAAAAAAAAAAAAAATAATAATAATAAGCGCATATGTTATATTCGGCCCGGCCGATTCTATATACCCACATTTTTGTTTATTAACCGATTTTGCCCATTTCAATCCCAAACAAACCTTGTATAAAACAAATATAAACAAATATACGTTGTCCCGTTCGAGCCCTATCCTGCTTTCAACAGACGGACAGACGGACGGACATAGCTAGATCGACTTAGAATCTAACCAGGACCCAGAAAATATATACTTTGTGGGGTCTTAGATGATTCCTTCGACATGTTACACACGGAATGACAAAATCAATATACCCCCATCTTTTTGATGGTGGGTATAAAAATATGTGGACTAGATGGATTTCCACATGCCAAACTCGCATCTGCTTTCAGTTTTTTCCCATCAGGTCGAGATTTTTTTTATGGGCGTGTCTAATATTATGTCCTAAATAAGCCGATTACTCGAGTATATTTCACTATAACTCGAGAACGGTATGCACGATTTATACAAATAATAAACCAAAATATGTGGAATAAAATTGGCTCTAAGTCGTTGTACTAATAAATTTTTATCCGCTCAATAGTTTAGGAGCTATTTCGAAATAAGTGTCAGAAATTTTTTATGCTAAATTCAAGATTTCTTTGTTTTACTAAAACTTCTTTTTAAAAGTAAAAACATCAAAAATGTTTCAGTCTATCATCTTTATCTCAAAGCTGGCAAAACTACGAGTAAATGAAGCCACGTATCATAAAAATTGATGCAGAAATCTTGATTGCATTCACAGTTAAGTTAGGATAACCTACAGTTAAGTGGAGATACACTAGTGGGCAAAAAACAAAAAATTTTGTTTAGTCTTAAATAAAAAAAAAAAATAAAAAAAATAGTTGGATTAGAAGTTATTTAACGTGCAAAATAAGAATCAGCATTCACGGGGTCATGACTACTATGACCCCGCCTAAACTTTCCGCGACTTAATTTGTCTATGAGTTGAATTTACATCATTTCTTGCTCAGTTAATACTTCCGTAATTATTCGGTAATTAGAAGCGAAAACATTAAAACAATTTTTTTTTTTTTTGTTTTTTATACCCTTTTATGGTGAAAGAGGGTATACTAAGTTTGTCGTTCTATGTGTAACACCTAGAAGGAATCGTTTAAGACCCCATAAAGTATATATATTCTTGGACCATATGAAATTCTGAGTCAATTATGCAATGTCCGTCTGTCCGTCTGTTGAAAACACGCTCACGTCTAAACTAATTGAGCTATTCCAGTGAAAATTACTCAGGTTATTTGTTGTTCCCAGACGCTGTTTGGGATTGCAAACCAGCAAAATCGGTTCAGTAGAAAAAAAGTTATATACCAAAATCTGGAGAAACCCCTAAATCAAACTTTAACTGACAATATTTCAATAAGCCCCAAACGGATTTAAATAAAATTTAGCAAAAAGGTTTATAAAGGTTTACCTTAGATTACTGCCAAAAAATAATTAAATCGGTTCAGTTGAAGAAAAGATATAGACAAAAATATGAACATAATTTTTTCTTAAACATCATGTTATAATTTTTATATGGAGTGCATGTGTGTGTATTCGCCTCAATATAAATGTTGATAAACACAAAGGTATACAGCTATGTTGGGTTTGATGTTTGATTGTGGTGAAATTCGATCATACCATAACATGGTATGTTCGCCACTTTTCAGCAATATATGTTGATAAGTTTACTAAACTAGTTAGTAGTTCGATGTGTTTCAAGCTATTCACGTCGGTAGAGAAGGGTATGAAAATAGGTTTATTGAAAGTTTGCTAACATGTAAATATAATGTTGCTAGAATAAATTACATAATTATGAATTTGTTTTGAAAATATTTGAATTTTATTTAGCACATTAAACAAAGTACTGATACATATTGCATATAATTTCTAATTCATTACAGTTTTTTGGGCATTAATAATTATGTGGTGATATTTTTTAATTGTCATCGTTAATATGAAACTTTAATATACTAAGTTATGTGAGAATTTTGTATAATTATTTTAAATTCATTTAAATTATTATATTTAAAAAACATCCATAATTTTTATCATTTCGTTAAAGATTAGTATTTATAAAAGTTTTCAAATATAATTTTTCTAAACTTTTGAGGGCACTTTTGATCAAGAATAATATAAATTAACAGTAAACGCTTAATTCATGGCCGGTTAGAGTAATTTATTTTATATAAATCAACCTAAATTATGCATAGGGAAACTCTTATAGTTAAATGATTATACTTTGCTTTAGGTTAGTTATTTAGTTTTCCCAACATCATCAAAGAAACGACTTTATAATCAAATAATTTAATATAAATTTGAGGTAAGTAAAGATTTGCGGAAATAATTGATAAATGTTTGCTCGCGCGTTTGTACTTTTTATCTTACTCCATCATAAGTAAAGTAAACGGACTTTGTTCACAAATTCTGCACCATCTTTGTTGTTGTGCAGACTTTCAGCAACTAAATATAGGGTGATAAACTTATGATGACAAAATTTTTTGGTTTTTGAAATTTTTGTAGTTTTTTGGGTGTGGTCTGTGCGCTCCTTAACCGAATACAAAATTTGGGATTAGGATTAATACTTGTTGTAATTGTACGTATTTTGTGCTATATCACGCTGGTGTGCCCGAAATAGTCAACGTAGTAGATAATCTCAAAGTTTGGGAAACAAGACCGAAAATTTTTCAAAAAGTCAGTTCTTCGCGCGGCACATGCACATTTAATTATGAAATTGCTTGGATTACTGCGTGAACTTAGTTTTTTTGTCATTCCACATAACCAAATCGGAGGAGCATTGAAAATAAATTTAATACAAAAATTTTATGGACTCTTTGAAAATTATGCAAAATTGACACGGTTATTGTGAAACCAAATTTTCGTTCATTTGGCTCACTACTATTAAATTTTCTTTTTTTTTTTTACTTTTATGAAAAATATACTTTCATTTACCAGGATAATCAACTTTTTGAAAAAAGGCAACATAGATTTTGCTCTTTTTTCACCTTTTACAGATTTTTGCATAATAATTTGTTAAAATATTTTATATACAATACAAAAGTTCATACCATTACACTATTATGGACGCCAGAAATTAATAAGTAAATTAGAAAACACCACTTTCCGAACAATTTTTCCTATATAAAAACTGATGAAAATACTGCCTCAGTGGTGGAGGGTATATAAGATTCGGCATGGCCGAATATAATTTTTCGCTTGTTTTTGAAAAATGGTGAACATTTTGATCCATAACTCTGAAATTCTTGAGCGAATAAAAAATCTTGTTATCACGGCTTGAAGACAATTTTCGTATGCATCTTTTGGTGTATCAAATATTGAGTTATAGTCCAAATTTTACAAACTATTCTTGAATTTTATAGTGTCACCGCTGAATAAGGTGATGATATTAATCATGTCCATAAAAAAATCAGTACATGATAGAAAAAAAGTGAGAGCAGATTCTTGTTTAACTCGTCAAAATCCACCTATTTTTGTTTCAAGAAAAAATAAAAAAATAAATAATTTTTTTGCCCACCACTGTATTTCTATATAAATGTATGTAACATGGGTATTTTTACTTAACTGTGAATAAAATTTAGATTTGTGCATCAATTTTGAAGATACATGCCTTATTTTATTCGCAGCATTACCAGCTTTAAAATAAAGATGATAAACTGAAACATTTTTGATGTTTTCATTTATTAAAAAAAAAATTTAGTAAGAAAAAAATCTAAAATTTTGCATGAAAAGTTTTTTTTTTTTTTTTTTCTTTTTTGACACTTATTTCAAAATAACTTTGAAACTATTAGCCCATAAAAAAATGAAGTTTGGGAGATTTGAAGATATTTTTAGTACGCATCTTTTGGTGTATCACATATGTCAATCGTACACACCGTTCTTAAGTTATAAGGAAATATACTAGAGTAATGGCCTTACTATGACCGGAATATTAGACATGCTCATAAAAAAAATCCAAACCTGATGGTAAAAAAACTGAAAGAAGATTCGTGTTAAGCACATCAAAATACATCAAGTCCAACTATTCGTATATGGTGTTGTATTTTTTTTTTTTTTTTTTTTTTTTTGTCGACCAGTGTAATAGTTGAAATGTTCATTATCAAGTACACCCAATTTAGAAACATGTAAACCTTACTTTACCTAGTAGGAATAAAAGTATGAAAACTGTTATCTTCTATTTTTTGTTAAACTAAACTAACTTTAAATATTTATTAAAACTATTTAAAATATATGAGCTAAAAATATATTTCATTCCTCTTTAAAAAATATTTTTGATACCATTAATATTTATTTAAAACTTTCTTAGCTTTTTTTTTTTTTTAATTATGCCACAACTTCTTATAATAATTTAGCTTCGTGTTATCTCCCACCATAAAATTCAAATTTATTAAGCAAGTACTTTGGCATTTATCTAAATCCCAAAAAGTAATTCCCTTATTATTTATTTACGTCTTATTAATTTTTGTTATTAAAATTGTTTTTAAAGCCCAAGAAATAAAAAAACGAAGCAAATAAATTCTAAAAACGAAAAAGCAAACAATCCATAAAACATTTTATAATTGTTTTGGGATAAAATTTTTAATTTAAATTCAAAGAAAACCTACAAGAAAAGTAATGAGACTTCAATACAACAAAACTAATATAAATGAAGAAAAAGAAAACTGACTTAATAATAGAAACCATAGAAAACCATAACAATTTTCTTAAAAAAGAAAAAAAAAGAAAAAATATTTAAAAAAAGTTGTGGTAAAAAACATAAATTTCAGATTGGCAGCAGCATTAATAAATAAGCTGTAAACGTTTCTTTCTTTATTTTTTTGTAACAAATATATTCATTAAAAGTTTTCATTTTACTTTACCAACGTATTCTTTAGCACTACTGACTGCTATGTACTTAACGAAAGCAATTATTATTAATCTGAAGATTAGAAAAGTTAACAACTTTTTCTCTGTTTTTTTCTCTCTCTCTATTACTTTTTTAACAAATATATGTTTAAAGTAAGTGCCAAAGTGTGTGTTTGGTATAATGAATAAAGTCATAATTTAGTTTATGAAATGAATTTGCATGGATAGATAGACAGTGTTAAGGTTTCAGGCAGAAAATAAAGTTTTGAATATTTTTAATGGTAATATATTAAAACGGTAAATATTTAATATATTTAAATACGTTCATATATTCCCTTAATTCATCGTTTTTTTAAATAAAATTTTAATGTAAATACTTTATATCTTGTAATTATTGGCCAAAGAAATTTAGAAATAATTCTTAAGAAATCAAAAAAGTAATATAAATCTGATTACAGTATAAAACTTAGAAACTTCTTCGGCTATTTAACATGTAACATTAAATGAAGTTTCTGTATGTATATTTCTGTAGCGTCCTTGGAAAGTTGTTAATTGTGTTTCAAAATTGTATAAATTTACCTCATGTCCAATCGAATTTGGATATATTTAATTATATTAGTATTTACCTGAAATTAAAATGAAATAGAAAATATTATTAATAGTTTAAAATTTTATTATATGCGTATAAAACGAGAGAGAATAGCAATAAAAATCATTGATCTACTATGCGATGTTTTTTCTACTATGTAAATGTAGTTACTTTTTTTAGGAAAAAACAAAAAATGTAAAATTTCATATAATTTTAGTGTACTTTTTTTTAAATAAAAGCAAACTTTTAAAATAAAACCATTAATTTCAATTATTAAACTATGTTTTTCTTCAAGTATTTGAAAATTTAGTTATTTTCAAATATTTTTATTTTTTTAATTTGTCCTAAAATACACTAATTTTTAACTATGATAGAATGGAACTTAAAATGCTACAGGTTGTTTGTTGTCATATTTTTCTGAAAAGTTGTAAAATCGTGCGCATAAATTAAAATTTTTGTTTAAAAAAAAAAAAAAAAACATTTTTTCCCATACAAATAACGCCTTAAATGCAGACAGACTTCTTATTTAGTGTGCTATTAAACATTACACAGTGGAGCAGAATCGAACACTTTTGGACATAACTCTGTAACTTTTGATCAGCTAGTGGGATTTACATAAAATTTTACATAGACATATTAAAGTTAAAATTTCAAGTTTAGAAGGAGTATCCTACATAAGTTTCAGGAGCGGAGCTATGGTGAAGTACCTCTGAAACATCAAATAATTGACTATAAGCTAAGTTTTTGTTGCTTACCCGATTTCAAATATCTCTTAGAATTTAAATAATATCACCTTAAAGTTCTTGATAGGATCTTTGAGAAACATGCTTTCATGTATTATATATCTCATATATTTTTCGAGTTAATGAATTTGAAATTTCATCCATCTCTATTTAACAAGATCATTGTAAAATTTTAAATTAAATACCAATTTATTTAAAGACCAAAATTATCTATTGAATAAATTTTCAATTTGAAAACTTGCAAATATTAACAAGCAGGTAGACAAAAAGACAGACATCAAAATTCTCAAAAAAAAACCTTAAATTTTAAGAAGAGAATTTGTTACTTTCTGATCAATATAAACCGAAATGTAAGCATTAAAATATTGATATCTCTTTTCCTAAATTAAGCGCTACTTTCGACCCCTTTTAAACGAATATGTTCTCTTACAAAATTCACTTTATAGTGAATAGTTTCCATATATGTATGTACCTACCTGCACAAAATAACAGATACACCTAAGTTCGCTTTATGTAGGGAATAAAAAACCTCCGTTTTCGTTCATTAAAAAATAAAAAACCGGTTCATACATATTTTAGTCGATTAGGAAAATAAAATGAAAGCATAACAAGTCAAAATTAAATTGGATTAGATGTTAATTTCAAAATTACATTACTCTGTAAGCAATTTTGATGTTCATAATAATAGATACACTTAAAATAAAAATACATAACTTAAGAACTAGTTAAGTTTTTATCAAAAAACTATTAGGTAATGTTAAGGAAGGACTAATATTCAGTACATCCATCTTTATTTTGGCCAACTTTCTGCATTCGTCTCGATATACTAGACAACAAAATCTGACATGTTTCCAATGGAGTTCCATACAGTAACAAATTCTTCTATGTGAATTGGTCCATAATTGACCATCACTTATAGGTATATAAATCCAATGTAAATATTAATAACAATACATTATAATCAGAGCTTCGAAAGAATTAATTAAATGTTAGCTTAATTCCCTTAAATCTTAATTCTGAATTAAGAAATACTAATTTTTCATTCCATAATACTATACCAAAAAAAAAAAAAAAATAATTCAATAGCTTAATTCAAAGGCTTTTGTTTGAATATAATTAATTACTTATTGAATTAATTCATAAAGAATTCATTCAATTTTTGTTAATTCAAATCTTCTCCAAATTGAATGAAAATATTTTTCTTTCATTCAATTTGTAATATTTTGTTTTTTTAATCTTTTACAAAATGCATTAAAAAATATTTTCTAAAGCTAATTTGTAATAGATTTGAATTGAAGAAAATTTGAATGATTCAATATATTTTTTAAGCTTGAATTCTATAATTGTTGAATAAATTCTTTATTGAATTAATTCATAACAGAATTAATTCAATTTATATGAAATTAAAAAAAAATTAATTCTATAAATTAAATTAATTTGAATGCTTTAAAAGAATGACTAGGATAATAATTTTAATTCCATTTTAGAAAATGAATTAAAGAATTAAGCCTTTCGAACCTTTGATTATAATGCATTTGTATGTTTTATATTATTTTAGATAATTTTTTGTAGATGATTAAAATCCAAATCTTTTGAAGTTTTATTTAATAAAATAGGGTAAATTTTTCTCGAGATATATAGTTTTATATGGAGCAACCCCTTTAATTTCACAAATAAATTTATATCACAAAAGCTAGAATAAATACAAACCAGTAATTTAAAGGATTAAAACAACAAGATTGTTTTGTTAATTTTGATATTCAATAGTTTTTTGTAATTTACTTCCAAATCGACACACTGTGCTAAGCAAAAAAGAAAAGCTCATAAATAAAACAAAACAGAAAATTATAGTCTATAAATCTTAAACAAAATATGAACTTACTTTTACTTTTGTTATAGACTTGTTAACTAAAATGACCAAATACTCTACCAAGAAACAAAAAAAAAAAAAAAAAAAATTCTAATCATTGTCTTGTTATAAAAATGAGTAGCAAAAATTGACAAAAGTTTTTCGTTTCAAGGCAACCTTAATTTCCAACTAACACAAAGCACAAGTTATGACTTTAAGGTTATTTATCTTATTTTAGTAGAATAAAACTGTAAGATTTCAAAAAAGCCTATTCTGCTATACAATGATACTTTAAACTTTTTTGTCTTCTTATTTTAGTCATAAACTAAAC
Organism: Protophormia terraenovae; assembly: GCA_951394005.1. NCBI lineage: Eukaryota > Metazoa > Arthropoda > Insecta > Diptera > Calliphoridae > Protophormia > Protophormia terraenovae. Next base: position 54,039,269 of record OX596073.1, read on the forward strand.
TCAGGTGTTTTATTATTAGACAATGTCATTCATTCATACATTTTTTATTTGTTAGAAAAGAATAACAAAAAATTTAAGAGCAACAAAGTTTAAATTGAAAATTTAAAAAAAAGAACAAAAACATTAAGACTTTTCCCTACAAGTTAGAATAACATTATCCAACTGAATTATTGCTTTGTTTTTTTATTATTTTCAATTTTAAGGTTTTTTTCTTATTTTGCTCAAGTTATTTGTAGGTAAATAAAAAAGAAATTGAACGTTCAATTCGTATACAGTAAATGACCTGGGAGCCACAAAAGCCTCAGAAAATTTAGCACAATGTTAAGTAAGCATTTAAGATATATTTACTTTCTTTTGAATTTTGTTCTTTTTGTTTTATAATTTAGCTTAGACAAGCATTGTATTCGTTTTTAGTGCTTTTTGGTTTTTCTTTTGTGTGTTTTTAACTATCCCCGCTTCCAGAAGTACACAAAAAAGAACGTCAATCTTATGCTCAAGGTAAAGACATATTTTACAATATCTTTGAAGTGGCAAATAAATACAAAAAAGAGAAATTTATATAGAAAATAAAGGCGATTGAGGCTATGGGAAATAGAACTGACAAACAAGTGCACAATGGGTTGGTTCGTAAAGTAATATCTAGTAAATTTTTAAATTTCATTTCAAATATCTGTAATCAATACTGGACTCATTTCATAATTACACAGAAAAAAATTTTAGAAATAATTTTAATTAAATTATTAATCAGAATTTTAAAATTATTTTAAATATTTTTAAAATTAAATAAATTACTCAAAATAGAATTATCTTAACAAACAAAATTAATATTTAACATAGAAAAATATAAAATACAATTTTGATTACAAATAATATATATCTAATTATTTTATTAATTGAAATTCAAACTATTAAACAAATTTTACATTCAATTATTAAAATTATCACTTCCCAGCAAAAACTTTTTGGTTTCCGATAATGACGACTACTTATTAAAGTACTTTCCTGGAAAGTAGGCGTCATTATTATTTGCCTTCTCTACATTACATAAATAAGTACTCAATAGTATAATTGCAGAGTAAGTTGCAATCACATGGATCAGTTGTCTAGAGCGCAGGATTAGCAACCAGAAGGTTGCCGGTTCAACCCCATTCTGATGCTATTCGTTTTTTTAATAAAATGTTTTAAAAATATACTTTATGCTAAAACAAGTTTTTTAGCTTTGAATATTAAGTGCGGGATGGTGTACTGAGTAGGACATTAGTCATTAAAAACGAGTAGTAATTGGGGTCCCAAGTTCAAAACTCACTGACGGCAAATTTTTTCTTTTTTGTTTTTTATTTTTTATTTTTTATTTTTGTTGAGGTACATATTTTTTGGTATCACTAGAGTCTAAAAATAACTACTAGAATTCATGGACAACTCGAACAAAAATAACTAGTTATTGAGACAAAAAATAAGTAGTTTATTTTTATTTCCAATTATATCTGCTAGCTTACCAGGAAAGCTAAATTTTTGCTGGGTTATATTTATTTATATTTGATTAATTTATTATTTGATACAATAAAAAAATAATTGGAAACCGATAAATTGTTTTATTTTTAGTAAATAATATAAAGTTTTGAATATTGAACACATGAATAATTGATACATTTAAAAAAGTAATTAGAATCTGATAAATCAAAAATAATATTAAAAAAAAATCAATTAAATTATTAATCAGAATTTTAAAATGGTTTCAAATATTTTTATAATTAACCCTTCGTCTTACAAACTGGTCTAACCAGACCAATTGCAGATTTAAATGTAAATTTCATATATTTATAAATAGGTTAGAGACTTGAAATTTCAGGTACCCTCCTACAATTTCGTTTTCTAACGATGTGTGAAAAAAAAACCAGAATGATAAAACTAATACAAGGATAGTTATAAGGATAAAGTTGTGTACATGTAACAAATAATGTCTGGATGGACCAGTTATAATTTGTATCAAAAATTATGTAGTCTGACGATGATATCTGTTCCTTTTATATTGTATACTATTTTATTAAAACCTTTTAAACTGAGCTCTCTTCAGTTTACACACATTATTTTATGATTTTCAACATATTCGTTCATATTTTGTCATATGAGGGTAAAACCTATAAAACCTCAAATGTTTGAAAAGATATATTATATGCGTTTTTAGACCCAAAACAGGGAGAAGAACATGAAGTGTGTCAGTAAGAAAAGGTTATATCTTGCAAAGTTATGCAGTGTTGTACTAATAATGTACTAATAAAAAAAATCAATAAAATTTCCATTGAAATATATAGAATTTCAGAGCTGGCTGGCCAGACCATAATTGTTACGAATTGAAACATGTATGACTAAGGGTTAAATAAATTATTCAAAATTTAGAAATTCTAATACACTAAATTCAAATCTTACAAAGAAAAATCTAAACCAATTTCAATTACACAGGGAAACACTAATTCTGCGGCACTGGGTTTCTCAGTTAATTCGGATACAAGGTATTAATAAGTACTAAGCCTCTAGACCATTTTTTTTTTTTTTTTAATTGACTCTAGTTCTCGCGATAAATCGCAATTTGTTAAATTAAGGAAGTTGCACTATATATGGAAGCATATCTCAAAAACGACTTTTCTGATTTTGTCCAAAAAAAAATTAAAAAAATTGCAATCAAAATTATCTTTAAGTCCTTCATACATTACTTTTTAACACGGTCAACACTTATGGAGATATTAAGCCAATCTTTTGAGAAAAAATTAAATTTTATATAAAATTTAAAGGAAAAAATTATTCAAAAATTCATAAAAGTTTTAAAATGTCAAAAATAAAAATTTTTATTCTTTTATCATAAAGATAAATTTGTTACAAATAAAATAAGATATAATTCTTTAAAATCAATGCCTTAGTTTTGATTTTATTTACAAATTAGTGAAAATATTCATTTACAAGTTACATAGAAAAGTATAAAAAAAGTAAAAAATGAGTTTGTAATTTTTTAAATTTTTCTATGTAAGCTGTGAATGAGTATTTTCACTAATTTGTGAATAAAATCGAAACTTTTGCTTTGATTTTAACGAAATATGTCTTATTATCTATATGATTAGGGAATAAAAATTTGAATTTTTGACACTTTCGAATTTTTATGATTTTTTGAAAAAACAAAAAAAAAAAAAACGGTATAGGCTTAGTATCTCGATAACTGTTGACCGTATTAAAAAGTAATGTAAGAAAGACTTGAAGACAATTTTATTTAGAATTTTTTAATATCGTTATAAACAAAATCAGACAAGTCGTTTTTGAGATATGCTTCAATATATAGTGCAACTTTCTTAATTTTGCAAATCGCGATTTATCGCGTAACTAGAGTCAATGAAAAAACATTGGATTAGAGGCTTAGTGCTTATTAATACCGTGTATCCGAATTGACTAAGAAACCCCGTGCCGCAGAAATTTTTTCCCCTTTTGTAACTCTGTGTTATGAATATTACATATTCAATTATTTTATTAATTGAAATTCAACCTTCTGAAAATAACTGTATATTCGATTATTAAAATGATCACTTATTTTTAATTACATTTGATTGACTTATTAATTAAAGCAATAATTTAAAGCTGATAAATTGTTTTATTTTTTATATAAAATATTGAAAGATTTTGAATTTTTATTACTTGTATAATTGATACAATTAAAATAGTAATTAGAATAATTTTAATCTTTGATAAATCGTTTAATATATTAAAATTTTCTATGAATGCACAGAAAAAAATAATAAAGAAATAAATTAAATTATAAATCAAAATTTTAAAATTATTTTATATATTTTTATAATTAAATAAATTAATTAAATTCTAAGTATTCCAACATAGTAAATTCAAATCTTACATAAAAAAATCTAAAATCCAATTTCAAATACGGATGATACATACTCAATTATTTTATTAATTGAAATGCAACCTGTTAAAGAAATTGTATATTCAAATTATTACTTTTATTTATTTTATTTGACTAATTAATTAATTGATACAACAAAAAAAAAAAAAAAAAAAAATAACTGAAATCCGGCAAAATATTTTATTTTTAGTAAAAAGTATTAGAAAATTTAAAATTTTATTACTTGAATAATTGAAATTGATTTTATATCTGATAAATCATTTAATGGACTTTATGTTTGCAATTATTTAAATTATCACTTATTTTTATTCATATTTGATTATAATTAAATGATACAATAAGGCAAATAATTGAAAGCTGATGATTTTTAATTTTTAGTAAAAAAAAAAAAAAATTTAATTTTGATCAATTGAATAATTGATATAATTAAATAGGTAATTAGAGTAGTTTTTATCTTTAACAAATCGTTTAATAGACCATGGTTGTGTGTAAATGAAAGAGTTTTAAATAGATTTTAAAATAGAAAAATATTATAAATTTTGTAAACCACTTATACCTGAAGTATTTTAACTTTACCTCTATTACAAAGATAATCTTTTAATTTGAAATTTTTTCTTAATCCTAAAATGTCAGCTTTATTAAACTTTAGTTTTTTTACGATTCTAAACTTACTTTTTTATAATTTTAATTTGACTACAGTTTAAGCAAAAAATAAATATAATTGCTTATTTAGATATCAAAATCAGACAAGAAATTTCTCCTTTTTTTAAAAAGCAATAAATTTAAGGATACTTTTAAAAAACGAAAAATCACCTTCATCAACGGAAGTGTACTACAAGGCCGGCATAAAAACTAACCACTTTAGAAAGCAACAAATATAAAAAAAATGCCAAAGTAAAATTAAGCAAAACAAAAGACACAATATTAAATATCTTTGGAAAAGAAAAAAGCATAAAAAAAATAAAAAATAAAAAAATAGCTGAAAAGAAAATATTCGTTTAAAAATAACAAGTCAGTGTGTTGGAAAATTTATTTCATCAATTTAAAAGTAAATTGCTTGGAGTTTTGTATTTCACCCTGTTCTCTGTCCCTTAAAATGTTTTATTTTTTTCACTCAAAAACATCACAGAAGCAAGAAATATTTTCCCAGCAATTTTTAACTTGCTTTTTTTTATTATTATTATTATTTATTTTTTTTTTTTTCACATTGAATTTAAAGGAAAGAGATACCAGTAAAGAAAAAATCTTACGAGTTTTAGCCATTATCTTGTCTTCATATTTCCTTTACAACCTTCTTCATCTCTCACTATTCATAACAGGGAGTTTATATTCTTTTAAAAAAATATTTTGTAAATATTTCAGCATCAAAAAAGTGAAAAATACACACACACATACATATATACTCACACCCACAATTGTTATACTGAGGTTTTGTTAAGGTAGTAAGTAGGTGTGTTTTGTCTTATTTTATTTACTTCTTTTTTTATCTTGTTTGTATTGTTATTGTGTGTGTGTGTTTTTTTTTTTTTTTTCAATTTCAACCAGAAATCGATTACCAAGTTCGATTACCTAGAAAATGAAAATAGTCTTGAGGGACTAATTTCTTATATTCTTTAAAATTGTGTTTATGTTGCTTTAATTTGTTTGTTACAAAAATGTTTTACAATATATTACAATAAAAAAGAAATATTTGAAAGAAGAATGTAATATTAATATATGTATATATATATATATATATATATATATATATATATATATTTTTTTTTTCATAGAGCAAAGTGTGCTAAGACCATAAATTTAAATCCTTCTTTTATTATAGGTTCGCGGAATTCTAAATGTAATTTTAAATAACAGTCTTTTCAGGGAAATCACAAAAATAAATTAAATTCCATGCTTTTAAGATTTTGGAATAGATTTCTTACGAATTTTGTATATAATGTTTAATTTTATTAAAAGCTATTGAAATAAAATACATTTTGTTTAATGCTAATAACAATTGACGTAAGCAGCGTTATATTTAGTCGCCAATTGCCCCTTTTTAAACCATCTGGCCACTTTTTTGGCCCCTTTTTTAAATGGCGACTTTTTAAGACTATGTGCGAAATGACGAGAAACTAAGTTGTTTGAAATAAATCGACCCATTATATATTAATTTTAATAAATAAGTTAATCATTTTGAGATTATTTCACAGCATAGTGATATAAAAAACCGCGAAGTTTTTATAAATGAACTGAAACTCATAGTAAGTAAAAATAATAATAAAGTTTATGAGCAGCTATTTAAATAATAATATGCCAAAACTTTTTGAACCGGACTAAGAAAATAAAAAAACGGATCGATGAATACTAATATTCTAATTTCTATTTTTATATTCCTCATAGTATTCCCTAGGGGGAAAGTATTTTTGTTTTTATTAAATTATCAATAATAAAAAATAGTTTGTCCAACAGACAAACAAAGTCAATACTTTTGCCATACTTTCAGTCCTAAATTGGTTTGAAAGGGATTTAAAAGACTGGAGTAAGGAGTGAGATCGAAAAATTCTTAACATACATAATATTCAATAACTTGGAAACGGCTGATCTTAGAGTTTTCATTATTTGATAATTTAGCACAGATCACAGAAATATATAACTTTTATGGTTCTAACCACTAATTATAAAATTGTGGACCATTTTTGAAAACCCTTTCTTTGGAGATTTGATAGTTGCTGCAGTCACTTTTTTGAAACAGTGTGCACATCTTCTGTTAAAATCTTCGGTATTTTGGGACACCTTTTTTGTGCTCTTGAATTCACTTTTTACAAGAGTTCAATATCTCTCCACTATGGACAATTTTGAAAATTGACCTCTCTTGGTACTAAAACTATGTTATTGATTTGGTACCACTCCAGAGCTTTCTTACCGTAGTGAAATGATACCAAATGGGTCCAAAAATATGTGGACACGTTGTGCTTTCTTAAGAAAAGAAGAAGTCTTTTTTCAAATATTCCTTTATGCATATTTTGGTATTTATAGATCCGAATGTATCAAATGACTTTCCTGATTTGCCGCAACTGCAAAAAGCTTGTCGTACCATGAATTTTGTAAGAAATTTTTGCTGCTTTTGGGTCTTAAACTTATCTCCAACATTGCTTCTAGCATTAGCAATAAAAATTTTTGAAACACAAGCTGCGAAGATTCTGCTTGAGTATTTTGTATGAAATTTTGTTTTAAATTCCGAGTCATATTTTTGGCTTGTAATTTTTTTTCCAGAATTCTAGTTTGGAATTTTTTGAACTTTATATGTTATAAACTTTCCGATTAGCTTTAAATTTTCGCACCAAATAGTCGAAGCACTGAGAAAACTGAGCTGATTTTCTACCAGATATGTTTGGAGTTCCTTTCAATATGCCTTCAATTTTCTGGCCTTCCCAATATCATGTGGTCCTACGCCCATTTTTGGTTTCCAAGTTTATATCGACCTTCGAACTATCTGTAGAAAATTTGGTTATCGTATATGCTTTTGTTTTAGAGATATAAGCAGAAAAGTATGAAATGAAGCTACAACGGACACCCTGTGTTTATAGTATTTTGCCCATAACTTTTTTGTTTATTAACCGATTTTGCAATACCAAACAAACCATATATAAGATAAAAAATTGAGCCAAATTTCCTACGTTGACCCAATCGAGTCCTATCCTGCTTTCAACAGACGAACGAACATAGCTAGATCGACTCAGAATCTAACCAGAACCCAGAAAATATATACTTTATGGGGTCTTAAGTGATTTTTTCGACATGATACAAACGAAATGACAGAATCAATATACCCCCCATCTTTTTGATGGTGGGTATAAAAAGAGGATTGTATGTTCTTTTTATACCCTACACCACCATAGGTGAGGAGGGTATTATGCGTTTGTGCTGATGTTTGTAACACCCAAAAAAATTGGTTTAAGACCTTAATTTATACCAATCGGCTTTGAATCACTTTCCGTCCGTCTGTCCGTCCATGTAAACCTTGTAATCAAACTACAGGTCGCAATTTTGTACAAAAATTAATAAAATTAGCACACAAGTTTCTTATAGTCTAAGTAAGAAACTTATTGAAATTGGTTATGATCGGTTCATTATTTCACCTAGCCCCCATACAAATGTCCTCCCGGAAAAGGATTTAACTGTCATAAATAACTTAAATATATCAATATTTTCAATATTTTTATATAAGTTTCATCTAAGTCTAAATAAGTGTGCCGATAAGATCGGTCTATAATTGACCACAGCTCCCATATAAACCCCTTTTCAGAAAATCACTTTAACGGGTATAAATCCCATTAAAATATTAGTATCAAGTTAAAAATTAACACAAATAAGTTTTATTTAAATATAAATGATAGTTCCAAATTTTACAAAGATCGGTCCATAATTTACCATAGCTCCCATATAAGGCCCTATTTCGTGAATCACCCAAAGTGAATAAATTCTGCATTCGTATGTTTTATTTTACATTTAATATGAGTATCGTTCCGCATTTGGCTCTAAGTCTGATAAAAGACACCTCCCCGAATTATAATGTACACAATGGTGTAGGGTATCTTATGGTCGGGCTTGACCTTTTTTTACACATTTTTTTAAATTTTTTAAAATTTAAATTTAATTTTCGTGAAGAAAATTTCACTATTTCGCGTATTTAAAATTTTTTATCAAAGAAGACTACTGGTAAATGTTTGCCACTATTGCACTACATTTCACATTTCTGCGATTTTATTGCCTTTCGAACGCAAGCAAGTGAAACGTATTAGGAAAGTCTTTTGAAGGGCTAATGTTTCTGAGGAAGAGATCCTAATGAATAGAATTTTTAAATCGGTGAATTCAAAAATATTAAACTTTTCTCTGTTTTATTTCTTCTGTCTCTCAGACAACATTCTTTATTCAAAATAGTGTCATTGTTGTTATTTCTTTACAAAAACAAACTATGTATACGAGCTGTAATAACAACTTTGAGTTTTTTCCAATTTTAATTGAGAAATTTTTAAGAGACAACGTGTCCACATATTTTTGGACCCATTTGGTATTATGTCACTACGGTAAGAAAGCTCTGGAGTGGTACCAAATTAATAACATAGTTTTAGTACCAAAAGAGGTAAATTTTCAAAATTGTCCATAGCTTAGACCAGTGGAGAGATATTGAGCTCTTGTGAAAAGTAAATTCAAGAGCACAAAAAAGGTGTCCCAAAATACCGAAGATTTTAACAGAAGATATGCACACTGTTCCAAAAATGTGACTGAAGCAACTATCAAATCTCCAAAGAAAGGGTTTTCAAAAATGGTCCACAATTTTATAATTAGTGATTAGAACCATAAAAATTATATATTTCTGTGATCTGTCCTAAATTATCAAATGATTAAAAAAATAATGAAAACTATAAGATCAATCGTTTCCAAGTTACTGAATATTATGTATGTTAAGAATTTTTCGATCTCACTCCTTAGTTTTCAAAATAATTTAAAAAAAGCTATCAATTTGTAATGGTTAAACGTGTAGCAAAAAATGTTTATAAAACTTTTGAATCTTGAAAAATATTACAAAATCATCTGCAAAATCAAAATCGTCATATTGAAATAAAGTAGATTTATTTCAATGAAATATAGTTTCCTTGCATTTATGATTTAAAAATAAATTATATTTTTACAACTAAACATTTTAAAATACAAACAATTCTACTCTTTGATATCATGTAAATAATTTAAGGATTACGCAAATATTTATTATCTAGCCAAATTTGTAATATGAGACATCATCAATGACTGCGTGTTGCATGCAACTTATTCAAATATAAAGCCTAAATAAATTTAAACAAGTTAGCGCTAAAAAGGTTAATGCTAATCAGAAAATTGTTTAATGAATTTAATCTTTTAATGCTTTTAATTAAAATGCTTGCAATCTATTCCTGCTACAAACAAAAGAAAGAATTTAAAGAAGATTTTTGTATTAAATCTAGATAAAATATTTAAGTGGCATTTTATTTTTCTATAACGTAATTTTTATACAAATATATTTTACAAAAATATTCTTAGGGAAATATGAAAAAGAAGCAAATAAATTTATGCATTTCTTAACAAGTGGTTAATTATAAACATTTAAATAAAAGCTACTAAATTTAGAAAATTTCTATGAAAAAAGAAAAAAAAAATAATAATAATAAAGATATTTTAGTTTTAAACAACCTTCCTCAAAAAATTTTAATTTAAGCGAATATGCCTTTGTTTTGTAGTTAACAAAAAAAGAACAAAATTTTAAGCCCTGAAATGAATTGAATTTCATGCTAGAATTATTACTAAATTATACCTTTCTGGTTGGTCAACAATAAAGAAACAAATTTATAATTTTCTTTCCATGGTAAATTGAAAAAAAAGGCTGCAGGAATATTTGTAAGCAGATAGCAATGTCTAAGGAAAAAAAATAAAGGAAAGCAAAAGAATTAGGTTAAGAACCTTTTAACAATTTAAATGCAATTTAGTTGTTAAATTGGTTTTAAGTACTTTTCGTTCTTATTTTTTTTCCTTCTTTTATTACTATAATTTGGTTCCTTTTCTTAGATCTTTTTTTCTTGAGGTTTGATGTATGTTTGTTACAAATATTTTAAGAAAAATACCTTAATATAACATACAATATATTTCCAGAAAAAAAAAAAAAAAAAAAAACGGTTTTGCTTTTTTTTTTTTTTTTTGCTTCACCGTTTGTTAAGTTGTCTTTTTTTTTTTGTGGTCCTTTTTTGGTGTTTAAAACACATACATTAGGGCGGATCTTAGTATAGAGGAAAAATAAGGTATCAATGATTGAAACTAAAATAAATTTTTATTTTATAATTTTTATCGTTTTTTTTTTAATGTTGGTCCTAGTAAGGCCCTTTTCCATTTTTTAAATTTTATTTTTTCATATTCAGGCCTTTAAATTTTATATTACTCCTTTGGATAAAATACTTATAAAAAAGTTTAAACGGTACCGAAAAATAAACTTTTATTATTTGATACAACTGGTAAAAGGATATTGCTTGGTCAAACATGTTTTGTATTGGTATTAAAAAAAGTATATTCAGTGTCTCAAATAAATTAGTGAATTTTAATTTTTAAATAAAAAAATGAGTTAATTTTAATTATAACATTAGGTAAATAAAAAATAATAATTTTTTATGAATGAGATTTTTTGCATGATTTGACTTCTACAAAACGCTGCAAAAAATAACACAAAATTTTGAATCATTTCCAAGAAATCGAGAAAAATAACATATGTAGTCATTTCAGGTACCTCACAAAAGTATTTGAATTTTTTAATTTTTTATATTTGAAGATACTCAAAAAACAAAAAAGGCTAAAAAAGATATATTTTTTATATTAATTGTTATTAAGTATCAATGTTAAGCCTTTAACAGGGCTGCCAGATTTTGGGTTTTAACCCCAAATTTGAGGAATTTTTAGTGTAGAAAAGGATGAAAATTTTGATTTGAGGTTTGGGGAATTTATTGGGGATATTAAAATTATACTGGGGAATTTTTCGAAGAAATTTTGATATAATTGCATCTTTTGTTAAGTTAATAGAATTGAAAAAATTCTGTGTAATTTTAGCAATAGTTTGAATTGGTTTAATCTGGCATCGCTAAATATCTCATTAATTTCATGATATCATTCATATATTTACATTTTTAACATTTTTTAAAGGTTTGCTTAAATGGAAAGGGTTCCCGCTTCCTACAAGTAAATTCTTCAAAAAATACTTCTTGATCTATATGAGTGACCTTATTATCAAATAAAAAAGATTTAAAACGACAACCAAAGCAATTGATTTTGGCTCAGAATTTGAGAACGAGCTGCCAAAATGCACATTGGTAAATGAAGACATTACAACTTTAAAGCAGAACTGTTTGCAGTATTTAAAAAAATTTATTTTTGAAATGGTGAATCGATTACCTGAAAATTTAAAAATGTTTTAACTTTATAAGTATTTTGATAAAGAGAAATGTATTAACGCAATAGCGCAACCAAAATTCTGTGTGATACAAAATGTGTTGATTAAATTTATAGACCAACATATTCCAATTGATGTTTATGAAACTCAATGGAAAAAAACTTCCTTTTACTAAAAGGTAGGAATATTTTGATAATGATTTTCCATCTAATTTACTAGAATTTTAGCCAAAAGTATATAATTTCAAATATGCTGAAGGTACATTCTATTATAAATAACATGCACAGGCAGTTCTTAATATGCTAACGATCCGATGATATTATGTATTTTTGAAATACATATGAATGTATTTATGTATAAATACTTATCCAAAAATGATCTTTTTTAATACAAAGTACAAATATTTTTTAAAAACAATAAAATTGAATTGTTTTGAATTAAAAATCGTTTCTTTTTCTTTCTGGGATTTTTTGGCGATTTTTTTTTTTTTAATTTAGAGCTTACCAAAAAAAGTATCTGGCAGCCCTGGCCTTTAATAATTCTTTTTATAGTAAAGGTGGTCAAATGTTTGGGAAATTAAGCGAAGTTTCTTTATATGTATCTTACAAAAACAGAAAATTGGAATAATTTGTTTTATTTGGAAATATAAATGGACTTTGTCATGTTTTCGAAAAATAATTTTTACTGAAAAAGTTCTAAATATTGATATTCCAAGCGGTATACATTGCTTCATTATTTTGTTAAAAATGAAAAATATTCGATATTAAGCCTATTTTACTGAAGTATTGGTCCATATATTTTAACAAAACTCTCAGATTGTGTTTCTGTAGGTACTAACTGTTATAAAAATACGAAGCCATGAAGCATTTTTTGAGTTACATAAATATGCGCCTTTCAAGCTATAGGGCACTATAAAAAGGTAAAAATAATTGAAAAAAGTTTTCTTTTTTGTTAATATTACTTGTGCGGATGAAAATTAAATTGAAAATTATCCACTCCAGCATTTCTGGAGCGCAAGTTATTTACCCAAAAATAATATGGCTAAGTAATTACAGAAATAAAACCAAGTTGAATTATTTCCGGGTATATTTTTGAACTACTATATCTTAAAGTCAGATGTTTTAGTCTCCAAATTAAGCAATAGCTATATATCGGGAAGATATTTCCCAACACCTTGAAATGGCTTTGATATTTAAGGTGTTATATTCTTAATGCTGCAATGCCTCATAAATAAATAAATAATAAAAAAATCATAAAGAACTAAATACTTATTATCTTTTTACTATAATGACAAAAAATAATATCATATTTATCATTTATATAAAAATAGACGTATTCTTCCTAAATCAATCTTCCAAGTCTATTAAATAAAAAAATGGACTAAAAATCCCCCAAACTTTAACTTTAAAATTGGGGAAATAAATCTGCAAACATTTAATAGTGATATTTATGACCTAAGTATTATTAATAATTATTTTTATCTATTTTTATTTTGTTTGATATTCTCAAATACAAAGGTGATAAAAATTCAAATATTTTTGTGAGGTAAATTCGATGACTTTTCATACTATTTCTGGAATAACTTGGAAACCAGGCAATATTTTTGATTGGAGTTTTATGCATTATGAAGTTAACAAATAGACAAATACAATTCAGTAAATAAATCTAAGAATTGTGTTTTTAAGTCACGTTATAAAACCGTTTTTATTATTAATTTAAAAAAAATTCAAATACTTTAGTGAGACACTGTATATATGTACATTTACTTAAGGTGCGAAAATTGATCACTTTTGGTTTGGGTTTACCCTAGTGTACATGTATTTAAAGTGTGGGAAACTTTTTTCATTTTAACATTTGTAATTCCTTTAACATAAAGTATTTGTAACAATTTTTTTCTCACTTTTTACTTTTTTTTTTATAATAAAAAACATTTGATTTTGAAGTTTCCTTTTTGTAGCGTTTTATATATATATATATATATATATATATATATATATATATATATATATATATATATATATTTAGTTACATAACTGAAGACCCTTACTGCTTACATATGTATCTCAAAGAGAATATATGTTAATTAGGGTGGTCCAAAAAAAAAAAAAAAAAAATAAATTAAAAACTATTTTTTTATTACCTATAATATGATGTTTATATCATTAATTTTGGTGAGACATTTTTTTATGATTTGTGTTGGAATCATCAACTTAAATATGTTATAAATCTTTTCCCCTTTCATAATTTTAGTTACGTTTAAATGTGCGATACACTTTGGTTTTCTTCATACAATGTTGGACCACCCTAATGTACATATATTACCTAAGCTACACTATCTAGTGTTGGTATAGTTATAGGTTTATATAGCATTAGTTGTAGTGGTAGTTGTACTACTGGTTGTCACTGTCACAGTGTTATATGTAATAGTGGTAGTTGTAAGATAATATTTAAAAATATTTATTTTCATATATTTGTTGTAAGATTGATGATAATATTACATAGACACTTATGTACTTTGGTAGACGGGCATCCAAAAAAAAAAAAAAAAAAAATCCTTAAAAGGATATATAACATAAACGTAAACTTCATTCATAAAATGTCAGTAGACTGTAATATTAAAGGCAAAATAAATGACTTAAAATATAATATTGTAAAAAATACAGAATAAGTTCAAAAGAACTCCGATTTTGATTTTGCGATCGAATTTTTATTACCCATTTTTAAGAAGAAATCTTAATATCTCTGGATTTTTGTCAAAAAAGTCAAAATAGTTGGCTAGAGGAAAAAAAAAAAACGTGCGGATCAATAATGATATGGGCTATTATCAAAATTTTTTTATTTTAGGCCTTAATTTTTTTTTTGGCTCTTAAAAATATATTTGTATAAAAAAAAAAAAATAATCACACTGAGTTATTCAAATAAAATGTATGATATTTTCAATGTTTGATGCTATAGTGTAACATTAGAGTGCTCCAAAAAAAACCGAGTTTCGACTTTTGACACCCCCCCCCCCCCCCCTAAATTGTTCGATGGGTTATAAAAATACGTCGTGCAAAAAATTAGGGCAATAGGACTACGTTGACTGGAGCCGCAACGGCACTAAAGTTTGAAGATGCACTTACAAGGGGAAAATATGCTTTTTTTCAGTTTTCACAAAAATTTTTTCATTAAATAGTTAGTTTTGCATTTTATTGTAAAAGCATCGTAATGTACACAAAATTAGTGTTACAAAAAGATATAAAACACAAAAATTGGTTGAAAAATGTAAAAGTTATTGAAAACTCACCAGGCCATTAACGTGTTTTAGAGCACTTGAATTCGAAATGTGACAAAAAAATAAATATATTTTTAAAAATATTCGAATAAAACAATTGTATTACTTAAAATACATCTGTAGTTACTTGAATATGAGTTTTTGTCCTTATAGAATAAAGTAAACCTGTTCTCAGCTATGGTCAAAAGATGTTGATATTTTTAACGGTCGTTTCAAAACTCAAATTTCGGTTTTTTTGATAGTTTGCTAAACAAATTTCAATATGTTTGGGAGATTTCATAAGGATTTATGGACAAAAGTTTACAGAATAAAACAGTAAACAAATTATGTCAATACCTCTTATAGTTTGCCTGTACCTGCATAATTCTAAATATAAATCAAGAGCTTCATAGAATTTGGAAGACATTAACCCATAAACTTTAAAGGTCAAAGGTCAAATTTTGTAATATTTGCATTTTTTGATGGAAACTGGTCAAAATTTTATCTATTTTTCGGTAGATTATCAAAAAACTTAAGAAATTTATTAATTAGCAACCGACATTTACAATGATATTGAAAAAAATTAAATTAACCCCTAAACGGCCTCGGGGTCAAAATGATCCCGATGATTTAAAAACATGCCAATTTTAATATATTTCAATAAAACCCCTTTTGCAAACCCATTAAATCAGCAAATTAATAAAAAAAATTAGGCATTAACCCTTTTTGAATATGGTGTCACATTAATTCAGCAAATTGATAACAAAAAATTGGGTATTAATCCCTTTTGAAAGGTTCAGCAAATTGAAAATTGAAAGGTTTAATAACCAAATTTTTTTCTATTTAAAAAATTATTTAAAAATGCATTTTAATGCAATTGCATTTTTCAAATGCATTTTTCTTTAAATATGCTATTAAAATTTTTAAATTTTTTAACATAAATGAAAAGTTTGGAATCTTTACATTAAAATAAAAGTGTAAAATTTTTGGGCCGCGAAAATCTTATATGCATAATCCAATTTTTATAAAAACATATTCCGAATTTTTCATATAAAAATAAATTTTTTTCTTGTTTTTGAATTTTCTTTAAAATTTGTATAAAAGTTAACAAAATGTAAAAAGTATGCAATTTTAAATATTCATATCTTTTGAAGTTATTAATGGATTTCTGCAATTCAAAAAGTATTTAAAAGGCCATTGTATATTTTTTGTGTAATTTAGTCAGCATTTCAAAAACCACGTCTTCGATCCATAATATAAATGCAGTTTTTAGATGCATTCTTGTTAGTTGCGAATTTATTAAATTTTAATTTTTCAAAAGTGTATTTAAAAATGCTTTGTTTATTATAGCTTAAAACAATAAATAGTCTGATACATAAAGTTTTACTATTTTTCAGGATTTTTTAAAAAATAACACAATATATATTTTTTTTTTTTTTTTTAACAAATACGTATAGATACTCATAATACCAGAAAGATATAACTTTTATATGAAAAAATTTAAACTAGTTGAAGAAAAGAGGATATTATGCACAGTACATGTGTGCGTCTCAAAAATTTGAGATTTTTATTTTAATGTAAAGATTCCAAGCTTTTCATTTATTATAAAAAATTAACAAATTTGAATAGCATATTTAAAGAAAAATGCATATAAAAAATGCAATTGCAATAAAATGCATTTTTTAAAAATATTTTTTATTTATAAAATATTCATATTTAAGCTAACATAATTACAATTCAAACACCGTTTAAATCACAAATTTCCGCAAAGCCTTCCCAGAAATATTTGTATTTAAAGTTGTATACTTTTGAGATTTTTTATATTTTTACAAAAGTGAAAAAGCGAAATAAAATCGCGAATTTTCTGAATTTAGCGAATCTGAAAACGGAAATATTTATAGACACCCATATACCTTATACGTATAAAATTTTATAAAAATCGGAGGACACTTGGTATATTTTTGGGCGTTCTTTCATGGAATGGACGATATATATATTAGGGTGGGTCAATTCTTTTTGTAGATATACAAAAATGTAATCTACAATAAATTCTAAGAAATCTTGTCTAAGAAACTATGGGTCTAAAATCAAAACTTAAATCCCGCCGAGAGACATAGAAATTGAAGAAAATCGTTCAATTTAACAACAGTGTTTTGATATAATTGCTACTACTCCAAAAACTACTCAAGATACAGATCTGAATTAGGTTTCAAATAATAGTTAATGAGAGCACCTTCAAAATGCCATTCCACATTTTTTATAAATAAAGGTTAAAGGTCATTGGTTAAACCTTAAGTCTTGGAAATCTATATTTCGAACGCTATTTTGAACATTTTGCCAAAATCCGTATGTTAATACAGATTTCCTATACAACTTAAGTTTTTAGAATAGAAAGTTGCTTGGATGCTGAGATATTTGAAAACATTGTGGCAAGTAAATAAAACATTGTATTTTCCTTGGAAACAAATATTTGTTTTTTCTTTAAGACTTTTTTTAACAAAATACACTTTTCTAAATTTTTTTTTTGCTGATTTCGATTTTGGTATATGCCTGTCACGTTTTTTCTCACTCGAATAAATTGACCCACCCTAAAAGTATATAACTTTTTAATGTTATGATAATTTTTAACCAAAGTAAATTTTGTTTGGTTTATAAAATTATTTTTATCATACGATATTTTTTAAAGCGCCTCCATATTTTATAAACACTACCTAATTATGCCAATTGTGGACAATTTCTTGCTGTCCATGCGATGTACCTTATGAAAATCTACTTTGCATAAGTGTCAATTTTTTAATATCAACAACATTTGACCTAAATTTATGGTCCCGATCAATTATATTTATCACCATTCCTTCATCATTAAATCGAATAGTATCATGTCTTGTGAGTTACAATCTTTAACCCGTTTGTTAAAATATTATTATCACAAAACTTATTAAAGATTATATTCAATTCTAGCTGAGCTAAATATGTTTGTTAATGGCCAATATATGTATACATTAGGGTGGTTCAAATTCCTTTTTGCGAGCTACTGTTAATCGTACTTAAAACTATGAAAGGTTATGTCATTTAGAACAACTTGGCAGATTTACTTTTGATGAGTCTAGAACAAATCTTAAATCTTTTTTCTTACCAATATTGATGATTTATAAATCAAACGATATTTATTAACATCATTTATTGAGCTTAGTACCGTGAAATAACTCTCAAATGAAATAACTCCCAGCAAAAATATGAAATAACTCTCAAATCTTTTTCCATACAAATTTGGTTTAATTTCATTATGAAATAATATCCAAATGAAATAACTTGCAACGAGATCTTGTTGGGAGTTATTTTATTTCGTTTGAGACCTTTTTTAATTTTTATTGAGCTCGGCCAAAAGGATTTCTTGTCTGTGCCTTTGGTTTCACTAATGAAAGAACTTCCGCCTAGCCTAGAATTTTCTCCGGTGTTTCAAATTACGCAAAGAAGAAAATCTATTTAAAAAACCTACCTCGCTAATAATTACTATAGATTTTTGCAACCCCGAAACTACAACTTACTAATTATTTTATTTGACTATTTTAAATTGGGACGGACCTTTTTCATTGGGGTTTATTCCATTAAATTTGGTACTTAATTTTTTATTATAATAAACTCCCCAAATGTTGGGAACTACTTCATTTATGTTTTTAGAAATTATAAAATTTTTTTTTTTTTTTTTTCATTTGACATTTTCTTCATTTTTGTTGGGACGACAAAATCTATGCGTACTTTGTTGATTTAAAACTTTTTTTTTAATGAAATGTTAAAAATTCTATTAAAAATCGTGTCAAATTTAATTTGTATTTTAGACATATTGATGTGGGTAACATAAGTGTGAACATTTCTTAAATATTGTTAAAAATATATTTTTGGCAATTTTTTATAATTTTTTATCTTTAACCTCCATAACACTGACTCCGTTAGCTAAAAATCATTCACAAGAACATCTTTGTGTTTGATGTGTTGATGTGGCATTAAAAAAATTCAAATTGTGAGAACTAAACTAGGGGCCTAAAATTAAAACTTGGGACAAGAAAAATTTAATCTTTTTTTTTTTTTTTTTTTTGTAGAAATGGGTCTCAAAAAATTCGCAATTTTGAGTTTATTATGAAAAAAAAAAAAAATATATATAAATATACCTTCAAACTTTTGATCCTCCAGAGGAGTTTTTAGTGCATATGTGAGCTAAACTTATATATTAAAGAAATATATTTACTGATACACATGAATACATATACATATTAATGTATACATCTACATATATTAATGTATACACTTTAAGCATGCATCATATACATAAGGAGTGCGATCGAAAAAATCTTAACACACCTTTTGACTCATAAATTTTTTCCGAAGCAATATTTAAAATTTTTGTTTGATCTAGTTATCTTTGAAAAATGTGTCAGTTATTATTTTTAATGAAAACCATGTTGATATGTTGTGAGCTTGATCAAAATGAATGACGAAAAAGATGTACGTGCCATAAATTATTAAAAATTAAAAAAAAAAAATCCAAATTGGTCCTACAAATAATTGGCCAAAGAATTAAATGTCTGCTGTTAAACGGTTTCCAAGGTTGTTAAACAGTATCAGGAGAATTCGACTATTGATAGGAAATATGGTTCGGGAATAAAAAAGGTCCAAATGATATTGGGAAGGCCAAACAAATTGAAAGCATATTGGAAATAACTCCAAACACAACTGTTAAAAAAAAGCCCGGTTAGATCAGTGCTCAGACTATTTGGTGCGAAAAGTTAAAGCTAATGCGTAGTTAAGAACATATAAATTCCAAAAAGTTCCAGACTAGAATGCTGCAAAAAATTTAGAAGCCAAAAATAGGGCACGGAAATTAAAATCAAATTTCATACAAAAATACTCATGTTGTATAAAAAATGACGAAGCGTATATACTGGCAGATTTTTTGCAGCTTCCGGGTCAAAATTTTTATGTTGCTGATGCTCGAGAATATGTTGAAAATAAGTTTAGGACCGAAAAGCAGACAATATTTCCTAAAGAATTAATGGTTTGGCAAGATTTATGCAGTTGCGGTAAAAGGAGCAAGTCATTTGTTACAGTGGGCTCTATAAATACCAAAAAAAAAAAAAAATAATAATACATCAAAGAATGTTTGAAAAAAAAAAACCTTTTCCTTTCATAAGAGAGCACAATGTGTGCACATATTTTTGGCCCGATTTGGCATCATGTCACTACGTAATAAAGCTCTGGAGTGGTACCAAAACAATAACATAGTTTTTGTACTAAGAGTGGACAATCCTCTAAACTGTCCGGAGCTAAGACCAGTAAAGAGATGTTGGGCTTTTGTAAAAAGAGAATCGAAGAGGACAAAACAGGTATACCAAAGTATTGAAGATTTTAAATGGAGATTTGCGAATTGTTCCAAAAAAAAAAGTGACTAAAACAACTATCAAATCTCTAATGGAAGGTTACCAAAAAATTTTTACAAGTTCTGTAGAATAATATATATTAAATATAAAAACATTCAAAACTCTAAGTTCAACCGTTTCCAAATTATTGGATTTTATATATGTTAAGATTTTTTCGATCGCACTCCTTATTTATAAAAACATATATATATTCTCATAACTCTTCTTTTAAAGAGCATAATATACAAAAAAAAAAGACAGAAAAAAGCAACGTAGAAAAACTGCATTTAATCTTGTCACATACAACTAACTCTTCCTATTTTTTCGGAATGAATAACATGGTAAATGCTAAAGGAGAAAAGATGAAAACTTTCTATGATGGTTGGCTAAGTCAATGAATAGCTGACATTTTTCTATAGAAATGTTTAAGTTTTTTTTTTTTTTTTTTTTTTTTTTTTATGATAAGAGATAAATAAAAAAAAGTATATGATAATTTTACAAAGTAGACATTTTTTTAAATAAAATTCTACATAATACATATTTGTAAAAAATACAATTTTAGACTAAAAGAAATCTTTGCTTAAACAGACATTATTATTAAAAGAAATTGAAAGAAGCCAAGTTATTTTTTGTATGGTTACCTTAACAGTAAATGAAATTTATGTGCAACAAAAATTGAGAAATATTTATATTTTTAAATATTAAACTGTAACTTGTTTAATGTTACTAATAATTAAAAAAAGTTATAGAAAAGAGAGAAAAAAAATATTTAACAAAAAATTTGCAATTACTAAGGCCTTATTTATAATAAAATTTAAATAAAACTAATTTTGTTTTATCCTCTTTATAATACATAATACAGACTATTTGCCTTTCAGTTGACGCTATGCGTGTTTACATATTTTTGTTTAAAAGTACTATCAAGAGCCACACGTTTGCCATAAAAAGTAATAAAAATCCTTCATATTAGAGAAAATTTGCCTGGATTTAAAAAGTCATGTTTTATTAGATGATTTCTTATTATTAAAAAAAGGAGAACAACGAAGAAAAAAAAAAACACATAAAAACATACACAACAATATCAATAGTAGCAAGCTAATGTTTCTCCTTTTTATTAAGGATAATACAAGTAAATACATAACACATTTATCCTTACATATAAGCATGTGTTAGAATTTTTTTATGTTTATTCATTCGTGTATATGTTGGGTATAATAAAAGGTAATCCTTAATAACGTGAGCTTTAATATCTTTGATTTCATTTCATTTTCTATTTCTCTTTCACCAACGCATTTACAAAATTATACAACAAACATATTCATACATACATATGTATGTAATTCTTAACATCCACCTCAATCCTTGATACAAGATTATTTAAGCATTTAATATTTCCCAAATGAAAATAGTACCTTTATAGCACTTAAATAATATGGAATGTCATAAATAAGGTACTGATTGAAAACCATTTTCACAGTATTAAGCCAACACTTGGAGGAAGAAACGAAATTCAAATGTAGTATGTTTATAGTATTAAAATAAATAGAGTAAGTTCTTAAAATTTTTATTTCACAAAACTTTAATAACACTGGTCAACAAAAAAATCCTCCCCCATAGACGAATCATTGGACTTGATGTATTTTGATGTGCTAAAAACGAATCTGCTTTCAGTTTTTTCCCATCAGGTCTGGATTTTTTTTTATGGGCGTGTCTAAAATTTCGCCCATAGTAAGGCTCTAGTACTCTAGTATATTTCCTCATAACTCAAGAACGGTGTGTACGATTGATCAAAGTGATACCTCAAAAGATGCGGATACTAAAAATATCTTCAAACTCACTAAACTTAATTTTTTTATGTGCTCAATAGTTTTGGAGTTATTTTGAAATAAGTATCCGAAAAAAATAATTTTCATGCAAAATTTTAGATTTTTTTGTTACTAAAATTTCGTTTAATAAATGAAAACATTTAAAATGTTTAGTTTATCATCTTTGTCTTAAAGCTGGTAATGCTGCGAAAAAAGTAAGGCATGTATCTTTATAATTGATGCAGAAATCTAAATTTTATTCACAGTTAAATAAAACTGTTACATACAATTTAGTAGAAATACAGTGGTGGCCAAAAAAATTTATATATATATATATATATATATATATATATATATATATATATATATATATATATATATATATATATATATATATATATAAATATATTTAAAAATATATTTAAAATATATATATATATAAAAATATATAAAAAAAAAATATATTTAAAATATATTTAAAAAAAAATCAATAAAATTATTATTCAGAATTTCAAAATGATTTCAGATATTTTTGTTATTAAATAAATTACTCAAAATCAAAGTATTCTAACAATTTAAATCAAAATTTTACATAGAAAATTCTAAAATCCAATTACGAATAATACATATACAATTATTCAAATTATCAGTTATTTTGAATTATATTTGATTAATATATTAATTAATTCAATTAGAAAAATAATTAAAAACCGATAAATTGTTTAATTTTTAATAAAAAAAATATTAGAGAATTTGAATTCTGAAAAATTTAATATTGGATACAATTAAAAAAGTAATTAGAATTGAAATTTTATAATTAATTTATTGGGAACAAAAAAAATTTACGTTTAAAAAAAAAAAAAATATTTTTTAAGGATTTTGAGCTTCGGGTTTGGGTTTCTGTTCTTCTGGCAACACTGCATTCTCATTAGTTACAATATTTAATCCTTTTAGTCCTGATCCTAAATCAACTCTCAGAAAAACATTTCTTTTTTTATTTCATTTTTATATTTAATACTCCAAAATTAATTTGATTTGATTTTTAAATATTTTAAGTTTCTGAGTCCGTAGATATTGGAAGTAGCTTATAAACAATCTTGGGCCGATTTGGGACGTTGAAAAGTGACAATATTAAAAACTTTTGTATTCTGTTTGTTTCCTCATCTTTTATTAATTTAACTTACATTTTCAACTAAAATTTTACCATCTAGAATTTTATTGACTTCGTACTGAATAATTATGTTGGTAACAGTACAACTGATATTTTTATTTTTTTTACTCTAAAGCTTTTATTTAACTTATGCGATGTAGTTTTACATGAATTAGTTCCATTATTTTAAAATAAAGCGTCGCTAAATTCGAAGTTTCTTATAAGCAACGTCAATAGGGTTAAGTGGACTTAAAGAAATAGCTTTAGAATTTCAAGCAAATGTAACATATTTTAGCTTAATTAGTACAGTATTAAAGTAGAATTTCTAAAGTAGAATTTTTCTGCAAAACTATTTTCTTCCCTACTGAAATAAAAAAATTTATACTTTTTAAAACAATTTTAAAAATAAGAAAAGTCTAGAAAAAAATGTAGAAATTTTGAGTTTAAAAGCAAAATAAAAGGAATTTATGTCCAAATATTTTGAACCTAAAAATCTCTCAATCTCACTAATGTATTTTGGGGACATTTCCGAATAAACAATACTTATTAGCAATAATACTTAAAACAATAATTTATTAGCTGATGTGAAAAAGATATATATTTTGAAATTATGTATAATTGCTATTTAATTGGAGGCTAAAGATTCTGCTAAGTTTGCTATCGCCATTTATTTTTTAATATCAAGACCGATGAATTATCTTTCATTGATTGGACTGCGTATGATGGCTTAGCATATAAAATACAGTACTGCTAACTCGTGGGAACTCCATACTAATTTTGTTACATTCTACCACCAACTAGCTTGG
Organism: Protophormia terraenovae; assembly: GCA_951394005.1. Taxonomy (NCBI): domain Eukaryota; kingdom Metazoa; phylum Arthropoda; class Insecta; order Diptera; family Calliphoridae; genus Protophormia; species Protophormia terraenovae. Next base: position 54,063,546 of record OX596073.1, read on the forward strand.
AATAAATGGACAAATTACGAATAAACAACATAACTCTTATTGCGTTTATACGCACGATTATTGCAAAAATAACAAGCCCGAATATTATATTCGGCTCGGCCGAATCTATATAACCATCATCAACTTTTTCAAATTTTACGTTATGGGGTCTTAAATGATTTTTTCGACATGTTACACATGGAATGACAAAATCAATATACCCCCCATCTTTTTGATGGTGGGTATAAAAATAACTTGCAAATAAATAAACTGTAATAGTAAAATATTATACGGCAAGATTTTCATATCGCAATATTTTTAATATCGAGTAAGAGGTGCGCTATAACTGATGGACAATTTTAATTTATTTATTTTATTTTTGTAAAGTTAAAACAAAGTAAAGTTAATTTCTCGGAATCGGGATCGACAATGTCAAAGTTAAAATTAAAATTATTATTGTACAAACTTAAAAACTTCTACAAAATGTGCATCTTGTCTGAGGTTAATAACCATTTTCATTGTATTGAAAGGTTAATAACACTGGTCGACAAAAAAAAATAAAAAATATGTAGACTAGATGGAATTCCGTATGCTAAACTCGAATCTGCTTTCAGTTTTTTTCCATCAGGTCGGGATTTTTTTTATGGGCGTGTCTAATTTTGTGCCCTAAATATGCCGATTACTCGAGTATATTTCACTATTACTTGAGAACGGTATGCACGATTTATATAAATGATATATCGAAATAAAACTAGCTTTAAATTGCTTTACTATAAATCCGCTCAATAGTTTAAAAGATATTTCAAAAAAAGTGTCGGAAAAAAGTTTTTTCATGCAAAATTCAAGATTTCTTTTTTTTACTAAAACTTTTTTTTAAAGTGATTTATATAAATGATATATCGAAATAAAATTAGCTTTAAATTGCTTTACTATCAATTTTTTATCCGCTCAATAGTTTAGGAGATATTTCGAAAAAAGTGTCGGAAAAAATTTGTTCATGCTAAATTCAAGATTTCTTTTTTTTACTAAAACTTTTTTTAAAGTGAAAACAACAAAAATATTTAAGTTTATCACCTTTATCTCAAAGCTGGCAAAACTACGAGTAAATAAAACCACGTATCATAAAAATTGATGCAAATATCTTGATTGGATTCACAGTTAAGTTAGGATACCCATGCATATCTATAACTAAGTGGAAATACACTAGTGGGCAAAAAAAACTTTTTTTTTTCGTCTTAAATAAAAAAATGAATGAATTAGATGGAATTCAACTTGCTAAATAAGAATCTGCTTTTACTTCTTTTCTATTACGCACTGATTTTTTTTATGGGCACGACTATTATGACCCCGCCTTTAGGCAGTCATACTTGTATAACTCGAGAACAGTTTGTCCAATTAAGATAAATTGAACTTTAGTATATAGCTACCTTAATTGCCTTCGAGCGGAATTTACACAATTTTTTGTCCAGTTAATATTTCCGTAGCTATTCGGTAATTAGTACCGAAAATTTTAAAATTTATTTTTTTTAAAGGTGGTGAAAATTTTGATCCATAACTCTGAAATTCTTGAGAAAATGAAAAATATTGTTAATATAACTTGAAGACAATTTTCGTATGCATCTTTTGATATATCACTTATCAAAATCGTGTAAAGTTATAGCTTAAGTTTCACAAACCATTCTCGAATTTTATAGTATGACCGCTGAATAAGGTAATGATATTAGTCATGCTCCTAAAAAAAATCAGTACGTGATATAAAAAAAGTGAATGCAGATTCTTGTTTAACTCGTCAAAATCCACCTAGTCCATCTTTTTTTGTTTCAAGAAAAAATAAAAAAAAAAAAAAATTTTTTGGCCACCACTCTATTTCCACTCAATTGTATGTAACATGGGTATTTTTACTTGACTGTGAATAAAATTTAGATTTCTGCATCAGCTTTAAGATAAAGATGATAAACTATAACATTTTAGATGTTTCCATTTATTAAAAGAAATTTTAGTAACAATAAAATTTTTCATGAAAATGATTTTTTTCGGACACTTATTTCAAAATAACTCCGAAACTATTGAGCACATAAAAAAATTAAATTAGGCCGCATCTTTTGGTGTATCACTTTGATCAATCGTACATACCGTTCTTGAGTTATGAGGAAATATACTAGAGTAATGGCCTTACTATGTGCAAAATATTAGACACGCCCATAAAAAAAAAATCCAGACCTGATGGAAAAAAACTGAAAGCATATTCGTGTTTAGCACATCAAAATACATCAAGTCCAACGATTCGTCTATGGGGGAGGATTTTTTTGTTGACCAGTGTAATCGGTAAAATTGTGTTCTAAGGTTAATAACCATCCAAATTGTTTTTTTGGGTAAATGAAAATTCAATGTCAACCTTTTTCATTTACTAAATATATTTAAGTTTACAGTTCTGCTGCAATCAAAAACATTGACATACAGTAGGGCTTTGTAAATATTTTTAATTTATTTTCTTTTTAAATTAAAATCTTAAAAATTTCAAAAAGTATCACCTCTACTTGGTAACTTTAAAGCAATTATTAAAAACCTATATCCTTTTACCGACATTCATACTCTTTAAAATCTTTTTTCATTCTCAGTTCACTACATGGTGCTCGTTAGACATTAAAATGTGAAGGTCTTGGGTAACACAACACATTACCATGACGATGTGTCATGTGTTTTATTCTTAATGTTTTGCAGTTGTCATCATATATTCAATATTTTTTCTTTCTTCTGTTTTTTTTTTACCAGAATATGAGTGTGATGATGACAATAAAAAATTAAAAAAAAAAAAATAATAAAAACATTTTTCAATTATTTTTGTTGTCTCACAAAAAGTAAACAGAAAAGGAAGGAAAATAAAAAAAAATTAAAGGCAAAAACACATGACTCCCAATAAGCTGAATTAAGTGTTCATTGCCTGTCTGTTTTTATAGTACCAACATACATACATGTATGTACGTTTAAAGTCGTTGACAGTTGAATTTTAGTACCAGTTTTAAGTTAAGCACCTGTATATGTATATGATTTTAAGGTGATATGATTTTAATTACACAATTTAATAAAGAAAGTGGGAGAAAAAATAATCCTAAGAAGAAAAAAGAAACTAATCATTTTTAATTTACATTATTACTTTTTTTAAATAAATTAATAGAATTTTAATAAATTTCTAAACGGAAACTCAACCCTGCTCATTTTTATTTTTGTTTTAGTTATTGTATGGCTCAAAGAAGTGATATTTTTTGTAAAAAATTCATATTTAATCTTCCTCTCTCATATTTGTGCTTATTTCCTCTATGAAAATTTCAACTGTGATTCATGAAACGCGAAATTTAACATTATTCATAACAGTTTTGAAAAGAGACATTGCGGATTTATGTTGACAACAATAATCACAAAATCTAAATATGCGTGCAACACGCAACAAGTTTCAACAAAAACTCAAAGAAAATCGTGGTCAATGAAGACCAGAAAATCGAGTAATTTTTATTTTAATCGAATCTTTAAACCGAAATAATTAAATGTGATTTACATTTTAATTGTCAAAATAGTGACATTAGATAATTAAGATATTAAGGTTTCATAGGGCTATGTACATTAAAGTGCCTCACGAAAAAAAGTTGCAAATGTACCTCTCTAAAAATGAAGATTAGAACGTTTTTATATGATTCCCAAAATATTACACATCAATGTTAAAATTTACCTCTTAAATTATATATTTCTTTCAATATCAGTATCAAAATTTCAGTTATAAGAAAACTAACTTCAAATTATAATAGAGGCATACTGCGACCTTGAACATTCATTTAATCCTACGGTACATACCCAAAAAAATTAACGTTTGTCAATACCCGTGGTATCCGGGTACCATAGTGTAATTTTCGTTGATTTTATTAAAAATGTATATACTTTTATACAAATTATTTATTACGACCATTTAACTGATCAAAGATCTTAAAGCCAATCGATAAATATATTTAGAAAAACATGCTTGAGTATCTTAGCAACGTCCGTCCATCTGTCTGGCAGTCCATATTAAAGTTTAAATGCAGCTAACAATCGCAGTTTTTGAAATAATTGCATGAATTTTGGATTTATATGATGCAAACACGTAATCTGTTAAAATTAGTTTATAATGGTTACCTATTATAACCAGGTCCCCATACAATTGTTCTCCTAGCATAGGGGTTTTACACCCATACATTTTATTAGTATTGCATAATTTAGTACATATAAAAGTTTTGTGGACGTTAGAAAATCCATTTAATTTTATAAAATAATTTTTATAAACGTAAAAACTAATCTATAACATTTTTAGCCAGGTTCGCACCTCAAAAATCCATAGCTCCCATATATGGCCCATTTCCGAAAATCATCATAAAGTGCATAAATTAGCATTGGTAAACATTACGTTTTTTTAAATCAAAAGATTTTAAAATGTATAAATTGTAATTTTAAACTTTACAACAAGACTTGATCTAAAATAAAACACACGTTCCATATAAACACTCTGAGAAAATCCTTCAAGACAGACTATAACGTTCTTATAGTCCTAAAGAATGTTAGCACTTACTTCACTCACAATTAAGCACAGGATCCATATAATATTCACACCGAAATAGGTAACTTTTTTACAACACTAAGGAATATTGTCAGTGTTGTCATAGCGTCCTATCAAGTTTGGAGCTACAATATGGAAACCCAGAAATTCCTTAGCACGAATATAGGAAATAATTTTAATATCTTGAGCTCACATTACTATATGATAATGAAAAAATGAAAGAAATTTATAAAAACCAAAGCCAATGCGGTGAAGGATGTAAAAATGGCTAAAATGTGCGCTTCATTGTCATATTCATAAATACTGGCTCCAAACAGCGATAAAACGATTTTTTTTTAACTTGTTTTTATTGTTATTTAAATTTATTGTTGTTATTCTTATTTATATCATGTTTATCAAATTTTGTAATTTTTCATTTATAATGACTAGTGTCGTATTTATAAGATTTTTATATCTTTTAACATTAGGATGATCGAAAAAATAAATAAATACATAAAAAAAATAATTATTATTTCTTTTTCTGAAGTTCCTAAATAACCCAGAAATTTCAAAAAAGCTTATTTCTGAAACTAGTTTTCCTTCAAATCCTAATGGAGTCATTACTTCTAATTTGATGATTTTTCCTGTCATGGATATGCTCATTTCCTAGTTTAAGCAAAAAATGTTTGAAATTTTAACTTTATATGAATCAAAGGACAATATAAATAAGATTTTGAATAATAAATAGTGCAAAAAAAAGTTAATTGTAGTGCAAAATACAAAAATTATATGGGAGTAACCGGGTATCATGGATATTGACTTCCGTAGGTATCAACTTTACAGCCATTTTGCATATAGACCAAGTTAATAAAATTTTGGTTTTTTCAGTTTTTATACTGTATAAACATCTTAATCACGACGATCTGAAGTTTCGTGGCTATATATTTATTAACCCTGGATGGTCATCGTTAGTCGTTTCGACTAACAACAGTGCTAGTTTGAGTGATATTTCTTTATTCGTTGCATATTTTTTTGAGAATTTTGGTATAACACCTGCCCTAAATAAGATCTTGAAGTGTTCAGACGTATGTTGCTGTGAGCGGTCTGGAAGTTAGTATTTTAAGCGACCTTGTTAGTCGAAACGATTAACGAAGCATTTAGTGGGATTTTTTGAGCTTTTAGCGATACAGTAATTTAGTAAATAAAGTATAAAATAATTTAGTATTTGTTCCTATATTGTGAAATATATTTTTTGGGGGAAAATAAACACAACATGACTACCAGAAATAGTTTTAACAACACAAAAGTATATTTTTTTTTTGTCACATTATACAATGATGATGAAGAAGCTCTATTTCCTATATCAAATAGAAGACTGAATAAAGCCATATTATAAAGTGAAATATATCACTAAATCAGGACTTATCGGTGCTGCTATACATATTCTGCATCAAATTAAACATTAATTATATTAATAGTTTATTTAAAAAATATGTTAAAAACAATTAAAGAATAATTTTATTTCTATAAAATTTCCTTAAAAACTGCATAAGGATCTAGTTTAGCGACAAATGTCTGATCGACTGTGTTCTACTCTCAATATAATAACCAAGCATCGTAAAAATTTTAAAAATCTCCTATCTCCAGATAAATTTATAACAATAGTGTAAATTGTAGAAAAAAAAAAAAAAAAAATAAATAAATAAAAAAAACACTGAACTACTAAGGGATACTTAAAAAAAAATGCAAAAAAGTATCACAAATTTGAAGTATGCACACAGTATGCAAAAACATTTATTTTTAAACTCTTTTTTAGTTAGAATAATTATAGGATGCACACATTTAAAAAAACGTATGTTGCCTATTCCAAATTTTTTACACAACTAATACAAAGGGTACTTATTTAACACCATCTCTGGAAAAGTACAAATATTGAGGTATTTTCAGTTTTTGCTTAATATTTTGAAAACAGCGGAAAGTATTTGGGAATTTTTACTGTTCCTTTACTTAAATTAATTCATCAACCAAAAATTAATTGTTTTATTTTTCATTTTAATGATACGTCTTGAAATATTTTTAATAAAATTAGTGTTAGTTGTATCGAGTAACGAAGCTCTCAGAAGGGTAAAAATACCGAAGCCCTTCCAGGGTTAATAAAGAAATGCCAGCACTTTAAATTAACAATGGTACCCGGGTATGTACCGTAGGGTAAAATAATTATTATGTTTCTTTTCAGTAGCGGAATCTTAAGATTTTGCTATAATTTTTTTATATATATTTTTTTGTTAAAACATGTAATTTTAAATATTTTTGAAATTCTTCAAAATATATTAGGTTGTAATATACCATAGGAATGGTCTACTCTGGCACTATTGAAGATTACACATAATTAACCCTTTAAGAGCAAGAGGGTCAGTTTTATATATTTAGTTCCCAAAAGGTTGAATTAGCAATTTTTTCAAATAAGTCGCATGGAAGTACTTATTACACTTAAAATATTGGTAGATTTATGAAAAACATAATAACTTCATTTAAAACGACGATAATAATCGAATAAAATGTAGTTTTTAAAATTTAGCTTCTATTTTAATGAATGAAAACAAATTTTTAAATATTTTTTGCTCAATATGTGCTATATATTGTTTTCCTTTCATATGTTGTAATTTTTTTGAAAACAAATTAAAAATTTTGTATACTGTTGATCGAAAGCTATATTTTTGGAGCTATAAAAAAAAAAAACATTCTAATATCTTAAAATTTGTTAAACTCTAGATCTAGTTTCTTTAATGGCTCAGTTTTAAACTGTCTAAAACAAACGTTAATATCAAACTATTTTTTTTTATATACATTTATTAATTCTATTTTTACTATTTGCTATTTGTACATGACAACTAAACACAATAAAAAAAGGGAATTTTAATTAAGAAAAATTATTATAAATAAATGTAGCAATTTTACAATTATACATGACAATTGTCAACATATATTCGAACTAGTTTACATTCATATATAAAAAATAATTACATATGTATGTGTTGTATGTAATCCCGCACCATAAGTTCCTGTGAAATTCCCTAATGTACAGTGTATAAATTTAAATTTTTTTCATTCATACATAAAGTTTTATCCAATGATTCATGGTAATATTTTTGGTTCGTATAGAAATGAAATCCAGTAGTAGCTGTAGGTACTTATGTGAAATATAGTTAGTAGTATTAGGGTGGACCAAAATAAAAATAATTTTTATACTATACTACTATAGAACGGTCCAAAATAGTTGCCAATATTTTTTAAATTTTCTAATCCAGCTAAAATTTACTTTAAAGACAATTTTGAAGTTACTCAATTTGAAACTGAGATCAGAATTAAAATAAAGGAAGTGCTATACTCGGCTTGGCCGAATCTATGTACCTGAAGCTTTTAAAATTTACCTTATATGGGAGGTGGACAGTAAAGTGGACTGAACACGACTATTTTTTGTTTTCCAGTTTACATTGGTCCTTGAACTATTTGTACGTAATTGGGCCCACAACTTTTTTGTTTATTGACCGATTTTCAATATCAAACGAACCTTATATAAGGTAAATATTTGAGACAAATTTTGTCTACTTAGGATGTCCGCCCTGAGCCCTACCCCGCTTTTAACAGACAGACGGACAGATGGACGGACATTGCTATATATGCATATACCCCTCATATTTTTTCTGGCTTCATTTTTTGGGATATTTAGCCTTTTTTGACCTTTTTAAAGTCCAATTTAGCTCTTTTTTTTCTCAAGTCCTGGCAACACTGCTTTTGAGCAGCAGCCTTAAGGCGAAAATTTGTTTTTGAAAAACTATTACAAGATCATCGATAGAGTGGAACAGAGTTTAGTTTTAAAATCGTCGTTAAGTAAACAAACAATAATTTAAATCAATGCAAAAACTTTAGCCTTTTAACTGTGTGAAAATTCCTTACTTCTGAAAAGAAACATGACATTCTGGAGAAAAAGTCGATATACAAATTTTCAATTCAAATCTCTAGTGTTATCTATGTAACGATTTGTTGACGTATGAAAATATTTTTTGCATGCTGTTATATATTTGGAAAAAACTAATAAAAAGGAAAATTTTCTTAAGTATATTTTCTTAAGTTGTTGCGCTATAACATTTAAATAGTACATATTATTTTATTTCACGGATCTATTTGATATCCATATTTAAAAAATGCATATCCTTCGAAACTCCTGCAGAAAAACTGTACGCAGTTTTACTACTTACGGTCTCTAGCTTCATGCATAAATTGATTTTTGACTGTCACACGGTGTAATGATCGGTTCAGTATTATTGAATTTTCAATCGAATTATTTCACTTTCTCAGTCTATTAAATGTCCGTCCTGCTAATGGCTGTCCATGTAAATATTGAAAACAGATCACAGTTTGTAATTTTTAAGTTATGTTGATGAAATTTGGTACTTCAATTAAATGTTGAAATTGGAATTGGGTTTCTAATATCATTTTAACTTTTTTTAAATATTGCTGCTTCTCTAAAAAAAAAAATTCAATTTTTGTTCAAGTTTTTAATTTTTAATGTTAATGAAAATATTTACTTTACTTCTCTGAAAAGGCGAAACTATTTTTATGGAGGACTTTAAAGCAGAAAACAGGAATTGGAATTTTTTATTTTATATCGAAATACTTTTTCCTAACTAGAGAAAAAATTTGTATGTTTTGAGACTTTACAAAACACAACCAATTTTGAAAATTTAAACTTTATTTTATTTTTTCATCAAAATAGCAAGATACATTGAAAGAAAATTGCGTACAAATTTTCAACGGCTACTTTATAAAATCAGTCGCAGTAATATTATGATAACAAATTTCATTATTTTTCCACCTTCAAACAAAACACCCTTTATACAGATAAATGTTTCGTACAGCATAGTTTTCGGCGAATATATTACAGTTATAATGCTCGCATAAAAGACTGTTTGCATTAGTGTATGTGTGCATATAATTTATCACATGTGTTTTGTTTAATGTATAAACATAAACATACATACATGCTCTTACAGTTTTCTGTTGTTATTGTAACAATATATAGTTGGATATTTTTGTATTTGATATAACCCAACGCTAAAGTCCCAAGTGTCCTATAAAAAAATATGTTGGTAAAAATATTTTATATAATTTTTTCATTTTTGTTTTTCCTTCGTTTTTTTTTTTCTATATTTACTCCATTTCAACGTTTGTGTGTTATGTGGGTTGTTGTTTTATTTTATAAATGTACATTTGTATGTATAGAAGTTTTATTCTTTATTTTAACATATTTTATATGCTTTTGTTATTACAACAATTTTTCTTGCAGTGCATGTAAAAGTATTTGTTTGGTTTGTTTTATTTTCGTTATACGAAAAATATAAAAAAAAATTGTTTCAGAAAGTTTCCATTTTTTTGAAAGTTTTTTTACTTTTTTTGGGTTAGTATAAAAAATATGATGCATATATCTAGTGTAAGTAAATACTCATATATAATATTCATATATACCTACTTACATACATACGTTATTATATATTAAATATAACCATATACATATGTATATGTGTGTATATTTACTATATGCACATTTGTACAAATGTGTCACTTTGTTATATTTTGCGACATTTGTGTCATGCTGTGGTTTTTAAGCTAATATTAAATAAAGTTTGTTGTTTTTTTCTCACTATTCTCGCTCTGTTTAATGTAAAAAATATATATATGTATTTTACCACATAAAATATTTTATATGTGTATTAGCAGTCTTATATAGCCGTACTAAGGGAATTTCATTTTTTCAATACCATAAAATGATTTATATGATTTTTTAAGCAAAATTTAAAATACTTTTTGTTCTATTTAAAAAAAAAAAAAGTTAGGTACTTTAATTTTATCAATATTTTTCGTCTGGATGTTGATTGATATACTATAGTACATGACCTAAATGTGTGCTATAAAAAAAACAAAAATTAAGCTGAAAATAAAACATATTATTTAAAACTGTAACTCTATTTATAGACTCATTGATTGTGACAAAACCTTTTTTTGAAAATTGTCAGATTTTGCTGAATTTGAGTGCCACCTTATGCTTATATGCTTATGAATTGCTTATAAATTAAAGTACAAATCACTTTTAAATGCAAATTAAAAATATATACTATTTATTTGATTATTTATGGCTGAATATAAAAATAGTCGAAATATTTTTAAATGTTAAAAACAAATTGATACCGAATTTACTAAGATTTACAAAAAAAATCTAAAAAAAATTTACAGAACTGACTTAAAATAAATAATTAATAATTGTATTTCTCTAATAAATTTCATATTACGCGTTATTTGATTATAGAAAAAAATTTAAAATTGAGTTGAAATAATAGCTACAAACATCCGAATAAAATGAAAGATTTTTATCAATATTAGCTCATAATATAAAATAAAAATAATTTAGAATGAATTAGTCAATCAAGACCGACCATATGATACCTTACATGATTATGTATGTGCATCAAAATTCGGGGATGGGTCTTATATTAACCCTGTGGATCGATACTAAGTGTAAAATAAAATACTAAAATACTGAATATTACGTTGATACACAGAAAAAAGCCACCAATCACCAAATATATTAATAAATAATTCATTCAATTGAAAATTTTTCTAAATTTGCACCTCTCACCAAAATAATTATATCAATTACTAAAAACTGTAAAAAATTAAAAACAGAAAACTTTTTCCAATTAAAAATTGATTAAAGCAATAAGAAATATGGGGGATTCACAAAGTTGAAATATGAAATGATATTGTCGTAATGTCATAAAGTTTAAAAAGGAAAAGCAATTTTTTAAACATTGAAATATTTTAGGACATATGACAATACGACATAATAGCACACTTTGTGAATCCCCCAATAATTTCATACTTATATATTATTTTTATTTTATTTTTACTTGAATATTTTTATTAAATTTTGATGCAAAATGAGAAAAACTGTTTAATTGAAAAATATGCTGTAATAATTTTTTCTGTGTGCTAAAATTTCTATGAATTTATGCGCTATTCCTGAAAGTGGGCTTATATTGGAGCTATAATACATTATGGATTGATCCTCATAAAAATTAGCACTATGATTTCCACTTAAATAAACCTTATTTGTGTCGAATATTAACTTGATACTTTCGTTTGTATGAGATTTATGCACGTTAAAGCAATTTTCGGAAGAGCTATGGTCAATTATGGACTGATCTTCACAAATATTTACTCTTTTTTTTTACCAAATTTCATTAAAATATTGCTATATATAAGGCATTTATGATCGTTAAATCCCTATTCCGGGACGACACATGTATGGTGGCTAGGTGAAATAATGGATCGATAATAGTAAATTTCGTCCTGTACCAAAATAATTTTTGGTGCATCTTAAGGAACTTGCTTTTTTTTTAATGTTTATTTTCTATGAAAATTTATATCAATAAAGTCAGAAACAAAATCCTTATAATTCATTTGTTTACAACAGTTGGAATATATGTATGAAAAATTGTAAATTTCTGCGATGATTTTACGACAGCTGCCCATCCATCTGGACAGCTGGTTGAATTACTTTAAAATTTCTGTTTACATAAATTAAAGTTTTTCTAAAAAAGTGTATTTATACCTAAGAACTTTTCTTTTGCCTTTTCACAGGTATTCGAATTACTAAAATAAACCTTCGAACATTGGCTACGGGATTAAATTATTTATTTAGTTATGATTTTCTAACATCTGCAATAATACAAGGTTTTTGGAAATTTTCGTGAAAAATAAAGAAATAAATATCATTTTTTTGGAGGTCTTATTAAAAAGATATTAAAATTTGTCTGGCAGTTTAAGAAATATTGGGTCAGAAAGTACCTATGTTATTAATAATTAACAAACATTTAACAGTAGTCATATTGACAAAAAAAAAGTAAAATATACTACATTACTGTAATACGTATATTTTATACCTTTTTCGCTAAATACAGAGACTACGTATTTTTAATCTTAGTTATTACCTCATATATAGCTTTACTCTTCAATGCCTAATTTCCACTGCATTAAGTATCTTACTGTTTTAATTGCATTTTACTCATTTAACTCTTTATTAAATTTACCTCACTCATTTAAAAGTTTTAGTTTTCAACCAATTCTTCAATTGTTTACAATTATATTTATTTTTATTTTTATAAAAATTAAACCCATTTCCATTTAATTTTTATTTAAAACAATACTTTATTTTTTTCGTTTACATTTGCTCATTATATTTACTTCACTCAACATGCTCGTCATCATAATCATCATGAACATTTTCCATTCTATCATGTCTTTTGTTAACTTAGGGCATTGTTTAATGCTACCTTCCTTTATGTCTTTTATATTTTATCCACTGCGCTTTTTATTTTTTTTTCTACTGCCAAGTTCATTTTATTTAAACTAAATGACAATTCTTGTTTTCACTACTTGAGTTTCAAATTATTTACACATTTTAAACAATAAAAAAAGTAAAATAAAAAAATAAATTTGTTGTGTTTTACTTACTGATGCAGTGAAAAACTTATAAGTAAAAAGTTCAAGGTGAGTAAAAAATAAAAGCAGAAAAAGTTAAATGAAAAGTTAAATAAAAATTCAATTTTTGTTTAAAAAAGAGAAACTTACATCTTGAAAAAAAAAAAAAAAAACAATAAATAAATAAATAAAAATATCGAGAGGAATGTGAAAAATATATGTATATGCTTAATTAAAAATACATAACCATAAAACAAAAAGTCCACAAAAAACAGCTGGCTGATTAAACATAAGCAGCGAAAGCTCGAAATCCTTTAGATAATTTTGCAATTGAAAGGACATTTTTTTCCACTTTTCCAAAATTAATCGCAGAGAAAAAACATTTCGCAATATGGCTGCCCCAACAATATTATTTTCATCGCAATGATATATTGTCATCTCAAACATATTTCATTTTAAAAACAATTTTGTTGTAGCAATTATACTTTTGTTCTCAATTCACAATTATATTGTTGGCACAACATGTTAAGCAATATGTTTAAATTAGAACCACATTATTGTTTTTAAAATTCTATGTGCAAAAAACTATATTCAATACCTGAATATATTATTGAGTTTGTAATTTTTAATTGACAACAAAATGTTTGTTTTGTATTGACAACAATACACATTATTAAGTAGTACTTGACAGTAAGTATACTTGCTGATTTTTATTCAGTTTTATTCTTGCATAGAGCTAGTTATCTTTCGGAAAGTTAAAAATATATTAGAAAATATACTGAATGTATATTTGAAAAAGTGAATTAATTAATTAATTAATTATTTTAATTAAAATTAAACTAGAAATAAATATTTTACAAAAGTTTTTTAGATTACACAGTGAAACACTGATTCTGCGACGCAGGATTTCTCACTCAATTCGGATACACGGTATTAATAAGTAATAAGGCTCTAATCCACTTTTTTTAATAGACTCTAGTTTTCGCGATAAATCGCGATTTGTAAAATTAAAAAGATTGCATCATATATTGAAGCGTATCTCGAAAACAACTTGTACAATTTTGTTAAAAAAAAAAAAAAAAAAATATATATATATATATATTAAACAATTTTAATTAAATGTATCATTACTATTTAATACGGTCAACAGTTATGGAGATATTAAGCCCATCTTTTAGGAAAAAATTACATTTTATAAAAAAATTCAAGAAACATTTTTATCATAAAATCATACAAATTTTAAGTTAAAAAATTTAAATTTTTACTCTTTATTCATAGAGTTAAATTTGTTGCAAATAAAACAGGATATATTTCATTAAAATCAATGCATAAATTTAGATTTCATTCACAAATTAGTCAAACTACTTATTTATAAGTTACATAGAAAAATTTAAAAAATCACAAAATAATTTTTTTATTTTTTAATTTTTCTATGTAATCTGTAAATCAGTATTTTCACTAAATTGTGAATAAAACTAACACTTATGCATTGATTTTAATGAAATATATCTTGTTTTATTTGTAACAAATTTATCTCTATGAATAAAGAATAAAAATTTGCATTTTGGACACTTTAAAGTTTTTATGATTTTTCTTTAATTTATTTTTCCTTGAAATTTTGTATAAGATTTCATTTTTTCTTAGAAGATGAGCTTAATATCTCCATAACTGTTGACTGTATTGAAAAGTAATGTGACATGTACTTGAAAATAATTTTAATTAGAATTTTTTGATATTTTTTTGAACTAAATCAGACAAGTCGTTTTCGAGATATGCTTCAATATAGAGTGCAACCTTCTTAATTTTACAAACCGCGATTTATCGCGAGAACTAGATTCAATTCAAAAAAAAGTGGCTTAGTACTTATTAATACCGTGCATTCAAATTGATTGAGAAACCCCGTGGCGCAAAGATTTTTTCTCATTTTGTAACGATGTATTAAAAATATTTTGAATACTTGCCATAATGAACATTGTAACGTAAATACTTTGGAAGATATTTGTATTTTTAAAAAGATAATTTTCCTAATTTTTGAGATATTATAAATCCCGAACTATCGCGGTAATCAAGCTTAAACTTAAATTTGCGTTACCAGCGTCAATATTAATATTCTTGCCGAATTATATTACATTCGGATGATTTTTGAAAGAAATTGGCGATTTTTCTATTTTATTACAAACAAAACAATACAAATTCCCATAAATATTTCGTATTTATTATGACATTTGTTGTAATAACTCCTAAAATAATGCGAGTCCCAGAATGCCACTTTCCACGGTTATAGAAAATATTTTCATCAATCATATTTTTTTTAAATTTTTAAAAAGACCACTTTTCGAGATATTTTCCCATGAACGAAAAATTGCGAGATATGTACCATTTTGATGTTGAAAAAAGAGTCATGTTATACGTCGTATTAAAGGTAATTTTGATACCTTTAATATGACATCTCAATAAATCTTATATAATACATACTTCGAAAGATATTTGTAATTTTGTGTATGCAACTTTGTACATATTTTGAGTTATTTTGCACTTTCAAACCGCGATATTTCGCGAACCACTTGAAGAAATTATCTGAAATTTTGAATTAGTCTTAGGTTCGACAAAAATAATAATAATTGTACCAAATATTATCAAATTCGGAAGAGGTGAGAAAATCAGCTAGTTGGTTTTAAATGGAATGACTCAATAGGTTGTCTTCGGAGTGCCAAAAATAAAGAAATTATTATTAGCGAAATTCACAACAAAAATATTTAAGTAAGTGAGTTTTCGAATGAATTTGAAATCACAATGGATTTTTTTTTTTTTTTCAATTTATGTTGCACAATTCATTGCCGTCCAAGATTTTTATTGGACATAAAGTTATAAAGTAAGTAAAGTTTAACACAATTCTTTTTTTACATAAAGTAGTTATGCCAACTTTACAAATGTTTTCGTTTAAATTTTAGATTCCACGCAGAGTACTACAACTTCAACAATATTAGAGTCTTCCGGTGATTTAAGCCAATCAATTTGTTAATTTTACCAACGAAAATTTATTTTTATACCAAAGTGATTTATTTCTGGAATTATCATAATTAGCAATATTAGATACCAAAAAACATAACTAAATAAAAATTTATTTTAATAAAAACTAGCATACGATAAAAACCTAAATTAATTGGCTTTTATTTATTTATTTTTAGGCATAATAAATGTTTCTCGACACTATATTTACTTTTATTGTGATTCAAATATATTATTGCTGTATAGATGAATCAAATACATAACAACAAAAATATGGTTACAGATCAATAATATTTGTGTTGTGATTCAACCATATTATTAATGTATGAATTATTAATGTATGCAGAACAACAATATTTTTATTGCGACTCAACCATAATTTTTTTTTATACATGAACCAAGTATATATGCAACAAAAATGTTATTGCAAATCAACAATATTGTTACTGTGATTCAACCATACTAAGGTGCTACATCCAACTATAATATAATTTAGAGACAACCATAAACTCCAACCATAATATAACAGTACTCGATTACGGTTGCTATTCGCCATATTTTCCCTTGCGTTTTATATTCTATAAGTTTCTCTATTGTTTTATATTTAAGTATTTAATACAGGGATCGGCGCTCTTAAATTTCACATTCTGTATTTGTGTATGGTCTGTATAACGCTCCTGCTCTTATATTGTGCACGGAAACAATTTTTAAGCTTATAATTTCATAATATCTATTGCTCTTAAAACATTTATGGTCTGCAATAAAAATTATAATTGAATATTAAAACAATTGGCTTAAAAATATATAAAATTAATAAATAATTATTCTCTTCTCCACATGTAAGAGCATATAGATATGACAAAATTAATTTGCACGTGTGCACCATTTTGCGTGTCCCTGATTTAATACTTAATTTTAATTACTCTTAAAATTCTAAATGTTTTAATTTAGAAACATCACTCTCATATTTATTTCAACTCATTTATCACATTTTTTTAACTTTAAAAAATTTCCTTTCAAAAATATTTCACAATAAATTTATTTTCCAACATGTTGCCTGCACAGAAATTCCATATAACTTCAGCAAAACCATTTCTAGTGATACATAAAATATTTTAATATTTTATTTACCTTTGTTAACAATCATCAACAATAAACTTTTTAAATTATAGTAAACTTAAATAAACTGTAGTGGTAAATGGAGGGCGGTAAGAAAAAAAAAATACATATATACATACCGCAACTACATAGAAATTTATCAAAAAGTTTGTAAAACTTTTGTTATATATACTTGTGCTGTTGCGTGTGGCAATATAAAATTGAAAAACATAACCTTAAGTAGAAATAAAGTGAAGAAAATGTAACGAGAAGGAAGAAAAACATTAACTGGTAAAATGAAAACTAAGGCGCACAGTGGTTTAGATTAAAACAAAATAAACAAATTTTTATTAGCCAATTGAAATAAAATTTAAGAAAAAACTTTACGAAGATGCACTAAAAAGTTGTCGAAAGGGCCATAACAAGCTTGGAACTATTATTATTATTTTTTTTTTTTTAAATATTCACAAATTATAGAAGATATTTATTTACAACTTGCACAGAAATACATAATAAAAAAAAATAATAATAATAATAATTATTTTTTTATTCTTAAAATTTTTTTTAAATATTTTAGTGTAATTTGTAAATAAGTATCTTCACAAATTTGTTAATTAAATATATGCGTTGATTTGAATGCAAAATGTCTTTTTTTATTTGAAACAAATTTATTTGCAATTTTTGTTTAAGAGATATCTGCGGAAAAGTATTTTAGTATTTAATTTTGTCCTTGTAATTAACGTTACTAGGGAACTTTAGACATATTCAAAACATTTTTGAATATGTCTAAAGGTTTTCATTGACAAATAACACTGTGTGACAATCTCCCAAAAAATATTTCACACATGAAAAAATCGATACATGTATCAAACTAAAGCTTATACATAATAAAACTACGTACTTAGTTTTTCTCCATGACATCAAAGCTTTTCTTAAAAGGACTTCAAAGTTTCGAAAAATATGCAACTTTATAAAATATTTACCAAAATTATACCAACGCAATATGGATGTCAAATAAAAGCTATGAATCCCTGTAGTATAACAAACGTTTTTATTTAAATGTTGCAGAACAAAATCTTAAGAAAAAAATCCTTTATATAAAGTATATAATTAAGTAGTAAATATTTTCTAAAATGATTGTTCCGGAATATTAAAAAAAATATATCGTCCATTCCATAAAAGAACGCCCAAGAATATTTTTTATGTCTTCCGATTTTAATAATATTTTGCATACGCATACCTTATGGAGTCATTTAAATATCTCCATTTTTATTTTTTAGAATTTTGATTTTTCGAAAAGTCAAAAAAATTGAAAAATTGTCTAACTTTAAACACCAATATCTCTAAAAGTTGTTACCGGATTTTAATGATTTAAATTGCATATTTAAGAAGAATATGTCTACTATAAATATAGTAATCTAAAAATAATATTATCATTTAAAAATGCTTTCATAATGAAAGTGCAATTTATGCAAGTATGCATTTTAGAAAAATTTCTACCCTTTCATTTTTTTCCTCTTCTGATATAAAAAAATGATAATGTTTGCTAAAAATTGCAATAAAAATTGTTCTGAGACAAAATGGTACACTATTTTAAAAAACATTTTTAAAATATTTCTTCAAACTTTTTCATACAAAAAAAAAAAAAATAAATTTTTGTATTTTTTATATTTTGTGAGTATGAAATATTATGACTAAAATTAATTTTAGTCATAATATTTCATAATTTGTTATTTGCGGTAGAAAACCTATATGTCCCAGATTAAGTGCTAATTGTTATTAATATATTAAGCAAAAATATTTAAAATCAAAAGGGTAAAAATTTCTTAAAAATGCATCCGAAAATTGCATTATTTTCGTGAGTGCATCATTAGCAAAAAAATAATTTTTGATTCATACTATATAATTTATAATATTTATCGTAATAAACTTTATACTAGTTTTTAAATCTATAAAAATCGACGTATACTTAAGGAGTTATAAACATTTAAATCTACATATTACTAAAAGGGTATAACCAGAAAAAGTTAAAAATCAAAAATTTTTGAAAAATTTTAATTTTTGTATGAAAAAATTTATGAAAATTTAAAAAAAAAAAAAAATTAAAAATAGTAGATTTTTTTGTCCCAGAACAGTTATTTTTGCATTTTATAGTAAAGATATTGCTTTTTAACATATTAAAAAAAAAAATCGAAAGGGTAGAACTTTTTCAAAAATGCATTCTAAAATTGCATTTGCATTATGAATGCATTTTTAAATTATAATATATTTTTTAAATTACTACATTAAAAGATGATATATTCATCTTCTACATGCAGTTTAAATCATTAAAATCCGTTAACAACTTTTAGAGTTATTGATGTTTAAATTACACACTTTTCCGACTTTTTAGACTTTTCAGAAAATCAAAATCGTGAATAAATTCGCGAATTTTTTAAAATTCAAAAAAATAAATATGGAGATATTTAAATGGTTTCATAGATTATATGCATATCAAATATGAACAAAATCGGATGACTCTCCGTAAAAAAATTGGCATTTTTTATAAATCTCTCATGGAATGGACGATATATATTAGTATATATTGTAAGGATTTGTAGCTCTTATTTAAAATCTATATTGGGTCGATAAAATCTTCGCAGATATTTCGAGAGGAAATTTTACATCCTGAATTAAAACTGGATATACAGTTTTGTCATGTATTGTCTCTAGTCTAATCCATATAATAATTTGTTCACGTGTGAGAATGATTTTTACGGGCCGTTATACTCTTGTAAATAAATAGTAAAAGATTACATTTTCAAAAAGATATTTTCTTAAATGTTTGTGCAGCAACATTTAAATAAAAAATATTTGTATATTGCAGGGATTTTTAGATTTCATTTAGCATCCATATTGGTTTGATATAATACTCGAAACTTTGAAGTCCCTTTTATAGGTAATTTAACGTCCAAGAGAAAAGTTGTGTACATAGTTTTAGTACGTACGAGTATACAATTTTCGAGTTATAGGAAAATAAAATAAAGAAAATATTTTCCGGACTCAATGCAAACCAGTTCCCAAGTTAGGATAGTAAGGGGATGTATATTAATTCTTTCACATACAACAACTTGATTTGATAACAGAAGAAGTTGTCACAAATTTATAGAATTTAACTCATTATTAAAACTTGAGTAATAAAACAATATGAAATCTAGATCTATCATAGGCTATATCCTACTCCGGCTCAGGTAAATTTGTTTGAATTGGCTTAGCCGTTTAGACGTAATTGATACACAAACAAACGACTCCACATTTTTATAATATTTATATATAAGGATATATTTTAAGGTGATCTTATTTTTTGAAAAGGTGCTCAAATTCTCAGTGTCATCCCCAAGAAATTTGAAAACAGCCTAAAAGCTATGAAACACAAAAGTTTATGCTGATTGAACAAAAAATTTGAGGTGGCTCAAATCAATCGAAATATTAAAAATTTCAATTTTAATTTATATAATTTTATATGCATACTAAATTTTTCGTATCCAATTAGACAGAACAATAAGTTTTTAAAGTTTTTGTGAAAAATTGTTTCAATCCACCAGAAACACGATTGGATTTGTAAAAAAATTCAAATTTTTTACAGTGTAAGTTTTTATTTTAAAATATATATAGTAAAATTTTATAGATATATTTTAACTTTGCATTTCTGAATTCCACATAAATGTCTTCATAACGTGTGCAATAAATTTTTTATAAGAAAGATATGAATTTTTGTCCATAATCTCAGCCAACTTTCCACTGTACGCTAGAATTATAAAAAAAATGTACAAGACCATTATGTATTATATGCTCTTAGGATAACAAATCAAAAAGACATTTTATTAAAACGTATGTAGAAATGTGTAACAGCAACAATAATAACAAAAAAGTTTTGGAAAAAAACTATTGTGAAAAAAAAAAAAAAAAAACACATCTAAGACTTTGCCAACGATGCTAGAACTTTTAATAACCTTTTACTGTTCTTCTGTCTACAACACTAACCGTTTATTTAGTGTCAAGTTTTTAGAGAAGCCATCAAAAATTTCCTAAGTTTACCATTTTTTATTGTTGGTTGTTTAAGAAAAGAAAAACTAAATAAACAAGAAAAGCCAAGCGCTCCAGCAAACAAGCAAACATACAAACAAAAAAAGGATAATTTTTTAATCTAACAAAACAAACAACTAACACGAGCAGGAATTCATATTTCGGAAAGAATATAAATATCCTTTTACACATGTACTAGCCTAGAGTTGTTTATATGTGTATGGCCACACAACATAAATTACCCCTTAGAAAAGTATCTATGTATATGTGTATAATACACACAAAAAAAACGAAACTAAAATCTATTACTTTTTTTGGTCTGTTTATAATTTAACAAGATTTCATTGTTATTGTTGTTTGTATGTAGTAATTTTTTCCAAGTTTCTTGGCCATTTTTTAGTAAGAGTCCTGTTATCATTACAAAATTTATGTCATCAAGAATAAAGAAAATCTTGCTAGAGTAAAAAAAGGACAAGAAAAATGTAGTGACTTATAAACACATATGTTTTCTATTGTATTAAGTAGTTTGTGCTACCTACAAATATAAATTTAGTAGCAGACAAGCTTGTCACACATTTTTCATAATAAAAAAAATAAGCAAAAGTTTCTTAGAAAATGAGAGAGCAAATGTTCATTATTATACAATTTTAGAGTCTATAAATAAATATATAAGGAACAGAAAGGACGCTTAAGAAAAAATAATCCCATAAAAAGCGTTAAACAATTGTTTCAAATTCCGAAAAAAAACGTCTTTTGTCTACGATTTAAATTTAAATAAACTATATTTAATGACTGTGTTATGAGTTACCAATAAATTATCTTCTAATCTTTCCATTTTCTTCTACTCTCTGGCTAGTAAAGGGTTAATTTCTATATTTAACATTTTGTTTATAAAACATAAGATGGAATTGCAAATGACTTTTGTTACATACATTAAATTTTTTCTAAGAACTGAAATGTTTATATGGATTAGAATTAAATAAAATGTTCTATGTATTTGTTAGCCAGCCGTCGTCTGTGTGTGAATAAATGTCTTATATTTGTCATTAGGATATTTGTTTTTATTCTAGTTGTTGTTATAAATTGTTGTAACATTTTTCTACTGTCAATACACGTACATATCATGTGTTCTTTTTACTCCCTTTCTTTTTCTCTATTTAAATCTTTTAATATGATTTTATTTTGATTTCGTATACACAGAAAAAAGTAAAAATGGACTTCAATTACAAAATTTGTAATATTAATTAATTTTGAATTGATTTTGCTCCAATCATCAAAATGGTAATATTAATAACTAGAATAATTGATATTATCATTACTTTTTTTCCTTAAATAGATGCAATGAGCTTAAAATTTTTGAAAATTTAATTAAATTTATTTATTTCTGTACTTTTATAGATAAATATTTAATTTTTCTCTATATTTTATTAACAGCAGTCAATTTATTAAAAAACAAAACTGAAAACCAATTAGAAAATTAATTATATTAATAAATCATATGATTAAATTCCAATATAAAGTTAATTAATAATTTTATTAAAAAATTACTTGAAATATTTTTTTCTGTGTACATATAGAAATATTTCTATGTACATACATATGTATATCACTGGAATTGTTATGCGCCACACATTTTGTGTTATTAAAGTGCCTCGCGAAAAAACGTTGCAAATGTACCCCTCTAGAAATGAAGAATATGTTCTTACATGATTCCCAAAATATTACATCTCAATATTTAAATTTACGTGAGCTGGACCATTTTCAAAACACCTCTAAAATTACGTATTTCTTTCAATATCATTATCAAAATTTTAATTAAAAGAAAACTAACTCCAAATTATAATAAGGACATACTACCTTGAATATTCATTTAAATAATTATTGTCTCTTTTCAGTCAATGAATATTACAATTTTACTAACGTTATTTATCATATTTTCTTTATTGAAACATGTAATTTTATATATTATGGACATTTTTCAACATATATTGGATTTTAATGTACCATTGGAATGGTCTACCCTGGCACTATTGAAGACTACACACAATTAATCCTTTAAGAGCATTTTATGTTTTTAGTTCCCAAAAGGTTAAATTAGCAATTTCTTTCAAATAAGTCGCATGAAAGTACTTGTTACAATTAAATATTGATAAATTTATGAAAAACGTAATAAGTTCATTGAAAACCGAGATAATAATCGAATAAAAAGGAGTTTTTGAAACTTAAAACCTATTTTACACGAATTTACAGCTTTTTTGATTAATTTATGCTTTTGGCGGCATTTATATCCTTAACTAACCATTTATTTGCCATTAAAATTAACTTAACCAATTATGGACCGGAAATTCCTAAATATTATTTGTGCAAAGGGTTAAATGAATGCACATGTTAATAGCATTTAAAAGAACCTTTTCAATGATGCTCTAAAATATAATTTACAATGAAAAATGTCCAAAATATTCAAACTAATGATTCCCACTATTTAAAATAAAATCAATTTTAATTTCGCGAGAATGAAAACAAATTTTAAAGTATTTTTTGATCAATATGTATTAGACGTCGTTTTCTATTATATGCAGTGTTACCGTATGGCGACTTTAGTCGCCAATTGCCCCTTTTTCAACCACCTGGCCCCTTTTGTAAATGGCGACTAAATGGCGACTTTTTCAAACTATGTGCTAAATGAAGTTGTTTGAAATATATCGACCTATTATATTTCAATTTAAATAAATAAATTTTATTATTTTGAGATTGTTCCACAGTATAGTGATATAAAAGGCCGCTGAGTATTTATAAATGAACTTAAACTGCTAGAAACTAAAAATAATAAAATTTATGAATAGCTCTTTAAATCATCATGTGCAGCGTTACCGTTGAGATTTTTTAAAAAGTGTCCCAAAAAGGGGATTTCAAAATAAAAAGTCGCCAAAAAAGGGGATTTTTTGGAAAAAAGGGGCCAACTGCTTTAATACCAAAAAAAAAACTGCTTAAAATTTGTTTATTTGATAACAACAAAAACAAAAAATTTTATATTTTATAAAAAAAACTACAAAACTCTGTTGTTTTAATAACAAAATAATTTATAATTATTTTATAACAATTTTTATTATTGCAAAAATTCACAAAAAAATATTCACAAAACTTATTAACATACAATACTCTTTTAATTAATTAAACATTTGTACGAGTTTTGCACTCGTACTCCAATCTTTCAAATCTCCATCGGACAAAGCTTAGGACGAAAAGCATGGATTAACAAATACTGACTTAAGTCTGTTAAACTGTTTTTTATTACTGATAATTTAGTAAAAAAAAAAAAAAAACACGTTCCTCTAAGAAATTGCTATGAGGATTTTAAAAATACAAATTAAGATAAAAGTATTCATCGAATCCTTTTTTTAATTTTTCGACCCAGTACAAAAAGATTTGGCATATGATGATATTAATAGTTGTTCATAAACTTTTTTATTATTTTTAGTTCTAACAGTTTCAGTTTATTTATAAGTTCTCCGTGGCTTTTTAAATCACTATACTGCGGTACAATCTCAAAATGATGAATTTATTTGTTTAAATTAATATAAAATGAGTCGATATATTTCAAAAAACTTAGTTTCTCGGCATTTAGCACATAGTCTTAAAAAGTCGCCATTTAGTCGTCATATAAAAAAGGGGCCAAAAAAGTGGCCAGGTGGTTGAAAAAGGGGCAAATGGCGACTAAAGTCGCCAAACGGTAACACTGATCATGTGCGAATATTTTGGACTGGATTGAGAAACCTAAAAAACAGATACGATGAATACTTATATCATAATTTATATTTTGTTTACATTGCTCATAGCAATCCTTCGGGGAACGAAACTTTTTACTAAATTATAAAAGGATCATTTATCCAACAGACTTAAGTCAATTCTTGTGAATTCATACGTTCAGTTCGACGTGGATTTGAAAGACTGGAGCACGAGTGAAGACATCGTACAAAAATACAGAAGTATATTTAATAAAAAGATAATTGTATGTCAACTATTTTTGTGAATAAGTCTTTACTATTGCAACAAAAAAAAAATTGTTGTAAAATAGTTATAAATAAATTATAACAAAATTAGATTTAGTAGTTTTTCTTAAAATACAAAATTTTTTGTTCCTGTTGTTATCAAATAAACAAATTTTGAGGAGTTTTTTGGGATTTCAAATCAGTTGGCCCCTTTTTTTCAAAAAATCCCCTTTTTTTGGCAACTTTTTATTTTGAAATCCCTTTTTTTGGACACTTTTTAAAAATTCTCAACGGTAACGCTGATCATATGTTGTATGATCAAAAATTAAAATTAAAAATTGTGTACCGAAAACCATATTTTAAAGTGGTATTTTAAAAGTGGTCCAGCTCATATAAATGAAATAATTGAACTGAAATATTTTGGGAATTAGTTTAAAACATATCAAACTTTAATTTTGGAAGGGGTACATTTGCAACTTTTTTTGTGCCCATACAAATCAAGGCACTTTAGTGTTTATAAGTATATGTGTATGTTCATATAAGTGTATATCGTATATTTTTTAAAATATGATGATGAGTTTTTACCTCTTTCCTTTAAATATTTTGCACAAAAACTGAAAATATTATATTTGAATAATAAATAAATAAATAAATAAATACGTTATTAGATTTTGAATATATGAGCATGTGTGCGACATTTAATATATCAATATAAAACTTATTTATGTCGTGCTATATAATATTTTAACAATGCGACATAAATAAAAGAAATATGAAAAATATTTTATCAATTTTACACATTCAACAGAATTTGAAACTAGAGGAGCTATAACATTATGAATGGACTAAAAACTAGATTTTAAATTAGACTAGGTGCCAGATGGGAGTCAGATCAAAAACATCACTAAAGGATGGAATCGAGTTAAGAAAATTGAATAGAATAAAAACAACTATAAATTCGACTAGAAATTTTTCTGGAAACTAGACTATAGGTTTGACTATGTAAGGGAACGCAAAAGAAAATATAATAAAAACTATACTACTAGAAACTAGACCAGATGTTAAATAATAATTTAGACAAGATATTAGACTAGATGCTATAGAAGGAGCTATACAAAATATTATACATGTTAGACGCGAAATTCAAAACCAACCTATCCTCAATATTTTTTATGATGATATCATATTATATTATAAACAAAAATATGTATTACATTTTAATTAAACGCATAATTAAAAGCATAAATTAGAAATAAACTAAAAACTAGAATTTAGTGTCTATTCTAGTCAGCCAGAGATTCGACCAGAAAATTTTTTATTTACTATTTTTTGGCATTCACTGTACTTGTATTATTTATCGCTTCGTATAAATTTGTATGCCTATTTTTTCACTCACACACACTAATACATATTGATATATTGATAATATGAATGCCTCTGCCCTTATTGTGCGTATCTCGTAATGTGCATTTGTACTTGTTTTTTATATTTATTTTTATTTACACAAATGAAACTTTTGCATGCATTTACATATAAAGCATGAATGCGAATAAGGGCTTATAAACCATAAATAAAATTTTAGAGGACACGAAATCAACTTTATTATTATTTTTTTATATATTCATTATAAATTATTACTTTGAGGAATATTCAGACTTGTCAAATATTTGACCAAAATGACGCAACCACTATACAAAATATTTTCTAATTCCTCCATTTTAGTGGTAAAGTATTTTTTTTTTTTTTTTACTATAAACATTTTACAGAATCTTGTCTGACGGTGTTTTCTTTTACAAAACATTTGCAAGATCAAACAACGGCAAACCATTTTTTTGTAAAGCTAGTAGTTACGCAAATTTGGTCAAATATTTGATTATAGCTTTATGTTAAATTTCAATAGAAACTTCAAAAGAGAACTTAAAAAATGATAAGATGAAATTTTACGAAAATTAAATAGATTGAAAATATATTAAATATTTTGGTCGAATATAAGTAGACATAAGTATGTTATGTCTATCCTAAAGTCTATTTAAAAATCTCACTGTGTTTATCGAAAAAATATATTTAAAGTACGTACCCAATTTATTACAAAAATTGTATAAATGATATCTTTAGATTTAATTTAAGTGGTGAAAATTATGATTTATCATATTTTTTTTATGAACGGATGGGAATTTATTATTTTAGTAATATTATGTACAAACAAGAGCGAATGTTATATTCGGAAAATTTTACGTTATATGGGAGGTGGGCGGTAAACGCCTATTGTTTTGTTTCCGAGTTTATATCGACCTTCGAACTATATGTACAAAATTTTGTTATCGTAGATACTTCTGTTGAAGAGATATCAGCATAAAAGTATGAAATACTGTGTTTCTAGTATTTTGCCCATATCTTTATTGTTTATTAACTTTAATTTTTCTCATTTTCAATACCAACTAGGGAATGCATCCCGGTATTTCCCGTCCCGGGATTCCCGGGAAATTAAACATTTTTCATTTCCCGCCTTCCCGGGAATTTTATCCGGGATTCCCGGGATTTTTAAAATCACTTAAATGGAAGAAAACTGCTTGAATTTTAGCAAAAATGTATACACTTTTGTCATTTTTAAACAAAATTAAACTAAAAATTCGGCTAGGAATTAAAACTTTACGACAATTCCATTAGTATGTTTTTGTGTACAATATATAAAACGGTTTATTTGGGAAGACTTCCATTCATTCAATTAAGCATCTTAATAAAATGTCTGCACTAAAAAACAATTAGTGAAAACTGATTAATATAATATTTTAGACATTTTAAATTCGTTCGTTATAAGTTGTCAGTAGTATAGACAACGGAATTTGTCTCATAGAAATTTGACAAAATATTAAAATTAAAAGTTATGAGAAGAATTATGAGTGAGTCCTGGAAAGCTACAAATAATATTCTTTGTTATGTATGAGAACATCTGGACTAATCTATTACATGAAATCGAAATTAATAAACAAGAAATTGAAACTTACTGGTCCAAAGTTAATTTTTCAAGCTAATTTTAAACCTACCTTAAAATAGGAGTAAAGTCATTATTTGTAACATTTTAGTCAAAATATTTTCAAAATATTAGCTACGTTTAAATTGGACTACGATATTGAAGCTACAAACAGTTTAATAGCGTTTGAACTCACGTTTGAATCACACCTATGAGTTTCCGAAAAGGTGATCATCAACCACTTATTTAAGAATTAATAAATTCTTTTTAGTGGACTTTTAATAAATTTAAATTTTATATTGATTTACGAAACTATTTAAAAATTTTATTGAATGATATCGTTGGCGTAGTAAATATTTTTGTAGTCAATTTCTGACATCTCTATTTCTGTCATAAATACATTGTTTTATGCATAAAGTAACAAATAGAGACGAAATTCTCGATTGACAATTAAACAAAATTGTTGTTTTGTAAATAAAAATGTGTTTTTATTTTCGTTTGGCAACAACAAAATGTATTTGATTACATGTATTTTTTTGTTCCATGAGTTAAGGCTTCATTACTCTTCCGTAAATGTAAATGTAGCGAATCAGCTGACACGTTTTCTTTATGAGAGTTATGTGTGTATGTGTACTCAAAAACGTAAATGTTACGTAGCAACCTAATCAAATTAGGTCGCTCTACGTTTTTACGTAACAGCTGAAAGGACAGTGTTGACAACTTTTTATTTCAATATACTAAATCTGCGTAAAATATCGATATAATAAGTTTATAATTGAACAATTTGTTTTGCTGTTTTCTACGGAAAAAACTTATTCAAATAATTTAAATAAAGTGTCATAAAGTGTAAATTTTTGTCATAAAAGCATAAATTTCGTTTTGTATACAAGTCGCTAAAATACAAACCAATAAATCTAGCGATGTTTAAGCTGAATTTGATTTACCGAAAAAATTTGTAATTTATATCACTGATATTGATGTGTACAAAACAACAACAAAATACTGGCTACATTTACGTTTTTTGAGTAAGCATCCATTTACGTTTCCTGTTACATTTACGATTTTACATTTACATTTACGGTAGAGTAATGGAGCCTTTAGGGTTTTGACAACATAATTAGGTTTTTGATAATTAGTCTTGTCTCTTGTTACTCTTTGGTTTTATGGTTCATATCTTTTAAATAAAAAATAATTAGTTTTTTTTTGCCTAATATTATGTTGATACCCACAAAACTCTTTTAAGATTGTCAGTATTTAATTATTCAGTAGATTAATCAATTCCTCGAATTTAATTTTCTCCCTACATTTACAATCCTGTTTCAAATCTGCTAATGCAAAGATTCATATCCTACTTGGGTCTCAGTTGATCAGCTAATGAGAGTATTGATAATTATAATTTTTAGTCCGGGATCCCGGGAATCCCGGGAAGTCGAAAAATTGCGATCCCTAATACCAACCAAACCTTATAGAAGACAAATGTTTAAGGCAAATTTGATCCCCCTAGCTTGTCCCGTTCGACCCCTATCCTGCTTTCAATAGACGGACCGACGGACAGACAGATGGACATTTCTAGGTCGACTCAGAATTTAACCAGCGCCCAGAATATATGCTTTAATATATTTTTTCGATATGTTATACACGGAATGACAAAATCAATATACCCCCATTTTTGATGGTGGGTATAAAAACGCATTTTGAAGAGGGTGTAATATAGACCAAAAATAAAATGTATATATTTATTTGCTTTTGTACTTTTTTCATTCATACATTTGCCAATTCTATCAATCCCTGTTTTGGTGTTTATTTATTTATACATTCATATAAAGTCCTTGTTATTTATATGTATATGAATGGGTATAAAAAAATATATATGTGATTGTATGTCTATAAGAGCATATCAGAATCGTATATTCATAAACATCAACGACATTGTCATGGTAAAATTTTAAATACACAAACATTCATTTCTTTATACAATAACTCTTACAATTGTATCTTAACGTATATTCTTCAGTTGGTTCATTGTGGCATATGATGGTATTGTATTGAGTATGTGGTTGAAAGGATATCAATATTTACAGTTTTGTATTCTCACATAATTTTAATTATCTTTCAGAAAATAAAGAGAGAAAATCATTATGAAATTTGACACAAGAGATGAAAGACTATTTCGTCATGTGATAGGCAAAAGGCTGTAATTAATTTTGATATTTAGTTTTTTACTTTACAAATATATTTTTGATCCCATTAATGTAGCTCTTTCTAGTTATCTGATAACTATTACTTGTGATCCTAATTTTAAAATTCCAAAAAATTGAATTTTTCTTTTATTAAATTAATGTTATGGCCTTTTGAATTTTGCTAATATCATTCATTGACAGTGTTGAAGATATGAATTTGAAATTCATTTGAAAAGATATATTATAGATTAGTGCATCATTTTCCCATAAAAAAAAATCTCCTTTGTAATTTTGAGTGATTAAGGTCCTTTGTATTTCAGGTAACGATTTGTAAAATATTTGTGTTGATGTTCAAATCAGCATATATGCTGTAATTGTGTCTGGTTTGTAAGCATGAAAAGGTTTTTTGTTTTCTTCTGAATTACTGATTTAATGTGAATATTTAAATAAGTGAATTAAAATAAATATTTTTTGCAAAGATTTATTTTTCTTAAAAGAGAAATATGCTACAGAAGAAGATACATACAAATATTTGAATTAAAAATATATATGGGAAATTCTTCAAAAGCTTAACAATATTATCTGTAGACATGACTGGGGACAAGACTAAACGCAGGACTAAAATAGAAACTACTCTAAATTATGGACAAAGGACAAGTTTGGGAGCTATGAAAACTAGTGACTTCAGAGACCTCAACAGATAAAATAGACAATACTGTAAACTATACATAATGCCAACTTACCCAGCAGTCTATGGTGGCTGTTGCGTATAAGTTACCTAACCGACTACATTAGGGTATCACTTTATTAGCTACGTGGCTAGTCATTTTAATGTGTGTTTTTCAGCGTTGGCAGCCTGATTAAAGCAAGTCGACCTCGGTACGGTGGAAGGCGAATATTGGAATTCCAGTTTAATCCACGAAGACAAAACAACAAAAATTGCTTTTAAAAAGATTCCAGTATATTTATATAAATGTTGTAGTAAGGATCCCAGATAACAGATGGCTTAACTAAAGATATATAAAGACGTTCTTTTGCCCAGCTCTTAACAAAGCAAAGTACGCCACTTGCTTTGTTAGTAGTTAAATGTTAATTTCAAATCAAAAAGTCGTACGACTACATAGTGTCACTTTTTTGCAAAACAGTCACCTCCACGACTACCGAAGGGTCAATGAAATGCCAATAGGCACTTTCATGACTACGAGCTGGTCTTTTTTTTTACATACACAAACATCTCAATGGCTACCAAGTGTAACTTTTGTGCGCACACAACCACTTTGCTGGTTGCAATGAGTCAGTTAAACATTTTTGATATCCTTTTTTCGTCTTCTTCCCGCTTACCATAGAGAGGTGTCCGATGGAGACCGGCAGTTGACTATGCACCAAAGAATTTTACTGTCTAAAAGCGGGTTAATTGCCACTAAATAAATTGCTGGGTAGTTACAAACTGAACTGCGAACTGGATTTTTTTTTTTTTTTTTAACTTGGCCAATTTAAATAAACCCTTAATATTATTTGAAAACTGTTTTCTGTTTTTTCTACATAAAACTTTAACTTTATCCAAGTTTAAAACAAATATTGACTGCGCACAAAAAAATCCGTGCATGTGCTTATAAGTTTTGATGTGGTGAAAACTAAATAGTTCTGTTAACTAGTTTCCATTTGTCATTATGCTCACTAGCCATGTGTTAAATTTCGTGGTTATAACGAAACAATTTTTTTTTTTTTTTTAAATAGAAATTGAACAAAAAACACCAAAACACGTAATTGAAATTTTTAATGAAATCTTACATCGGTCATATAAAATAATTGCTGGGAAGGCAGTTGCGTCAAAAAAAACAGTTTCTTGAACATAATATTATACAAAGAAGTCATGGTCACTGAATGGAAACCTGGTAGTGGAAGAAAAATAGTATCTTCATGCTGTAGGGTTCAGACAAAATAGAAAGGATTTTCAGAGAAAATCCCCTCATCTCAGGAAGAAAAGTGTCACAAAAATTATTGCTTGAAAGGAAATCTAGCCCGAAGACGTATAAAGTACAAAAAAAATCCTAATAGAAACAAGAATTTGGAGGTAAAAAATAAAGTGAAAGTTCTTCAGACGATTTTTTTTCATAATTATGGCCAGGAATTCTATGTTGCAGATGCTAGAGAGAATACGGATTTCTTCGTGCGCAGTCCTTATTTTTAATTCAATCTTTGCCTAAACGATTTTCTCGAATTATTTGTTTTCCTATCTAAATATTTTTTTTCATTTTGTTCTACATATTTCCATAAAAAGAAAAATTTCATTTAAATTTTAAACATACTGCAAACAAAAACTTTAATAATATACAAACAAGTATCTAGAATACCATGTAGCATAAAATATTCATTGTGACAATTATTTGTGAATTTAACAACAAAATACTATTAAAATAACTTTTGATATCACACTTTTTGTCATTTACATAGCTGCTGCCTTTGCACAGTGGGTTGAACGATAGCAAAAAGCAGGATTAATTCGTGAAAGCTTTAATTTAAAAGAAATTCTTTTTTTTTATTAATGGACACTCTTAAGTACCTAAAATACTTTAATTTAAAAGAAAAATATTTCAGAAAAAAAAGATTTCTATATATCGAAAATTTCCTTTTTTCGGGATAATTTTAAAAAATTATAAAAAATAAATAAAAAATTGGGATTTTGTAGTTTATACATCCATTTAAATAAAAATATATATATATATATATATATATATGGGCAATTATCAAAAATTTTTAATTTTAGCCCTTCAAAAAAATATTAATTTTTTTTGATGGCACATTAAAATCCTTTTGTATAAATATAAAGCGAATGCATGTAGAATCAGTTCGCGTTAATCATTTCGTGTGAGGGGCGCGAAAGTTATGGCGGTTTAGAGTTGAACATGAAAATTTTTATAAACTAGAAGTTTATTTACAATTCTGGTCAAAATTACACGTAATATCAAAACCTACTGAGTTATTGAAATAAAATTAATGATATTTTCAATGTTTGATAATACCATCAAAGCATATTTTAGGGTTTCCTAGTAAAATTTTAGAAAATTTCTTTTCAGTAAAAATCGGGATTTTTAAACATTTTGTGAAAAATTTGGATCGAATCTAAGTTATTTTTCCATATATTGATTGAAAATATATTTTATTAGAGTTTATCATATAAAAAGGCTTTTTAATATTGTGATTTTTTTTTAACATAAGTAAATATTTTTTGGTTCATAAAATTTGTATCTCTCAAAATTTTTTGATGCGCCTCCGAATTTTTGTTAAGCTTAACAAACACCTATTAATTATGTCAATTATAGTCCATTTCATGCTGTCCATGTGCCTTAGCGAAATGTGTTTTGAAAAAAGTGTCCCGTTTTCAATTATCAACGACATTTGACTTAAACTTATTATCCCGATCAATTATATTTGTCGCCACTCTTATATCTATATATCCAGTATTAGTTTAAATTGCAATTTTCTATATAAAAATACAAAAACAAAAAATGCAATTTTTGCATAATTTTCACAAACAGACCGTGCCCAAAAAAACTGAAAAATTTAAAAAACCAAAAAATTTTGTCATCAAAACTTTACTACCCTGTATTTAGTTGTTGAAAGTCTGCACTATATCAAAGATGGTGCGGAATTTATGTACAAAGTCCGATTAGTTTACTTATGATAGATTAAGATCAAAAAGTATAAACGCGAGAACAAAAATTTTAGAAAAATGGTAAAAACTTAAGTAGTTTTCATCAGTTTTTCTATATTCTTGAACTTTGAACAACAATCTATAACCATTTGTGCTAAATTTTGCACTGTATTAGTTTCAAGTCTTGTGAGATCAGATCTGTAACCAATTTGTTTAAAATATCATTACCACAAAACTTATTAAGGATTTAAGTCAGTTTCAGCCAGGTTAAACATTTTTGATAATTGTCCATATATATTTAAAAAAAAATATAACAAAAATTTATTTGAAATTTCATGAATTTATTTTTTTTACAAGACCGGAAAGTTTAAAAATTATTTTGAACTTTGAGAAAGTGTAGGAAAAAATGTATACTATGTGTATACATATGTAAATAATTTTTTATAGTTTTTGGTAACGAATTTTATTTTCTATTACCCGATATAATTTTTTTTTATAAAATACAAACTTAAATGTTTGAATTAATCCTCATTTTCAGTACCGTTCAACCCAACGTGCGTTGTTCGTGTTTTTGCTAAGTTTGGCATAGATAACTCTGCATCAATATTTACTTAATCACTTTAGCCTTTGTTGTGGAATAATAACTAAAATAAAAATGCTTAAAATACCAAACAAAAAACGCCAACAATACATATATTAGTACAACAAAATAATACAAACAAATCACTGTATTGCGTGATTATATGAAAATATAATTGACAAAAAATGAAAGGTAGAAAAAAGAACTTAAATTATACATAAAATAGCATTCTTAAATAAACAGCAATCAGAATTTTTTATATATATACATGCATATGTATTTGTTGAGGTTTTTATAAACACCGAAAACAAAAAACTGATTGAGTGAATGAATAAAACAAATAGACAGACAAACAGAAAAATAGTAGACATAAAACGTCATAATAAATAAATATAACTGACAGTAGATGTTTTTGAAAAGCTTCAGAAAAAATAACTAAAAATTAAAATATATAAACTAGGAAAAGAATAGATTTGTAACTATTAGAAGAAAAAGTTATAAGCAAATATTTATACAAACATTAAGGAATAAAATACATGTATTTCATACTATAGAGCTATATGATTTAAAGAAACTAAACAATTAAGTTATAACGCTTTTTAAAAGCAAATTTTATACTTAAGTTATTTTTTATTTTTAATATTATCATAAATTCATAAACCTTAAATTTAAAACTATTTACCCCAAACAACAAAAAATATGAGAAATCTTCTTTTATAATCATAAATAAATACTTTAATAATATTTGTTGAACTCTATACCAAAAGAGGTCACCCCATATTATAACAGAAAATGCACTTAAACGATTACAATGCTACACCCACACTTAATACAATCATTAAATAACACAGACAAATAAACACTACAGTACACATACAAATATTTACAACTAACCACAAAAGGGCTCAGCATTATCATAGTAAAAGCAACCACAAAAGAGGTAGAAAAAAAGTAACTATTACGATACAAGTATAAGTCTAGATACTAGACTAGGAAAAAAGCATTTTACAAGTATCCATATTCTCATATGGATACTTACTACTCATAGTATACATATATATGTTTGTAGTAGTTATAATAAAGCATTATATTGACTGCCTTTGTATATAATAAGTATTTAGTATTTTTTTTTATATTAAAGAATAATATATTGGAAAAAAACAACAAAATCTATATTAAATAAACTAAAGTAAATGATGGTAACAGTCATATGAAACCTTTAAAGTATAAATAATCAACCATTCAACCATACCGACCAAAAAACCATATTCACATACGTAGAACCATAAATGTAGCATAAAAAATAAATCCAAAACGAACAATCTTATATGCAATGTACTCTTTATGTATGGATAATATTTTGAGTTTTTTTTTTTCTTTCATATATTTTGTGCATATTATGCAAACGTTTTTACTACAAACTGAAAGCACACATACATATATAAATATGTATAAGGGTGGCCCTCAAAGCTAAAGTTATTAATATATCTCTTGCTGTATTTATCATTTATAGCTTGATTCAAAGCTATTGACATATTCATTCCAATGAAGTATAGCTCCTGCCAAAATAAGCTAAGGAAAGGAACACAATAATTTTGCCGACTATATATACCCACGATCTACAATAGTTTAAAATATCGCTTTATATAGGAGGTGGGCGGACCAGGCCCAAGTTTTGTTTAACAGATTTGAATTGATCCATGAACTATATGTAAAAAATTTCGTTATCGTAAATGCTTTGTTTAAGGGATATTACCAGAGAATTATGAACAGAATTTACAATGGACACCATGTATTTCTAGTATTTGGCCCATAACTTTTTTGTTTATTAACCGATTTTGCCCATTTTCAATACTAAACAAGCCTTACATAAGAAAAATATTCGAGCCAAGTCCCCCAAGGTGGTCCCCTCCGAGCACTGTCCTGCTTTCAACGGACAGACGGACACAGTTAGGTCGACTCAGAATCTCAATAGGACCCAGGAAATATTTACTTTATAAGGTCTTAAATGTTTTTTTCATATTATACACTGAATGTTAAATTAAGTATACCCCTATCTGTCAAAATTCTTAAAAACTTTTGAGAGCAAGATCGAAGTATAGGAAGGAAACATCTTTTTTTTCTCCAAATAAACCATATGAAATTTTGGCCGCATATTAAAGGCTGTTTAAGGACGCCTCTTATACCATAAAAATAATTTTTGTTATTTAGAATTTACATAATGAAGCCATCCTAATGTATATATTTATGCTTATACATATGCATACATATATGCTGCTGCCTTTAGCCAAAATAAATTTGTATTATTTTTACATATTTTATATGCATTTATACAATTGTTGAAGTGTTAGAGGATTAAGTAAATAAATGGACTTTTAGAGTTTTAAGCGAAAATAAAGCTGAATACAAATTTAAACTATTTCCGATATTGAAGAAACTAAGTCAATTCAATACACATAATCAAATATACACATAATCTTGATAATCCTAAGTCTTTATATTTCATTTGTATGATATATTGACAAATCAATATAGCCCCCATCTTTTTGTTGGTGGGTATATTGATTTTGTCATTCCGTGTATAACATGTCGAAGAAATCATTTAAGACCCCATAAAGTATATATTTTCTGGGTCCCGGTTCGATTCTGAGTTTATCTAGCTATGTCCGTCCGTCTGTCCGTCTGTTGAAAGCAGGATATGGCTCGAACGGGACAACGTAGGGGTATGAAATTTGGCACAAATATTTATCTTATATAAGGTTTATTTGGTACTGAAAATGAGCAAAATAAGTTAATAAATAAAAAAGTAAAAACTAGAAACACAGGGTGTCCGTTTAACACTTTTCTGTTGATATTTCTGAAACAAAAGCATGTACGACAACGAAATTTTGTATAAATAGTTTGAGGGTTAATATAAACTCGAAAACCAAAAATGGGCGTGGTCCACCCACTTTACCGCCCACCTCCCATTTAAAATGAAAATCAATGAAATTTTGTACAAATAGTTTAAGAACCAATGTAAACTCAAAAACAAAAAAAAGACGTGGTCTGCCCAATTCCCATATAACGTAAAATTTGAAAAAGTTAATGGTGGGTATATAGATTCGGCCGAGCCGAATATAACATTCACTCTTGTTTTTATATTAACTTTCTTAATATTTTGTAAAATTTTTATGAGATAAATTCTGCATGTTGTTTTTATTACTGACTAATTTATAATATATATTTAAGATGACTTAAGATGACTACAGATATACTTTTTCATTTGTTGGGTTTTAGTACTGATATTTTATTAAGATATTAAATTGAATTCATGCTATAGAATCATTCCATAAATATCATCTAATGAATTGTATATAAAACCATATTATTAACATTGTGGTTAAGATATAGTTACGACCTGGATTTTTAGGTTAATCTTCTTTAAAACATGTTAAAATTTATGATGTTTTCTTCCATTTAATTGATTTTTAGACTTCGTCCTGGATTCCCGGGAAGGCGGGACAAGAAAAATACCAAATTTCCCGAGAATCCCGGGACGGGAAATCACGGGTTGCAATCTCTACTGTTATGTGACTTGGTTAGAAAATAACTTTATAAGCTTATTTGTTTTTAAAAGTAAAGAACAACTTAATTTCCACTTATATTAATTATATATAGTTTCCATTAAATTTAGAATTTATTTCTTTTTTTTTTATTTTCAAAGAAAAATCTAACAGATAAGAAAGCTTTATTTAATACGTGGAAGTATTTAGTCTGCAAATTATATATAGAAAATATTGAATTTTTTTCTTAAGTTAGTACAAATCTTGTTATATAACTTTATTTCTAGCAAAACAGTAAGGAAAATATTTAACAAGCTGGATAAATTTTATTTAATTCGGATTATTAAATTAGATGTGACAATGTTTCCCACAGACCCAGCTAAATTAACTTAGAATTTTACATTTATAGTATTAGACAGCAAAAAAAAAAAAAAAATATATATATAAAAGTTCGTCATTTTTATATACAGCTTTCAACCATTACTTAAGAATGGTAGAGGATATTAAAGGATTAAAAAACTTTAACCTTTTGTAAGAGTGTATTTTTTATTAATTTATTTTCTAACCTTCTATAATTACATCTTTACTTAAATAAATTGTTCTTCATAAATTATTCCAACTATAAACCAAATAAAATTAATTTTATATTTAACCCATTTCCAACCGCTGTTGCGTTTTCGCATCAGTAACTTTACTTATATCGTAACTTATTCATTTTAAAATTAATCATAATGTTTTATATATGTACATTTAGCTTGGAATGTTAAGTAAATAAATTTATGAAAAAAATTAATTCCGACGAATTTTTACCCCCGGTAAAGATCCCAAAAATTGGTGTTGCGAAAACGCATCAATGGTCAATTAGGTGTAGTGTGATTTAGCTACATTACGCAAGCGCGCACTGAAAATATGGACATTTTTAAGGTAATATAGTATGTTAAAATTATGCAAAATAATTAAGAAAAACATTATAGATGGACAAGTATAGAATTTTTTGAATTAAGACTTCATGTGCAATAGAATTTCTTTACTATAGCCTTATAAAAGTTGTATTCTACATTATTTATGACTTATGTAGTAAAAAATAAGCAATTGTCAGCAAATTACAGGTGGTTATATTTTTTACAATCATTGAGAACAAATGTAGGAAAAGAATTTCCAAATGATCGACGCTACCTGATTGTGAAGTGTATTTTGTGAAGGATGCTATCATATTGAATACGATCACGGAGATACCTGAAAAATGTCGAAAACTGATTAATGAAACCAATAAAATTATGTAATTTGTTGCTAAATTTGTTCAATTATCTTAAAAAAAGGATAATCAATTTTCTTCAAAGGTCATCAAATTTTCTAAAGAAAAACACAACATTTGCAATTTTTATGATTACACGTTGTTATTTTTTATTTAAAGTATTAAAAAATTTTAAAAACCAATGTGAATAGGTAAAATTTCATAATTTTCGAAAGAGGCTTTTTCTATAAAAGGCTATGCTTTCTACTTAAAGTGATAGTTCATTTTGGGTTTTCAATTAAATGAGATTAAGTGGATATCAAAATATAAACAAAATAAAATTTCAATGGATGTTTCAACGTTTTTTTTTTTTTTTTTTTTTTTTTTTTGTTTACACTTACCATATTTAACATACAATTTGTAAAATAATCACAAAACTAAATTTAAATGATAAATAAAACTCATTTTTCTAAACAATTTGTTTAAAACAACATACCCCTAATTGACCATTGATGCGTTTTCGCAACCCCCGATATCTCGGAAACTAAAATAGCTAGGATCACAAGTCTTTCAGTTTTATGATTACAACCACCAAAATAGACTCCATACCAAATTTTATTAATTTATCTTAACGGGATCGGGTAGTGGTAAGAAATGGGTTAAACCATTATAAAAGCTATGACATTATGCCTACATCCAATAAAATTTTATTTTCAGACATACATATATATTTTTTTAAATAAATAAAATATAAAATTTATATGTAAGTATGCAAAAATGTCACTTCATTTAAAACCGCACACACTAACTCACATTTAAAACCATTTACTATAAAAATAAT
Source organism: Protophormia terraenovae (assembly GCA_951394005.1). Classification (NCBI taxonomy): domain Eukaryota; kingdom Metazoa; phylum Arthropoda; class Insecta; order Diptera; family Calliphoridae; genus Protophormia; species Protophormia terraenovae. The sequence goes on from OX596073.1 coordinate 54,103,791, forward strand.
TATATATAAACATATGTTTATACTATAAATATACATGAATACTCACTCCGATACATATATCGCCAGGCATGTTGTACTTATACCCTAGTGCTAAATTTGTTAGAAAAATACCCTTTGGCTTTTGTTTGTTTTATATTTAGAGTAAAAAATAATAAAATAGAAACAGGAAAAAACCCGTTAAATGCTATATTTTATGTTTATAATCATTACTAAATTTGCCATGTCTCTACTCCTGCAACAAACACAATAAAAATAACTGCTCAAGTATTGCCCTTACCAGTTATATTGTTCCTCTTTTTATATCTTTCTCTCACTGGTGTATTGTTTTTATTTAATAATCGTTTATATGTAACAAATATTACAATCAATTGTTGGATAATATTTCTTAACTTCATGACACCATCATATTTATTCTGCAAAAGCGATTGTTTGTGTGCATGTGGGTAGTGTGTGTGTGTATATATGTGTATCTATTAGGTTTTGTAATTTGTATTATTAACCCCATGATATTTTATAATGTCAATATCTATTTAAAATGCTGACTCAAAGTTAAACATTTAAAAAAGTATAGGGGTGTAAAAAAAGAACATTGTGTGTATACATGTGCAGAAAAGTAAAGAATCGAAATTAGAAAAATAAAATTGAGACTAAGATAAAGACGATGTTAAAGACTGCACTAAATAAAGAATTAAACTTAAAACTGCACTAGAGACTAGACAGCAGATTTAGGTTTAGTATAGGGTAGAGTAGGGCTAGGAAAAATGCTGTAAATGGATCTTAATTGAAAAAAAAAAAAAAAAATAGAGGCTAAACTATGGCAAAGTAGAGTCTACCTTAAAGTCTCAATTGAAATAAAAAAAATTAAAAAAATAATGGAACTTATTTATGCCATATTTTATTGAAATATTGCTATATTTAAGGAATTTATGATCGTTAAACCCTGATATGACTGATCATACCAAATTTCAATAGACCATAATATACCTATGTGACTAATTTCATTAAATTATCTTTAAAATTGCGACTTGTAGTTTGATTTCAAGGTTTACATGGACAGAAAGACAGACGGCGGACGGATTCTAAGCCGGGTATGTTTTTCATATTTAAATTAGAATATTTGGAGTTTTGGTTGACATATTAAATTGAAAATTTAGATGTTTGGCTACAAAAAGTTTTTGTAGCCAAAGTTATAAGCGTTTTTGGGACGATACCCCTTACGTTTACAATCAGCATACCCAGGTATGTACAGAACAATTTTGGAAATATTTTTTTTCCCTGGGAAAAATTTCTGCAACTTTTACGTTTGTTGGCAAGAGGTGCAAAGAAGCAAACGGGGTAAAAAAAGTTGCACGTCGTCACAAAACTAAAAATTTCATCAACATTTTTAAATTTTATTTTTAATTTTTCTGATTTGTTGTTTTTTGTCAAACATTTTTTTAAAAATTTCACAATACAAATTTATATGAGTAAGAGCATATTTACATTGGGGATTATCGCAGGGTATTTTTATGATATTTTGTTTTCAAGTTGCTTCAAAATCCCTTCCATATTTACACATATAAATTTGTATTGTGAAATTTTTTAAAAAAATATTTGACAAAAAACAACAAATCAGAAAAATTAAAAAGAAATTTGAAAAAATTTCATGAAATTTTTAGCTTTGCGACGACGTGCAACTTTGCTTACCCCGTTTGCTTATCTACACCTCTTGCCTACAAACGTAAAAGTTGCAGCGATTTTTCCCAAGGAAAATCCCCAATGTAAATGAGCTCTAAATGTAGAAGGGATTTCAAAGCAACTTCAAAACAAAATATCATAAAAAACGCTGATATAATCCCCAATGTAAATAGGCTCTAAAATATTTATTATGTTTAAATTTTTATAAATAAGAGATACATTAGCTTATAATAAATAAGAAAAATTTATTTTAGGCTGCGCAATCCTTACATTGCATAATATCTTGTGAATGTTCAGCACATACTGGTTTATGGCATTTCCTACATGCCTTTTGCGTTGGTCTTCTTCCAGAACACATAAAACAATTCACTTTATTCTTCATTCTTCCACTAATATCTAGAGTAAAAATGTAGCATAATTTGCAAATTTTTTTAAATTTACTCTATTGTTAGTTATTCGCTCAGATGCAGCAGGATTACTCGTATCTTCTACAATTTGTTGGAGTTTTTAATTGTGAATTGTTTTCCAATATAATATTTATAATATTTGTAGCAAAGGTAGCCACACCCGAATGTTCTCCTTTCGTTGACGGTTCCCAAAATTGACAAATTGTAGTAGCTTGAGAAGAAGTAATCACAGACAACGTTTTCTTTCTCTAGAAAATGCTATCTCTTCCCATTGAGGCTTCAAGTGCATCTGCATCCATTTCTTCATCTGAATCAGTGTCATATGTAGGATCACATTCTGTTAACTGTATTTCTTTTGCATCTGAATCATCTACATTTCTCACGCAATCTTCAGCATCTTCATCTATTGATAAATGTTCCTGCTCATCCTCACTTTCTGTATTCCTAACTTTCTCCAGCATTCGACTTACGTACTCTTCTTTGTCCTCAACTTTGCTTTAGCTTCAAATGTTAAGAAAACCAACACCAGGTGCATTTCAAAAGTACCATTTTATTTGAATTGGAATAATTTAAAGTTATTTTACAAAAACCCTCTTTAGTCTGTGCTTGCATTTTATTATCACAAAGATGTAAAAACCTCAAAAAATTTCATAAAACAATAATTTGAATGAGTGAAATCTGCAGGTATTTAGCAAAGATCAATAAATGAATTGTAGAGGTTTTTAAATGCGCATGGCAAAAATTAAACTATCATACTTTCGAATAAAGGGATAAACCGATTATACTTGAATGGGAAAAAACTCAGAAGGGTAATTAAAAACCCTTTTAGATCTTTATTTTTGTATTTTCAGTAAAAATAAGGCAAAAACGGTTGTATAGTAATTAGCAAAATTCTATCATAAAAAAAAATACTTAAAAAAGTGTAAACAAATCATATGGGATTAATTCCCATGAGTAAAATTTACAGGTACTTTTCAGTAATCAACAAATGAACGGGAAACCCAATTTGAATACACGAGGAACAAAAACCCGTTATGCCTACGAATAATGAGAATGTCAGATTTTTTAAGTGGGAAAAACTCAAAGTTTCTTAAAAAAAAAAAACCTTATATTTTTAGCTTCATTCGGTCAATATTAGGTAAAAACGGTTATATTTTTAGCAAATGATAATAAAAATTTTAAATTATATAATTCCTTACAGAAAAATATTATTATCAAATACCACGTGTTTCTCTTTCTATCGTAAAAACACTTGAAAATATTAAAGTGTCAAAAATTGCATACAAAATGTATGACATACCCAGGTATGTTGGTTGTAAGGATACGTATAAATTTTTGGTTGTAAACATAAAGGTTAAAATACATAAGCCAAACGTATAAATGTTCAAATGACAAGAAATATATTTTTTTAATTTCATTATAAATGTGTATACTTATTAAAATTATTTTCACAATTCATAAAGTAAAATTGACCAAATAATAAACATATTTAAATTAACTCACACAATAAAAAATATATAAGATATTCACACTAAAAAAAAGTCATGGTTTAACAAACAAATTCTTGCTAAGAAAAGCTTAAAAAATAATTTTGTAAACAAATTTCCTCATATAAAACACAAACCAAAACCCCATTAAAAGTCAGAGCACATATTTCCAAAGAATTCATTATGAAATAATTTAAATCATGAAACAGAAATGAAAAAAATCAATAAATTTAAAATTTATGCAAAAAACAGTTTGAGGGCGTATGATTAATAAGAAATATTAATATAAAGAAATGAATCATACGCCATGATTTACAATTTTTGCACAGTCATATTAAATAACATGCATATCAAAATAATAGAATTTAATTTAATAAAACACATCAATAATCAAACAAATGCGTATGAGTAATATTTATTATATATCATTTTATAACCATATCAATCACTTCTTCTATAAAATTTCATAATAAATGAAATTTATTTATTTAGTTATACGCAATGTAAAATTTGTGGTTGGTCTTTAGTTTCATTTTTAAAATTATTAATTGTTGTGTTAAACTAGTTTAGAATTTATTATCTGTTCGTTTTTAATGGTATTATTCATATAAAAACATATTTACTAACCTGTAATAACACTATAAATTTGTTTCTGTTATTATTTCATTTTGTACCTCATTTTTATTTTTCTATATTTACCTTATATACATATGAGCAATTCTCTTTTTACGTTTGCCTTTATGAAACCGACCTTCAACCTCAAACATTTTTTTAAATTTTTACTTTTTTTAAACAACTTTTGATGCAATTATGTTAACAGTTTTGCTGTAACAGAAAAAAAAAATAAAAAATTAAAACCTGAAACGGTTCCATGTGGTGCCGGCAAGCACCCAAAATCAAAAATTCCAAAAAAAAAAAAATTTTTGAAACTAACAAGATTTTTATTTTTTTTATTGCTGTAGTCGCGGATTTTAGCATAAATGTTCAATTCTTCTAATATAGACTATAAACACTTGTAGAAAAGGACCAGCATGGATTTAATTAGCGTGCAATTAACCAGTGTCAAATTGTGTTGTGAAAAAGTCGTGAAACCAAATTTAAAAAAATTTTTAAATTATGCAGTTTTTTTACTGGGGATTTTACGCCTCTTCGGATATTTAAAAATTCAAAACAGATCCTAATAGCTCTTGAAATTAAGCATCAGAGCCCAAACACAAACTAGCGGATTATTTTTTTATATGAAGATTTGGCAACTAAAACAACACAGCGGAATCCGCTGGAAATTAAAATCTATTTTAATTTCACAACGCATCCTCAAGAGCTCTCATTTTCTCACTCTCCCTCTCTGTCAGTGTTGCCGTTATTGCAAAATGAATCACATAAGTTTACATTAAATTTATATAAGAAAGAAAGAGTTAGATAGATTTGCCTTTTATTTTTTATGTATGGAATTTAAGAGAGAAAGATAAATATTTTTTTATATATGTAGTTTTGTTGTTGCCAAACACAAAAAATATAAAGAAACAAAAACAAAATTTATATGAAATCTGCTGCTGGATTCCGTTGTCATTTAATTTGCATTTCTCTCTTAGAGCGGAAAACAACGTTGAAATCCATTTGGTTGTGTTTGGGCTCTCATTTGACATATATCTCGTTAATGTGTTCTCAACAGAAATGCTGTAGAAGGTACCCAAACTTGGAGAGAAAAAACGTGAACGGCTCCAAGAGGTGCCTTTTTCGCGACGTTATTTCAGTGAAGCTGGAGTATAGCGTTATCAAAAAAATCACTGTGGCGTTTTAAAATATTAATCTGCTTAATGTGTATAGCTTTTTTAAAGAATTCAACAATTTTGCATATTTTTTTATTGTGGATGTTGGCGTTATAAATCAATTTTAAACTGAAATAAGTTCCTGTGTAAAGTTTTACTTACGCAGAAAATATAATTTCACTAAAAATATTCATCAACGGTTTTCATGGGCTAAGAACGCGATGTTTTTAGTTTAACATTAATCGTCGAGGCACACCCAAGTCGCTAATCAAAATTGGCGATGATATGGTATTGTATAGTGCAGCATATTTTAGGGTTTCCTAGTAAAATTTTAAAAATTTTCTTTTCAACAAAAATCGCGATTTTTAAAAATTTTGTGAAAAATTTGGATCGAATCTAAGTTATTTCTCCATATATTGATTAAAAACATATTTTGTTGGAGTTTATTACATAGAAATTTTCATTAAGCATAAGAAACACCTTTCAAATTATGTCAATTATAGTCAATTTCATGCTGTCCACACGATTTGGCTTAGCGAAATGTGTTGTGTCCCGTTTTAAATTATCAACCATATTTGACTTAAATTTATGATCCCAATCAATTATATTTATCGTCACTCTTATATCTATACATCTAATATTTGTTTCAATTGCAATTTTCTATATAAAAATACAAAAACAAAAAGTGCAATTTTTGCATAATTTTCAAAAAGTCCATAAAATTTTTGTATTTAATTTCTTTTTAATGCTCCTCCGATTTTGTTATGTAAAATTACAAAAAAACTCAGTTCACGCAGTAATCCAAGCAATTCCATATGAAAATGTGAATGTGCCTCACGAAAAACTAACATTTTGAAAAATTTTCGCACTTGTTTTCCAAACTTTGAGACTATCTACTACGTTGACTATTTAGGGCACATCAATGGGATATAGCGCAAAGTACGCACAATTACAACAAATATCAATCCTTATCCCAAATTTTGTATTCGGTTAAGGGGCGCACAGACCACGCCCAAAAAACTGAAGATTTTAAAAAACCAAAAAATTTGGTCATCAAAATTTTACTACCCTATATTTAGTTGTTGAAAGTCTGTACAACAACAAAAATGGTGAAGAATTTATGTTCAAAGTCCGATGAGTTTATTTATGATAGAGTAAGATCAAAAAGTATAAACGCGCGAACAAAAATTGTAGAAGAATGGTAAAAACTTAAGTAGTTTTTATCAGTTTCTCTATATTCTTGAACTTTGAACTACAATCATGGTTAGAAAAAGAAACCTATTGTGCTAAAATTTTGCACTCTATTAATTTAAAGTCTTGTGAGTTCAAGTCTGTAACCAATTTGTTCAAGATATTATTACCACAAAACTTATTAAGGATTTAAGTCAGTTTCAGCCAGGTTAAAAATTTTTGATAATTGCCCATATAAATGACATTGTCTTTGACCTATTTTAAAAAAATTATGAATTTCGCAATAAATGGATGAATATGAACATCACTACATCACTAAAAACTGAATTTTGCAAATTTTATACCTAACTTGTCGCAATATTTTTAATTTGTATTTAAGATACACCATTCTATAGTACATAAATGTAAACATTTTTCGATTTAGGACTGTAAATAGAATTTTGGCAATTTTTTTTATAAATTTTTATCTTAAACCGCCATAGCATTGATGCCGTTCGGTAAAAGTCATTCACGCGAACAGATCTGTGTTCCACTAGAGCCAAGGAATATTGGTACTAAACATCGTTGAAGTGCCATTTAAAAATTTTCGATATTTTTTTATTTTTTTTTTTTATTTTTTTTTTTTTGGACATCAAAAGTAAACGAGTTTGAAGAATTTCCCATATAAATACCTATAAATACATATACATATGTATAATGTATACATAATATATTTTATAATTTATTTGATATGTACGAACACATGTTTAAATTTGTATAATTGCACAAAAATTTTTTAATTAAATTATACACTTTACAAGTACTTTATTATAATTTACAATTGATGAACATTAAAAATAACATAACTACATTTTACATGCCTTTTCACAACCACACTTTTAATTAAAATAATAATAATATTTTTATTTAATATTATGCGAAAAAAAAAAAACATATTTATTTTATATGCATTTAAAAATAACAATAATAAAATGAAAACGAAACTTTATTTTTTTTTAGTAAAATTAAAGTAAATTTTTTGGTGTAAATAATATTATAATTCTTTAATAATTAGCATAGATTTGAGATATATTTTTATTTTTTGAAAGAAAAAAAAAAACATAAATATTATATTTAAATATCGAAAAACTTCCAACAATTGAAAATAAGATTTAAGGTATTGAAAATTAGATAATGTATGTACATTACAGTGCTTTGATTTGTATGGGGACAAAAAAAAAGTTGCAAATGTACCCCTCTAAAATTGAAGTTTGATATGTTTTAAGCTAATTCCTAAAATATTTCGATTCAATTATTTAATTTACGTGAGCTGGACCATTTTTAAAATACCTCCAAGAATATGGTTTTCGATCGACGGTATACATAGTTTTTAACTTTTTGCAAAGAAAAAAAAAAAAAAATTAAAAAATATGATAGAAAAACGATGTCTACTACATATTGAACAAACAATTATTTAAAATCTGTTTTCATTTCCGTGAAATTAAAATTTTAGTAAAATTTTCAATGATTTTATTTTAAATAGTATTTTATCAAAGTTTGTGTATTTTGGAAATTTTTCATCGAAAATTATATTTTAGCGCATCATTAGAAATCTCTCATTAAATACTATTGATTCGTGTATTCATTTAACCTTTTAGTTGCACAAATAATATTTTAGTATTTCCTGTCCATAATTGGTTAAGTTAATTCTAAACCAAAAAAATGGTTAGTTAAGAACATACATGTCCTCAAAAGCATAAATTTATCTAAAAAGCGGCGAATTTGTGTAAAATGGCGGTTAAATTTAAAAAACTTTTTTTATTCTAATATTGTCGTGGTTTTAAATGAACTTATTATGCTTTTCATAAATTCATCAATATTTAAGAGTAATAAGTACTTCCATTCGATTTACTTGCAAAATTTAACCTTTTGGGAACAAAATACATAAAATTGACCCTCTGAATCATAATAGTCACCTTCAATAGTAACAGGATATACCATTTCTATAGTACATTAAAACCTAATATATTTTGAAAAATGTCCGAAATATATAAAAATAAAAGTTTGAAATAAGAAAATAGGATAAAAAATGTTAGTAAAATCTTAATATTCGGCGACTAAAAATAGACATAATAATTATTTAAATGAATATTGAAGTATGCCTCTATTATAATTTGGAGTTAATTTTCTTATAACTAAAATTTTGATAATGATATTGAAAGAAATACGTAATTTTAAAGGTGTTTTGAAAATGGTCCAGCTTACGTAAATGTAATATTTTGGGAATCATATAAGACCATACTAATCTTCATTTCTATAGGGGTATATTTGCAACTTTTTTTCGTGAGTCACTTTAATGTACATTAGAGTGTTCTCTTCAAAAACCAGTCTAATGATGCAGATTAATAAGCCGAATATTTAACAACTTTAAAAATTTATCTTGAGTTCCCTCCCAACGATTGATCGTCAAGTATCTAGAAAATTTTTTTTTTAGAAAGGTGTTGATTTTTTCTCGAAATGGGTATCAAAAAACTCATAATTTTGAACTACCAAGCAAAAACTTGGAAATGGCATGTAGTTACAGATGTAGTTACTTTTCAATGACAACAACATACCGCCTACATTACATAGAAGTAGTTTAGTAAATACTTATTTATAACCCAATATGTAATTACTTATTTATGATCAGAGTTTTTGAAAAACGACTGTTTCTTAGATTTTATTCAGTTTACAAATTACTCCATATGTGAAAGCAAAAAAAGTGAAACATATATTTTTAAATACACTTTGAAAATGATATCTATGTATGTAGATGTTGCATTTATTCATAATTAATATTTTCAATAAATTTGTCTACAACTACGAGCGTTTTTAAATATTAAAATATAGAGTTTCGACACTGAATAAATTGGTTTATGGTTTTAATAAAGGTTTGTTATCATGTTCTAATAAAAGTTTTTGACATTAAAAAAATAAAAATTATAATTTTATTGAAAAATTCATTCAAAACAAAAATTTTATAAAAAACTAATATTTAAAATAATGTTCAACTTCTTTGTTCAGCACTTAACTTGGAGCCTACAGAAATTAGTTGCGGTCAAAGGATTGTAAGTACATATGTAAATGCTATTACAGAATTTCATATAAGGACTGCGCACGAAAAAATCCGTGCATGCTCTTGGGCTTATAACTTTTGATGTGGTAAAAAATAGAATGGAAACCTGGTAGTGGAAGAAAAATAGTATCTTCAGGCTGCAGGACTCAAACAAAATATAAAGTATTTTGAAAGAAAATCTCATAGTCTTAGGAAGAAAAGTGTCACAAAAAGTTATTTGCTTTGAATATTTATCAAAAAATTTGAACGGAAATCGAGCCTGAAGACGTAAAAAGTACAAAAAAAGACCTAATAGAAACGCAAGCAAGAATTTTGAGTTAAAAAAAGATTCCCAAGAAAGTTTTTGATTTGGGAAGCCATATGCATATGCGGGAAAGAAGGACTTCATTCATAAAAAATGGTCCCATTAACAGAGAAATATGCGAGAATGAGTGCCTTTGGTAAAGACTTCCTAAGAACATAGAGTGTATCCACTTTTTTCTGGCTTGATCTTGCTTCTTCTCATTATAGAAACAAAACAATGAAGTGGTAATAAAGAAATTGTTTGTGTTTGTACCGAAAGTGGCTAATTCATCAAAAAATAATTTAAAGGGCATTAAAAGCTCTGCTTAAAATGAAACGCAGTTTAAAAATAAGTTGACTTATTCCAGCAAAAAACTGACCGAAACACAATAAAACCTTAAATTGAAAGAATTCTGGAAAGGATCCGATGTTTGGATGTTTCCTGTCAATAATTGGGATCAAAGATAAACGATTTTTAAGTTAATATTTTTTTTTTTAACTAACGAGTTAAAATCTTTTTCACGTTAAATTTTCTATCTTCAGAAAGATTGGTTGGTTTTAAATCCATGGCTATTTTTAAGGAAGTTGGAATGGAATATCATATACATATATGTACTAAGACAAAAAGATATGCAGTGTTTGTCCATCTGTATGTATTTTTATGAAATTTTTTCAAAATTGCATAGCTTTTCTATTTAAAAAAATTTATTGCATGTGTTCCCTTTCCTCCAAAAAATAGTTTTATTGCAATTCACAATAGAGCTTCTGATATATTTGGAACGAGTTATTGAACAACTTCAAATCAATTAGTTCTTGTAACGACATCGAAGTAAAGGTAAGCAGTTGTCTCTAATGTCATCACCGTGTTAAAATAATGGGTTATTCAGCTAATGTGTAAGTGTAAGTAGCTTCTTAACTCATTACCTGGCAACCAAAGTTTTTGGTGGGTAATGAAATAATAGAAAACCTCATATGGGAAAATAATATTAAAAAATATTAACAATTTAAAGAATATTAGCAAATATATATTAAGTAACAAAATGGCGTTATAAATATGAAACAAACTGTACTGTTTGAAATGTGATAGATTTTTGTTAATTTTTTTTTTTTTTTATTTCAAATATATAAGACAGTTATATTTGTGGGAATTTTTTAATATTTTTACAAAAAGTTCATAATTAAATATCAGAAATTTTCCAAAAATATTATTAACACTGGTCGACAAAAAAAATTGTTTCGAGCTCCTTAAAAAAAAAATATGTAGAAAAAATATGTTCGAAAAAAGTGTCGGAAAATTTTTTTCATGCTAAATTCAAGAATTATTTTGTTTATTAAAACTTCTATTGAAAAGTAAAAACATCAAAAATATTTAAGTTTATCATCTCTACCTCAAAGCTGGCAAAACTGCGAGTAAATTAAGCCACATATCATAAAAATTAATGCATATTTATATATATATATATATATATATATATATATATATATATATATATATATATATATATATATATATATATATATATATATATATATATATATATATATATATATATATATATATATATATATATATATATATATATATATATATATATATATAAATTTCGTCTTATATAAAAAAAATAGGTGGATTAGATGGAATTCAATATGTTAAATAAGAATCAGCTTTTACTTTTTCTATCACGTATTGATTTTTTTTATGGGCATGACTACTATGACCCCGGCTTTTGGCAGTCACACTTGTATAACTCGAGAACGGTTTGTCCTATTGAGATAAATTAAACTCCAGTATATAGCAACTTAAATTGTCTTTCAGCTGAATTTACATAATTTTTTGATCAGTTAATATTTCAGTAGTTATTCGGTAATTAGTACCGAAAATTTTAAAATTTATTTTTTTTTAAAGTGGTGAAAATTTTGATCCATAACTCTGAAATTCTTGAGCGGATGAAAAATATTGTTGACATACCTTAAAGACAGTTTTTGTATGCATCTTTTGATGTATCACCTGTAAAAATCGTGTAAAGGGTTCTTGTGTTATAGCCTAAGTTTGACAAACCATTCTCGAATTTTATAGTGTGACCGATGAATAAGGTGATGATATTAGTCATGAAAATTAAAAAAATCAGTACGCGATAGAAAAAAGGTGAATGCAGATTCTTGTTTAACTCGTCAGAATCCACCTATTTTTGTTTCAAGAAAAAATAAAAAAAAAAAAAATTTTTTGGTCACCATTGTATTTCTACTCAATTGTATGTAGCATGGGTATTTTTACTTAACTGTGAATAAAATTTAGATTTGTACATCAATTTTAAAGATACATGCCTTATTTTATTCCCAGCATTACCAGCTTTAAGATAAAGATGATAAACTGTAACATTTTAGATGTTTTCATTTATTAAAAGAAATTTTATTAACAAAAAAATCTAAAATTTAGCATGAAAATTATTTTTTTCGGACTCTTATTTCAGAATAACTCCGAAACTATTAAGCACATAAAAAAATAAAGTTTGGGTGATTTGAAAATTTTTTAGTACGCATCTTTTGGTGTATCACTTTGATCAATCGTACACATTGTTCTTGAGTTATGAGGAAATATACTAGAGTAATGGCCTTACTATAGGCGAAATATTAGACAAGCCCATAAAAAAAATCCAGACCTGATGGAAAAAAATTGAAAGCAGATTCGTGTTTAGCGCAGCAAAATGCATCAAGTCCAGTTATTCGGGGGAGGATTTTTTTGTTGACCAGTGTAATTAGCTTATATTCTAGCATTTCCAATAGTGCATTTTGGTAAATTTGCTGATCTTAAGTTTTTAATTCCTTTATATTTCTTTTTTATCAAATTTAATTTAAAAGAACAACTTCAAATAAATTTTATAGAAATCATAAAATGGAACATTGTTCCAGTGACAACCATGAGTTAAATTGCATTGCAGCTCTTTTGCGGCGTATTCCAGTAGTAAATTATACATCTTTTTTTTAATTTTTTTAAAGAAGAATTTTTATCAGATAAAAATTAAATACAAATAAAATATCTTTTAAAAATCATTTGGGGGATTCACAAGGTGTGCTATCATGTCATATGTCCTAAAATTTTGCAATGGTTTTTGCTTTTCAAACGAAATATGTCTTAAACTATATTTTTAAACTATTGTAAAATTTTATGACATATGACATGATAGCATACCTTGTGAATCCACCAATTGTTTATTTGAAATCTAAAAGACTTTGTTTGAAATTAAAAAACAAAAAAAAAAAAAAAAACACTTACCTGGTTTAAAACCATCCGTGTGCTCATGTGTATTGGAGAAATGTAGTATGGTTACTAGTAGACTAATGCTGATATAGTGAAAAAAAGGCTCCATGTTGTCTTATTTGGTTTAGGATAATTTCTATTTGTTTAGAAAATTAGGACGGGTTTTTTCTTAATTTGACACTTTGTTTAACACAAATTTACTATCTTTGTTTTTAAATATTTTAATTTCTTTTATTTAGTTTTTTATTTTTTGTTATTTTCAAAATTTTGTTCTAATTTTTTAAGTGATTTTTCTTTTTATGCTTCTTTTTGTAAATTTGCTTTGATAATTTTATTTTATTTGCAAAATTAAAGCAAACGTTGCCTTAATGCTCATTTGGCTTTAAAAGACTTGACTTTTGCTTTTTCTTTTTTAATATTTTTTTTTTCTACGTAGTGTTAGGGGTAGATGTCCTTGATGATTTTTTCTTTGTATTATGTTAGGCTTGCTGGCTATGTATATTTTTGTATGTGTCTGTATGTGTGCTTGGATATAAAGAGTGTATTTTACGTTTTAGCTGAATTTACGAAAAGGAAACATTATAAATTCGTTTTGATGTGTTAATGCATACGTTTGCAAAATTTTGTTTTTTTTTTCTTTTTTTAATATATGTAAATATGATTGTGTGTTAAACATATATATTTTTCAAAAAATCATTCGCTATTTATTTGTATGTCTGTAGATTGCTGTTGGTGGTACTACACATACAATACTGGCTAAACTGTGTTGAAATTTTTAAAACTATTAATCTTAATTTCATAGTTGCAAACATTTGCACACACACTCATACACGATAATGAAGAAAAAAAAACAGCATAGTATATTGCTAAACCACGCTATAGGTTAAAACGCATTTTCATGTTAAATTTTAATATTTTTCTCCATTCGTTTTTTACTTTCCTTTGTATTAGAATGTGTTTTTAAAATATTATTTTTATTTTTTTATTTTTTATTTTTGTTTCTTACTTTAGCTTTGTAGTTGTTGCTATTGCTTTTAAATTATTACGCCTTAAGCAAATAAGTAGAAAAAAAAAAATCATAATAAAAAATATTGTTATTTATGCATGCTTCTTCTTTTTGCCATATTAAACATTATTTTTTTTTCTTGCATAATTTAAGGCGTTTAGACGTTTCTTTTTATTATATTATTTATTTAATATTTGTTGTTATGCTATTGCTCGCTGCTGTTGACAACTTGAAAACACTTGTAGTTTGAGCCATTTAATAGGAATTAACTTGAATATTATACTGTTTGTTTTCAGCATTTAATTTGTATCTAAAATGAGTCAAAAGAGAAAAAGGATAAAAATTAATTAAAAACTGATTGTCAAAGATGAAAGAGCTAAAAATATATATGAGAAAGGAATTAAAAAAAAATATATATATAGAAAAATCAAGTATATGTATTTAACAACATTTCTCTGAAACTGAATATTTGTATTTCTAAGATGAACAAAAGGAATATTAAATTTTCATTTTTTAATTGAAAGAAAAATAATGTTAAATGGCAGACAAGTTGGTAGACAGACCCTAAAGGTTTGTAAATGAATAAAAGACATTTTAGGGGTGGCTGGTAAATATGTATGTACATGAAAGAAAAGTAAATGAATATACATATGTATTTATTTGTTATTGGCTCGAATAACATTTAAACACTTTTTTTACTTAAATTTTAATATTGTTTTTGTAGGGATTTTTTTTTTACAATATTGCATAAATATAACATGATCAAATTAAATTACTTTTTAAATGCAAAAACATTAAAGTGAAGATATTTAAAGATATTTGTTATATGACCATTTCTCCATTGCATTTTCATTTTAAATTATACGAGTATGTGAATAATTTAGGCGTAGTTATACAAATAATCAATGCAAAAAGACCTCGGCAATGGAAATGTAAAGAACAAGATTATTCGTAAGCTAATCAGATGTAAAATTTTAGTTACTCCGACTGTTTCTATAAGACTGTTATATCATAAATTCGGCGATTAAAAAAAAAAAATGACATACCCGAGATAGCCAAATTTGGAGGGCCCATACTACCCCCTGATCCGCTAGGAATCTGTAGTCCTCCAAACTAATTCAAAAATACCTCAACTCTAACCATATGAAGTTTTATTGAGATATTTTGGAACTAGAGATTGCAACCCGGGATTTCTCGTCCCGGGATTCCTGGGAAATTTGTTATTTTTCTTGTCCCGGCTTACCGAAAATTTCGTCCGGGATTCCCCAGAGTTTTAAAATCACTTAAATGTAAGAAAACAGCATGAATTTGAACAAGAACTTATATATTTGAGTAATATTTTAAAAAAGATTAAGCTAAAAATCCAGATGGGAACTATATCTTCACCACAATGTCATTAATAAGGTCTTATATACAATTCATTAGATGATTTAAATGGAATGACTCTATAGCATGAACTAAATTTAATATCTTAATAAAATATCAATACTAAAACCCAGCAAGTGAAAAAAATTATATATTTGAAACAATCATGTAGACTTAAACATATATTATAAATTAGTCAGTAATATGAACAACATGCGGAATTTATCTCATAAAAAAAGTTAATATTAAAAGTATGTAGTGAGTCCGAGGTGCTTTTTGTCATTTCGTCAATGCTATAAAATAAGGAGTGAGATCGAAAAAATCTTAACACACATTTTGCCTCATAACTTTTTTCGGAATCAATATTCAAAATCACCTTTGAGAGTATCTTGCACTCTTATATGAAAAAAAAGGTACTTAATATTATTAAAATTTCTAATGTATTTTAAATTTATAAATTTTTATAATATTATAAACCTTCGCTTTTTTATAATTTGCTACCCTGAAAATTTATACAATAAAATACCTTAAGGAAGAAGTTTAATTACTTTAAAATAATCACTTAAAGCAAGATTGACAGTAATTACAAATGTATGTGTCCGTCAAAGTGATTTTTAAAATATTCGGAGAGTGTCAATTGAGAACCGATTATTTTGAAACTTCAGAGTCTTATGGACGTTAAAACCTTATTTCGGGGGGACATTTATGTAGATGCATACCGAAATAACTAGCTGGTCAGACTATGACCGTACGGACATCGTTAAATTTACTGTGGAAGTGATTTTGAGTCGATTGGTATACTTAATCTCCAAAATTCCAATCCAATTTTAACTTGAAATGGATTTATTAAAACCCATTTAAGTGTTGCTTTAAAATTCTGCTTATAAACTAGAGACGAAATTATTTAAATTTTCAAATCCAATTATTGGATATCATAAACAGAAATCGAATACATAAACCTAATTTATTGGTTTAGTTAAGAAAATATTATAAAACCAATCAGTATTAAATTATATAAACAGGCTAATTATAATTTTTATCTAATTAAGAAAATTTCTTGTTAAATTTTCATAAACTGACATGCCTTAAGTTGAACAAATATTTATCATATTTGTAGGTAAATCTTAATTGATTCAATTGTATATAAAAAATAAATAAAAACAATTAAAAATCAAATGAACACCTAATATTCGTTTCAAGGATTTTCAAACTTATGTGGTTTTGTTTATAATATGCCTAAATCATAAGAAATTTAATACTTAGTTTTTAAGGAAATAATTAAAAAACTAAAATTATATATAAAACTTTTAAATATATCAGCTAAAGCATATCATATATTATTCATTAGAATACATAAAAAAAATATATTAAAAAGTTTGCAAAGAATATAAAACCACCATCCATTAAATCTTACATATTTCCATTAAATCATTAAATTACTGAATACATTAAAAAAAAACAAGCTTAAAAGAAACCTTATTAAACATCAATATTTAATTTTCCTATAAACATTAAGATCATAATCAAAGAAAATCCCTGTTAATTAGTAATTGTATATAATCATATACAAATGAAAGAGAGACCATTTAATTAATTATTTTATTTTCTACACTTTCATTTTATTATTCATATTCAAAAACACAATAAAAATAATTAAGTTAATGGAAATTATAGATATAAAAAAAAAACAACAACACAATTTTGTTTTATTTATTAAATATACACGATTATACTTTTATTATATATATAAATATATATGAATGTTTGTATATAGTAGTATAAAAAAATCCTTGTTAAAGATATAAAATATATAAAAACAAGAAACTTTGAGATTTTATAGGGGTCTTTTATTAAGAAATAAAATATTTTCGGTCATAGCAACAGCAGCAACAAACAACATCTTTATGACAAACAAGCTGTTGTTATTGTTTAAAGGATTTCATTTTAAAAATTTCTTTACTTTTTTACATTTCAAAGGATGAGCGTTAAAGCTGGGGGTAAGTAAATAAAAGCATTTGTTTACTAACAGACATAAAATATTTCAATAAAATCTTTTTGATGATTTGTGTTCTAATTCGATTATATAAAATTTAATATTATTAAGAGCATTTTGTCGGTTTAAAAAAAGGAAAATATAGATATGTATATTTGAATTATTGGATTACAGGCATGAGTAAAGGCTTTTAATGTGTTAAAGTAACACTATAAAATTCTATTAGTTTAGGTTATTTAAAAAAAATGTATGTACATATGTATTCAAAATGTGGTTTTCACTAGAATTTAATTTTTTACATATAAGTATGTATTAAGATATTAAAAATTTAAAATCAGAAAGATATTTGATTAAATGTCAAATGTCCAAAATGTTTTGAAAGAATATTCTCTTCAAATCAAAAATTAAATAAAAAGTAGAATATTAAAATTAAATTTTTAGTAATATAAAAGAAAATGGACAAATTGTTTTTTTTTTTTTAAACAAATAAGTAATTTATTCTGTGTAAAATAAATTTAACAAGCGCGAATGTTATATTCGGCTCGGCCGAATCTATATACCCACCATAAACTTTTTGAAATTTTACGTTATATAGAAGGTGGACGGATCACGCCTATTTTTTGTTTCCGAGTTTACATTGGTCCTTGAACTATTTGAACACAATTTCATCTTATATGGAGGTGGGCGGCAAAGTGAGCGGACCACGCCCACTTTTTTATTTCCGAATTAACATCGATCCCCAAACTATGTGTACAAAATATCGTTGTCGTACTTGCTTTTGTTTAAGAGATATCAGCAGAAAAGTATGAAACGGATACCCTGTGTTTCTAGTTTTTAGCCCATAACTTTTTCGTTTATTAAACCATTTTCAATCCCAAACAAACCTTATATAAGACAAATATTTGTGCAAAATTTCGTCCCCCTACGTTGTCCCGTTCGAGCCCTATCCTGCTTTCAGCAGACGGACGGACACAGCTAGGTCGACTCAGAATCTAACCAGGACCCAGAAAATATATACTTTGTGGGGTCTTAAATGATTTTTTCGACATGTTACACACGGAATGACAAAATAAATAGACCCCCATTTTTTTAATGGTGGGTATAAAAACGTGAAAATAAAGTTTAATTTAAAACTAAAATTCTAAAATTTCTATACATATGACCAAAGTCTTTCTTATTTAAAACGAATAAGAAAGTCATATCATTAAAAATAATTGAAAAAAACTCACTGATTGTAAAATAAAATCAAATTTGTATTGAAAACAGTTTGGGATTTTTCATTTTGCTGTTAATTACTTCATTTGAGGCTTTTTTTACGGTACCCATTATGTATTGAACAATTTCTAATTAAATCCATTATCCGTTTATAATTTTGTCCTAAAATAAATTTAAATTTGAAAATATATTATTCTTCACAACTTTTTATACATATAAATTATACCCTACACCACCATAGGTGGGGAGGGTATTATGCGTTTGTGCTGATGTTTGTAACATCCAAAAATATTGGTCGAAGACCCACCTTAATTTATACCAATCGACTTAGAATCACTTTCTGAGTCGATTTAACGATGTCCGTCCGTCCGTCCGTCTGACCGTCTGTCCGTCCATGTAAACCTTGTAATCAAACTACAGGTCGCAATTTTGAACCAAAATTTATGAAATTTGGTACACAGCATTTGGACCAGGGACGAAGCCTATTGAAATTGGTTATGATCGGTCCATTATTTCACCTAGCCCCCATACAAATGTCCTCCCGGAAAATTGTTCAATGATCATAAATCCCTTAAGTATAGCAATATTTTAATATGATTTGGCACATATAAGTTTCATATAAGTTTAAATAAGTGTGCCGAGTTTTAAAAAGATCGGTCCATAATTACTCATAGCTCCCATATAAACCCCTTTCCAAAAAATCAATTTAACGGCCATAAATTCTACTAAAATCTTAGTATCAAGTTAATATTCGACACAAATAAGTTTTATACAAACATAAATGATAGTACCAAATTTTATAAAGATCGGTCCATAATTTACCATAGCTCCCATATAAGGCCCCCTTTCGGGAATCACCCAAAAGTGAATAAATTCATATAAATGTCAGCATCAACGTAATATTCTGTATATGTATGTCTTATTTTACACTTATAAGTATCGGTCCACATTTTGGTCCATGTCTAATAAAAGACCCCTGCCCGAAATATACTGTATGGTGTAGGGTATCATATAGTCGGGCCTGACCGACTATATCTTTTTCTCTCGTTTTTATTTTGAATTTGTAAATTTGAAAATTCATTGATATTATTAAAAATGTTTATCAGGGACCGAAAATAACTTTTATTTAAAATGATTTTAGTAAATAAACACATAAGCTCCAAGACTTTTGTAAAATAGTATTTAAAATTTAAATTTTTATTGTTTCTGCGGAACAAGATACCTCAGTCAATTCGGATACTATAAAAACCTATAAATCACTTTTCTGGAATATTAAAAAAATGTAATTAAAATTGCCTTCAAGTCATAATCACGTTTTTTTAATAGGTTCAACAGTTATGTAAATATTAAACCTAATTTGTGAAAAAAAAAACTTCAATTTCGTACAAAAAATTTTCTTTCAAAAAATCATAAAAAGTCGAAAATAGAAAAGATGCGAATTTTTATTATTTAATCATAAAGATTAATTTGTGCAAATGAAACAAAAATATATTTTATTAGTACAAATTACAAATTACAAAAAAAAAAAAAATATTAAAAAAAATATTTCTTCACATCGAATTTTTATGATTTGTGTTTGTTTTGGAAGCTTTGTACGAAATTTATTTTATTTCTTTTCGCAAAATAGCCTTAATATCTCCATAACTGTTGAGCTTATAAAAAAATAATGTGATTACCTATATCTTGAACAGAGAACCAAGCTGACGCCGTCGGCATGTACCCAGCAAAAACTTCGCTTACCAAATAACGTGATTTGTAAGCGAAGTCGGTATGAAAAACTGCTTCCATTTTTGGTGCTATAACTGATGAATTTTGTTCGAGATGTCCAAAATTAAATAAGTTTTTTTTTTTTTTTGGGTTCCAAAAGAGCTGTTTTGGATGATGAAAAACATTTGGCTGGGTTGAGATTTGAACCCACGCATCAACATACTGGTTGTGTTTGTTAGTCTGCTGTCTTACTCGCTACACCACAATAGCCTTATATTTGTGTGCGCTAAAAAGTAGTTTTCATATAGGGAAATAAATAAACACAATTTATAAAAAAATGCGTTTACCTTGAGTGGGAGTTGAACTCTCTTTAATTTTAAAAACACGTTTTTTTAGTTAGGCGCTCTAGACAACTGATCCACTTAAAAATCAAATCACTTTCTTATTTACTAAATACCAGTTATTGAAGTAGTGTTAAGTATTGCTGCGAGTGGCGAATAAGGCTACAATGTAATGCATACAGGAAGCTGTTGATTTTAAAAATATAAGCTAAGTTTAAGCCGATATATCGGCTTAAACGGCTGAGCCGGCTCAAGGTAAGCCGCCGATAAAATCAATATAAAACACTATATTATATTTTATTTTCTGTATTTTTGGACTTCAGAGCCATTTTTGACATAAATTTTATTTTTTCTGTCGAAATATATTTAACAATACATATTTTTCAGTGTATGTCCTTTTAGAACACACTTTACTTTTTTTGTATTTTATAACATATTAAATACATTGCTGCCACCTATATATTACAGTGCCTTGATTTGTATGGGGACAAAAAAAGTTGCAAATGTACCCCCCTAAAATTAAAGACTGATGTCTTTTAAACTCATTCCCAAAATATTTCGGTTCAATTATTTAATTTACGAGAGCTGGACCATTTTTAAAATACCTCCAAAAATATGGTTTTCGATCAACAGTATACACAATTTTTAACTTTTTGCCAAAAAATTGCAACATATGATAGAAAAACGATATTTTATACATATTGAGCGAAAAATAATTCAAAATTCGTTTTTATTCTCGCGAAATTAAAATTTTAGTAAAATTTTCAATGATTTTATTTTAAATAGTATTTTATTAAAGTTTGAATATTTTGGACATTTTCCATCGTAGATTATATTTTAGGGCATCATTGGAAAGGTTTCATTAATTACTATTGAAATGTGCATTCATTTAACTATCTAGTTGAGCAAATACAATTTTGGGATTTCCGGTCCATAATTTTTAAAGTTAATTTTAAGGGCAAATAAATGGTTAGTTAAGGATATAAATGTCCCCGAAAGCATAAGTTGATCAAAACAGCTGTAAATTCGTGTAAATTAGCGGCTAAATTCCAAAAACTTCTTTCTATTCAATTATTATCTCGACTTTAAATGAACTTATTATTTTTTCCATGCGACTTATTTGCAAAAATTGCAAATTTAACCTTTTGGGAACTAAATGCATAAAATTGACCCTCCGGCTCTTAATTAGTTAATTACATATTATCTTCAATAGTAATAGGATAGGCTATTCCCATGGTACATTAGAACCCAAGATATTTTGAAAAATGTCCGAAATATATAAAGTTACATGTTCTAACAAAGAAAATATGATAAAAATTTTAGTAAAATTGTAATATTCCGCGACTGAAAAGAGACAAAATAATTATTTAAATTAATATTCAAGGTAATATTCAAGTATACCACTATTGTAATTTGAAGATAATTTTCTTATAACTAAAATTTTGATAATGATATTGAAAGAAATACGTAATTTTAGAGGTGTTTTGAAAACGGTCCAGCTCACGTAAATGTAAACATTAAGATGTAATATTTTGGAAATCATATAAGAACATACCAGTCTTCACTTCTAGAGGGGTACATTTGAAACTTTTTTTCGTGAGGCACTTTACTATACATATGTTTATCGTACTAAACAATTTTTTTTATTTTTTTCTCCCAAAATAGTTTTTGTTTTTCCAGGAAAAACAACAAACCGACATATAAGTCGCCACCGATACTGACTTGAGAAATGAAAAAGCCAGAATCATTTTTATTGAAACGATTCTGCATATGAAACTTTTTTTAAAACAAAATCTTTGAAAAATGAAGAAAATATTGGATAAAGAAAGACAAAAACAATTAAATTAGTTGTAAAAATATTACAGGTGTTACAATAGATAAAACAAATTTCATTTAGGATTATTTATTTATTTAATCTTAAGCTATATTTTGAAGACATTAGAAATCATACTTTTTGAATATTTAAGAAATAATCATAAATTTCGAAATAAAAAGATATTTTTAAAACCAGTTTTTTGTGTTTAAAAAACCGGTCTATTCGTCATTCGAAAATTTGACATTTTGAAAAAACCGACAGCATATTGACTAAAGAAACCGTTTTAAAAACCGGTTGGAAACCCGGGTCGATCACCCTAATAATACCAAACAAACCTTATATAAGATAAATATTTGAGCAAAATTCCGTACCCTAGGTGGTTCCCACAGAGTTCTATTCTGCTTTCGGATAATGCTAGATCGACACAGAATTTTACCAGGATACTTTATGGGATTTTAAATTATTTTTTCGACATATTTCATACGGAATGACAAATCCAATATATCCCACATCTTTTTAATGGTGGTTATAAAGAAGTGAATTATAGGCTTAGTACTTCGTAACAACATTCGAATTGACTAAGATATCCCGTTCTATAGATAAATTTTTTCTTTATATCAACCTGTGTTATTTTTATTTTTTCGAGTTCAAATAAAACTGTTTATTTTTTCTTAATTTTTTAAATAAATAATAATAAAAACACGCAATAATTGTTATTGTCTGACTTATGCAATAAAAGTTATAAGACTTACGGTCCCTGATTTTTTATATTTGTATGTAGCATATCAACAATTGTTTGGATTTTATTTATGTTTGCATGCAAAATCAATTATTGAAAATATGTATGTATGTATGTATGTATGTATGTATGTATGTATGTATGTATGTATGTATGTATGTATGTATGTATGTATGTATGTATGTATGTATGTATGTATGTATGTATGTATGTATGCATATTCATACATACATATATGTATATATTTTTTCTGTCAACTTTCTATTTAAATATTAGCAAATCAATAAATCACATAAATATATTTGGATTTTTGTATTTGTGTTATATTTTTTTACCCATAACGTAAAAGAGATTAAACAAGTAAGTAAAAAAATTATTATATATAGAAACAACATAATTACTTAAGCAAAAAAACACCAAACCTACTATGCAATCTAATTGATCTTTTATTTCAAAAAGATTTTTATATAAAAAACATGTGACTTTTTTAAACATATGTGCACCCAGAGAAATATCAATCACATACGTATTGGAAACGATACCATTCTGTGTCAATAGTGAATCTACACCGTATGTGTTTAAATTAAACACTGCGTGTTCAATTCTTATTGAAAATCGATACCTAATTGGCACCAAGTTGAAACCATTTCGGTATCAAATTGTTAAATTACATATGTTTTCTATTAAATTTGTTAACGAAAGGTATTAAAAAGCTGTTACCGTAAATTACCAATGTGAGCACAACCGTTGTTGATTTTGAATCGAATTTTTTCCCTTAGTGTGTAAATTTTTATCCATGTTTTTTGTAAAACTGTATGTAAATTTATTTTGCCATTCTCCCCATTATAAACTAAAACAATAGATTTCAACTGTAAATGATTCAAATTTTTCATTTTATTGTATGCATAATTTTTTTTTTTTACCACTAACAAAATCATTGTCCACAATGATCAAACTGTTTTTTCAATCTATACTCTATTGTTTTAATACATGTGGGTGGCCCTTATTGAATTTTTTGTAAAACAATCACAATTTAACGCAATTTTGTTGGCCTCTTTTGTGTACTGTAGAAATGCTGTTTTAATTTAATCCAAAAAAACATCATGTGAAAATCAAAAAGCTTTAACAAAATTTTAAATAAATTTACAAAAAATAAAGAAAATAAAGTAGAATAAAAACTTTATTATAAACCATAATTTTTTACGTAAATTTTTTAGTTAAGGAATTTATTTTACCATTAATGCATTTTACCTTTAAATATATTTGATTAAATGTTTCTTAAATCAAGCAATTTACTCTTCTACAAAGTGAAAGCTTTTATTTTATCTAGGAACACAAAAATTTTTAAAAGTTTAGAAAGACCCTTTATTGCTATCATTTAGGACCGATCTTATGAAAATTTAGCAGTAAAATTTATGTTTATATAAAACGTGTTTATCCTCAATTTTGTTTATTTGCAATTTAGCTCACATTGTGTAGTCGTATTTTAAATTTTAACCCAGCGTTAGGCAGATATCTACAGTCATATTTAGAATTTCAAAAAAAAAAAAAAAAAAAAAAAAATGGGATTTCCTTTTTTTAATGGACCAACTGATTCAATATCTAAAAAATCTTTATATGTTATTTATTTGATATTTTTTATTATTTTAAGATAAACTATTTAATTCAATTTCATTATACCCTACACCACCATAGGTGGTTGGGGGATTATGAGTTTGTGCAGAAATTGTAACGCAGAGAAAAAATCTTCCGACACCCACCTTTAAGTATACCGTTCGACTCAGAATCACTTTCTGAGTAGATTTAACGATATTTGACAATCTTGATGAAATTTGGTACATATGCTTCCTTCAATACAAGGACGAAACCCATTGAATTTGGTTATGATCGGCCCATTATTTCACCTAGCCCCCATACAAATGTCCTCCCGGAATAAAGTTTTGACACTTGTAGATGCCTTAAAAATAGGAATATTTTAATGAAATTTAGCACAGCTAAGTTTCATATAGGCACAAATCTGTTTGCCGTATTTCATGAAGATCGTTACATAACTGACCATAGCTCCCATATAAACCCCTCTCCCGAAAATCACTTTAACGTACATAAATCCCATACAAATGTTAGTATTATGTTAATATTTAATACAAGTAAATCGTATACTATTTTTAAAAACAAAATTATGTGGATTAAAATGGTGTAGGGTATAATATGGTCGGGCTTGACCTAATCTTCTTCTCTCGTTGATAAAAAATTTAGGGCTGGAAGCAAGAGTTTACCTTGAGTCTGCTGGGTAATTTATTTTCCACTAGTGATAATTAAAAAAACTAAAAAAAAAAAATGCACTGCTATGAGGTAAAGTAAAAATATAAATTAAGTATCATCGAAATTTTT
Source organism: Protophormia terraenovae (assembly GCA_951394005.1). Taxonomy (NCBI): domain Eukaryota; kingdom Metazoa; phylum Arthropoda; class Insecta; order Diptera; family Calliphoridae; genus Protophormia; species Protophormia terraenovae. The sequence goes on from OX596073.1 coordinate 54,129,530, forward strand.
TTCAATTTTCCAATCCGGAGCAAAAGTATTCGACTTTTGATGTTTTAAATAGTTGTTTATAAACTTTATCATTAGCTTCAGTTTCATTTATAAATTCTCCGTTGCACAATGTACTTTTTTAGAGATATGAGTGATCAAAAATCAATAACTTTTGAACGGGTAAATTTATGTTATTTTGCACAAAATATGGATATGACTATTATAAGAAACAATAAATTTATATGTTTGAATTATCGGAAATTGAAAATAGCATTCGCACTAGACTAGTCTTTAACATATCTTTCAACTAAAATAATGAAATATTGAATGTGTCTAACCGTTTCAAAATAATGCGTACACAGAAAAAAGTCACCAATTAACAAATATATATGAAAATAATTCATTCAATTATAAATTTGTTTAAATTTGCACCTCTCACCAAAACAATTATACCAATTACTAAAAACTTAAAAAAATGTAAAACAGAAAAATATTTCCAATTAACAAATTAATTAAATCAATCAAGTAGATGATTGAATGAATTAAAAATATGTATAGGAAATAAAATGATACTAAAATTTATTTTTATTTTATTATTTTCTTGAATATATTTATTAAATGTTTATACAAAATTAAAAAAAAAAGACAGTAATAATTTTTTCTGTGTATCGAAATATGTAAGATTTTTCTAACAAAAATTATTTTTTCATTCTGACTAAATTTAGCCAATTTCCAAACCAAATATCTTCTCAACTAAAAGAGATACAATAAAAACAATAACAGATTTATTTTTTTAATTATAAATAAAAATTTAAATTATTCAAACATTGATTTCTATGTTTATACATATTTTTGATCATCTACACCCCAAAAAAAAGTACATATTTAATGCGCCAAAAACAAGTCGTCCAACGTCTAACAGTAACGGAATAATGGCACAATAAGAACTATTTTTAAATCGCGATTAATGCTGAAAAAGTCCTTCCCGCCTAACTGAGGGTTAAAAAAAATCTCAGAAAAAGTATGTATTATATGTATTTTAATTGATGTCTATCACTTTATAAAATTTATGCTTCCACAACCACTTTGGATGGAAATCAGCAAACAATTTTTGTCGGTCAAGTTGATTTTTTTTTTTTAACCGATTTGTTAATGTGATTTTTTCAACGCCACCATAGTGGGAATGGTATTTAACATTTGTTCAAAATAAAAGATACTGGTCTAATACCCAAAATAAAGTATAACAATCAACTTAGAATCACTACTTTTGTCAATTTAGCTATGTCTGTCTGTCTATCCATCAATGAATACATGTAAAAGTCATATTCCATCCAGAGATGTAAGAATTTCTCTTAAAATTTTTGTAAATTTTTATGCGCTTAATGAAGGGAAAGGTGATATTAGTATTTTAATGATCACGTTTTAATTTCTTTATTTATTAGTAAGTAAACAAAAATATATTTTTAGAATTCTAAAAGTTTGTATGGCTGAATTTTAATGTCCGTCCATCTATACATTGAATTTAAATGGGTCAAAAATCGCGCTTATTCTGGGAAAGATAATAACAATATTTTTTTATTTATATTTCTTTTTTATATAAATTCATTTTTTGAATTTAAAATTTTTTCCTTGAGAGAATTTTGCTGTCCTTCCATCTGTTTGTTAATTTTAGCAAATTTTTCAATGCAAAATCGTTTTTTATTTTTTTTGCACTCAATAAAGATATCGACTTTAAATTTCCTTTATTCGATAGATAATTTTGTTCTTTAAGTAACTAAAAAAAACATAATAGAAAAAAATTTTACCAAGATCTTGCAAAATTGAGATTTCTGCATGTAACTCGAAAAATATGATAAATAGTTAATTTATTATTGTCGTATTAAAGTAGACAATATGTACTATTTTGAAAATTTGTATATTTTAGGACAATTTTCAAAAATATATATATATATATATATATATATATATATATATATATATATATATATGTATATATATAGAAAAAAATAGAATTTACAAATACTTGAAGAAAAGTACATTTAAATGCCTGACTTCTAAGGTTCTATTATAAATTTTTGCTTTAAAACACCATTTGTTTTAAAAACTTCACCGAAAATTTATGAAAAAAATTTGCTCTTTTTCCAAAGTGTAAAAAATTTTATTATTTGAAAACTCCGTACAAGCAAATAACACAACCTAGCTTAATGATTGTTATTGCTATTTACATATAATATTATCTACTTTCATTTGGTACCCAATTTTATTACGAAAGTGTGATTTTCAAAATTCAATAAAACGTCAATTTCGACACATTTTACCTCAACGTAAAATTTTTTACAGTCGACTCCAAACAGGCTTTGTGCCGTGGCCGTTTAATTTTCTACTTCCTGCGCCGCCGTTGTTTTCATTGGCGCCGAAATTTTTATTCTAATTCAACAAAAAATATATATTTTTCTACCTTATTCGAAGAAACGAATAAGCAGTGGCTCCATCTCTCATTATAATTTTACTTATACATATATGATAAACAGTGTTGCCAGGAAATTAGACTTTAACAAGCGCAAATATTCGGCCCGGCCGAATCTAAATACCCACCATCAACTTTTTCAAATTTTGCGTTATATGGAAGGGGGCGGTAAAGTGGGAAGTAAAGTGGGCGGACCACGCCTATTTTTTGTTTTCGAGTTTACATTGGTCCTTGAACTAATTGAGAACAATTTCGTAGATTTTCACCTTATATGGGAGGTGGGCGGTAAAGTGGGCGGACCACGCCCATTTTTGGTTTCCGAATTTATCGATCCCCGAACTATATATACAAAATTTCGCTGTCGTACGTGCTTTTATTGAAGAAATATCATCAGAAAAGTATTTAACGGACACCCTGTGTTTCTAGTTTTTAGCACATAACTTTTTTGTTTATTAACCGATTTTGCCCATTTTCAATCCCAAACAAACCTTATATAAGACAAACATTTGTGCCAAATTTCGTTCCCCTACGTTGCTCCGTTCGAGCCCTATCCTGCTTTCAACAGACGGACAGACGGACGGACATAGCTAGATCGACTCAGAATCTTACCAGAACCCAGAATATATATACTTTGTGGGGTCTTAGATGATTCCTTTGACATGTTACACACGGAATGACAAAATCAATATACCCCCCATCTTTTTGATGGTGGGTATAAAAAAGTCAGAAAAGGCAAAATGTCCCAAAAAATAAAGCCAGAAAAAGGCTAATATATTGTTTTATTTAAAAACGCATTTATTTTTTGTTCTCATTGGGTTTTGATATTGACAGGTTCACAGGGCTAGTGACCGGTCCCAGTTCTGTAACTTTATATGAGAAGAACTTGTCACTTTTACATTGGGTTGTCATTGGAGGTGGCTAATTAGTCCCTTGGGACAGGTCACATGATAAGTCCTAGGACTGGTCCAAGAGGACAGGTTCAGTAACGATTAATGTAATAAAAATTTTATAAAAATTCGGTAATTGTTTTCTTTTTAAACATTATTTTTATTATTATCTTTATTAAATTATGTTTATTTCAATTTTATAATTTTTCGTTAATGTCGATGGCGGTACCCCGGCTCGAAACCATGTTCATCTGACGTATGTTATGTTTTATAGTCTTCAACGCTTACCACTCAGCCACTGATTGTTATTGCGCGCGAGTTGCTATTGCACACTTAACGAGCATGTTATAAATTAACTCTCAACTGTTAAATAGTGAGTGTGTTTGTGTCAACTGGTTCTCAATTGGAACTTTGGTGACGAGTTAGGTGTCAATTGGTACTCAACTGGTACAGAGGAACCGGACCATTATTGCAATTGTCACAAATTAGATAGTTTAATGAATTTGTAAATATAACTTAAATAGTTTCCATGGGTAACAAAATTTATTAAAAAGTATTTTTAATATTTTTGTAGAATGAAGCTCCGCAGGCGAAAATTATCGTTAAATATAAATAATTTAAATTTTTTTCTGCGAATTAATACACAAAAATGCTTAAATTGATGATTCTGTAAAATAAAATGAGTAAATTTTTAGCCTTTTTAAGGCTATGTTAAAAATAAAAAAAGCTAGAAAAAAGGCTAGAAGCTAAAGCGAAAATTTTGAGGCTAAAAGCAAAATAAAAAGGCTAGATTTAGCCTCAAAAAGGCTAAACTGGCAACACTGATGATAAATTTATTAGAATAAAGGATAATAAAAGTGAATTAAGGAGAGAGATCAAAAAATTCTTAACATGTATAATATTCAATAACTTGGAAACGGTTGATCTTAGAGTTTTCCTTATTTTTAAATAATTTGATAATTTAGCACAGATCACAGAAATATATACCTTTTATGGTTCTAACCAATAATTATATAATTGTGGACCATTTTTGAAAACCCTTTCTTTGGAGATTTGATAGTTGCTTCAGTCACTTTTTTGGAACAGTGTGCACATCTTCGGTTAAAATCTTCGGTATTTTGGGACACCTTTTTTGTGCTCTTGAATTCACTTTTCACAAGAGCTCAATATCTCTCCACTGGTCTAAGCTATGGACAATTTTGAAAATTGACTTCTCTTGGTACTAAAACTATGTTATTAATATGGTACCACTCCAGACCTTTCTTACCGTAGTGACATGATACCAAATCGATCCAAAAATATGTGGACACGTTGTGCTTTCTTAAGAAAAGAAGAAGTCTTTTTTGCAAATATTCCTTTATGCATATTTTGGTATTTATATATCCGAATGTATCAAATGACTTTCCTGTTTTGCCGCAATTGCAAAGAGCTTGTTATATCAGGAATTTTGTAAGAAATTTTTTCTGCTTTTGGGTCTTAAACTTATCTCCAACATTGCTTCGAGCATTAGCAATAAAAATTTTTGAGACACAAGCTGCGAAGATTCTGCCAGCACCTACGTTTCTTCGTCAATTATATAGCTTGAGTATTTTTGTATGAAATTTGGTTTTAAATTCCGAGTCCTATTTTTTGCTTGTAATTTTTTTTTGCAGAATTCCAGTTTGCAATTTTTTGAACTTTATATGTTATCAACTTTCCCATTAGCTTTAAATTTTCGCACCAAATAGTCGAAGCACTGAGAAAACTGAGCTGATTTTCTACCAGATGTGTTTGGAGTTCCTTTCAATATGCCTTAAATTTTCTGGCCTTCCCAATATCATGTGGTCCTTTTTTCTTACCGAACTAGGTTTCACATCAATAGTCAAATTCTCCTGATACTGTTTAATAATATTAGAAACGGTTTTAAGGACGACATTTAATTCTGTGGCCAATTATTTGTAAGACCTATTTGGATTTTTTGAAATTTTATAATAACTTGTAGGACGTAAATCTTTTTCGTCACTTATTTTGATGAAAATAAGGACAAATTAACATGGTTGTTATTACAAATAATAACTGAATTATTTTTCCATGATAACTATATCAAAAAAAAGTTTGAATATTGATTCCGAAAAAAAATTATGAAGCAAAATGTGTGTTAATATATTTTCGATCTCACTTCTTAATAATAAATAAATGATGAAATCACCACTTCTATTTCAACTTCTTCAAGTTTTTTGTAGGTGGGGAGCAGCCGGGTGGCACAATTTAATATTTACCAAATACCAACCGAAAATTTAGCCGCCGCTGAATTAGTTTAATTTGCTCCGCCGCCGCCGAATATTTCACCTCGGCTTGTTTCTATGATTCCTAGCATGTTTTATATGTTCAATATTAGTTTCGATAATAAATTTTAAGTTCAATTGGTTACTGAGAATAATAATAAATTTAAAGAAGTTAACAGCACTAATTGTGTGCACGGATTTTATCGTGCCTATTTCTTACCTAATAGCAGTGAGGAATCGCCAGAACTGTAGGGCAGATTTAAAGCAAACACAAGTGTGCAACTACATAAATCCTTGCTTTTGCAAGTGTGTGCAAAAAAAAAAAAACCGACAGCAATATATAATATCAGATCTTGCACGAGTTGAAACTTTATTTTCAGTTTTTCTTTTTTTGTACTTGGTATGATGTAAGACATTAATGTGTGCACACGCATATACAAGCAAAACGACAAATGTAGCACGTTATAGTTGTTGTAGGTTTGTTAATGTTTTTAACGTCGTAGTTGCAGACGTCTAAAAGTAAACACTAACACTCATGAGCTTTTAACATCAAAGTGGTATAGTAATTGTAACTTAAAGAAAATATAAATAACGACAAAAAATCTGGAAATAATTGGTCTTATAAGTTTCAAGGTATGTATACATATGTATGTATATAAAAATACATGTATGTGTGTGTGTGTTTATTAACTATAACGTAAATTTACTTATATGAATACTTAAAACGTTACTTAAAGTTTCTCAAAAATTTTAATGTTTTTCATAATATTGAGTGTTTTTTTTTCTTCCTTTTTTTTCATATTAAACGATTTTATGTTGTTTCTTATTTTTTTCCATAATATTATTCCTTAAAGTGAATTTTCGAGCAAGCTTTCCATGAAACCAATATATTACAACAAGCATAAAAGTGCACGCAAATTTTTTAGCAAAAAAAAAAAAAAAAGATACATAGAGAAAAAGGAAAATGGTATCAAAAAGGGGTGTTGTTTTTTTCTGTGTAGAGAAATTAAAAAGAAAGTGAGTAAATTTCTTGTTTTGTATATTTTGTTTTCATCCTTTAAACCGATTTCTTTAAACATCGTATTTAAAAGAAAATTATGCAAATGAGACATGAGTATTGTTGTTGAAAATAACGTCAATTAGTGACATAAAAAAAAAATAAAAGAAAAAATTTAAATTAAACGGAAGTTGATTGTACTAAAATAAAATATGAGTGTAATATTTTATATTTTAAAATAAATAAAAAGGAAATTTTCTTAGAAGTGAATGTGAGTCAAAGGCTAATCAACGCAAATTTCTGTAATTTGTTGGTAAAAGCTATTAAAAATAGGTTAAATTTTATTTAATAAACGACAAATATATTTAAGTTTTTTAATGATTTTTTAAAGTTAAGTTCTAAAGGGGATAAAATTGTTTTATATATATTTTTTTATTAAGGGTATAATTAGAAACAGGAAATAATTTAAATTTGATTAATTTAAATAAATTACAAAAAAGTTTTGGGTCAATTCCAATAAAAAAATTTGTTAAATATATTGAAATAAAGTGTATAAAATTATTTATAATATAATACATAGAACTTAATAGAAAATATAATAGAAATAATGAAAATACCCAATAAGCACACAAATTTCAAAAGTTCAAGCCTTGGAAAATTTTGCTGGAGTGCGACATAAATTCAAATATTAAAATACTTTAAACATGAAATATTATTGAAAAAAATAAAAATTTTCAAGTAAAATAAATTTGACTGGAATTTAAATTTCCTTTTCACTGGAGTATGCTATTGAATTAAAGTGTAGTACTATTTTAATTCAATACTTGGTACTGGATTCAAGGCTTGAAATACATTTGGTTTCAACTTGAATTCCAGCAAAAATGCTTATTGGGTACTACGACTTTGCTTTAAAATGTTATGATTTATATAAACTCAAAAAATAGGACAGAAAATATTTATAATTCAAACTTCAAATAGAAGTTAGTCTTGAAAATATAAAAATATACATCTAGAGGTAATTTCGGCAAACTGTGCGCTTATTATAGTCGTTATACCTCCTGCCTTAGGTATTGAGCAGATGATATCCATTCATTTGGCTGGATGTAAATTTTTAAGAAAAACTACTCAAATATTTAAAAAAAATTTTGAATTGGTCTTCAGGGATTGAAAATCACTGGTAGGGAACTACTACATATTTTGGTCCAAAAAACTGTTTCGATTTTCTCTCTATATGGGTGTCACACTAGTGTTCTTTTTTTTGGAAAAAAAAAAAAAAATATTGAAAAGTTGTTTTGTAGTTATTATGGTCCATCTTAAAGATGCTTTAAACAACTTTTCCATAAAAAGACAGTAAAAAGTCATCTGAAAGAAGAAAATCCCATGAGGAAAAAATTTTAATATCTTTTCCCATTACCAGCTCAAAATAACGATTTTTTTAACACATTTCGAGAAAAAATATAAAAACCTTTTTTTTGACAATATGTATGGGGCCCATGATTTTTCAATCGCCGGTAGGGAATTGAAGACCAATTTTCCAAATTTTTTTAATAGGCATCGTTTGAGGTCTTACCACATCAGAATGTCAAAAAAGCAGTTTACCAGCATACGTATAAAATCGATGCCAATGTACAGGTCCCAATTAGTAAGATTTGATTTTAATAAAATTTGGAATAAATAATTAGATATAAGGGATTAATAAAACTGGCTTTAATCTCTCCTCGATTGTGTCAAACGAACATGTGTTTGAAGGGTGACATATCAGGTTACATTTTTGGTGAAATAGTGTTAAAAGTTATACCGATTTGAAAATGAGTGACATATCTGATTAAATAATCAATTCAATCATCTACTTGATTGATTTAATTAATTTATTAGTTGGAAATATTTTGAATTTTTTTAAGCTTTTAGTAATTGATATAATCATTTTGGTGAGAGGTGCAAATTAAAACATGTTTATAATTGAATGAATTATTTGCATATATATTTGTTAATTGGTGACTTTTTTCTGTGAATAAAACTGATATCAAGTTATTAAAATTAATTTTTAATATAATTTCAAGAAGATCGGACCACAATTTTCCTCACGTCCCATATAAGATTATCCATTATTATTTTTATTATTATTGTTATTATTATTATTATTATTATAATTATTATTATTTTAGTTCTAGTGATTCTCAAACAAGCGCTATTTTTCACAAATTTTTATTAAAAAACAAAAAAAAAAAGTATATATAATTAATGTTTGTTCTGTTCTACGGAAAACAACATAAAAACTGTATAAATATGTATAAAATTTATTTATTTTAATTGAAATTGACCAAATATCACGTTTTAATAATTTTTTATTCATACAAATTCATAAATTGTGGTGGACATTTTTTTTTAAATCTTTATCTCTGTGTAGAAATAAATTTATATTATTTACTTTTACTAATTAAAAACAGGATATGCCTAATATATATTCTATATTCAGCAATTTCGAAAATTTAAAGTTTCCTTTTGAAATTTAACGGTTTCCTTAAGTATGGTTGTATTTTATGAATTTCATAATGTATAAATTGACGAATAATTTTTATCTGGCAATACCCGGTTGTTACCCGATTATTCGATTATTTTTGGTATTTCTTCTTTCTCTTATTATCCCGTGATATTTCACCAGAACCTTCTATATAAATTATAAAACCACGCTACTTCCTTTTTCTGGCAGCCATCAAAGACTTCAGATCGCGATCAGATCAAATCTTAAAATTTTATTATATTTATATAAAATTTTAATTTATCGTTGGCATCTTCCACAGTTTGAAATAAATTAGTATTCCCTGAATTTGTTTGGAATATCTTGGTCATCTCGGTAAGGTAATTATCGTTTTATCCTAAAATTTCTTAAAAAAAAAAACGAATGTTCTTTCAAAAGCTAAGGGACAAAATCCTTTCATTTGGAAAGACCAAGTCCTTAGGACCCCCAGAATCATCAACATCCACGTTTAAAGTTCTGGAGAACTAAATTTTCCTGAAAATTTGAGTGGGAAATACGTGGTGTGGAGAAAAAATTTTCGAAATTAAGGCGTATATTTATTTTATATAGAAAGACCTTCTAAATTGGTGAGAATATTTTGTTTTTATTTATGTATCATCATCTTTTCTAAAATAAAAATTGTTTTACTAGATTTCTTTTCTACAAAATTCTTAAAAGGCCTTTGTTCATTTGAGCTTAGTCGTGGTCATTATTTTTGCTTTTTCAACCATATAAGAAAGAGAATCTTCAACAATCAAAAACGCAAAGCAAGATATAAGTTTAAAGAAAAAATATAAATCATATAGAGTGTGTAAAGAAAACTTAAAACAAACAAAATCAATTTCGTCATTGTACAACGTGCATTTGCAAGAATCAATCGGAAGAAATCCGCACCAAATCCATAAATACCTAAGTCATAAAGCATAAAAAAGAGATTAAAATAAACCAAAAATCATTAGTGTCTTAAAAATAGAAAAAAAAAGAAATTCTAAAACAATAAATTTTGTGTAAAAATTATTAAAATAAGTGTTCAAATCACATACAAAATAATTATTATTCTAAAGATACGTTTTTTTTATACATAATTATTAAAAGAAAATTTAAAAATTTGAATTAAAACATAATTAAAATTTTATATATATTGCTTAAAATTAAAATATAATAGTTTCTAACAAATTTGCCAGAAAACCCCAATAAAAAAAAAAAAAACAGTGAATTTTATGTCAAATGGAAACAGTGTAAATAAAAATATCAAGAAGAAAAAGGTATTAAGAAAAAAAAAAATCAACCAAAATATCAATAAATAAGCTGAACACAATAAATAAAATAAGTAAAATCATTTAAAGTAAATTAAAACAAAGATAAAACAAAGAAAACACAAAAGAAATCACAAAATATTTTGCTTCTTCTCATTCTTAACAGAGATTAATTTTTAACAGTGATCAATTTCATTTATATCATTATTAGGGTTTTCGTGGTTTTAAATATTAAGTTAAATGTAATATCACAATGTTCATAATTACTTAAAACTAAATAACTAACTACCTAAATTAAAACAACAATAACTACATAAATATCACAGTAAATATCACAGATCATATAATAAATATCTACATTAATTAAATTCCTACCACAACATCCGTATCCTCAATATATAAAAAAAAAAACAACTAATTCAGCTTCCTCAGTTTTGCTGAACAACATTTTTGGACATCGAAAAAGGCCTTCTTCGAACGTCAGACATGTTGGTGAGTTTTCTCTTTTTAAATTAATCATATAAATCATAATTTCTTTTTATACAACATAATTTAATTTTTATTAACATTCAAAACTAAATATTTAACAGCAATGTAATAACAACATCAATGAATTTGCTTTTGTATCAACAGATGTAAAAGCTTTTACACTGTTAATTTGTGTCATCTGTTAACTTGCTCTTAAATATCATCAGCATCCAATGTGCTCTGGTAATGTTGATCTTGTTGTTACATTGTTGTAAATATATATATATATATATATAAAAAAAAAACAAACCAAAACAATTTATTTTTTTATTTTGATCGTTCTTTTGTTTGTTAAATAAAATAACTAATGAAACAAACAAAACGCAATTAAACAGAAAACATACCCTACGTTCTGGTATGTTCGATACTTAATACATGTTGTTTTCGAAAGATAAAAGTGAACATTGTGATAAACAATTATTCTAGTTGTAATTATTTTTTTATTAAACTTTATCATTTAAAATTATTTGAAAGGTATTATAAATTTATAATTTAAAAATTATTTTTTTGTTAGAATTTAATACTATTATTATATAAATGGGATGAAATAAATTACTATTATTTTGTATTCATAATGAATTGCTAAACTAAAATAGTAGTGTTTTCTTTGAAGAAGATGTTGACGATGTTATAAGGGTATTTTTTAAGGCTTTTCTTATAGGGTTCTAACAAAATTTGGCAATGTTAGGAATTAGGTTTGGGAGGGTAAAGAGCCATGACTGTTTCAACTCCACCATAGAGCAGTCCCATGTTTTTTTTTTTTTTTGTTCATGAAGATAGACTAAGTCCTATTTTAATTCATTTTATCTAGTTAAGGGCTTAGTTTTTGTTTGTAATAGCTAGATATTTGGTCTTTAAAATTTTTTTTTAGTAATTAGTATTTTATATAGGGAGTCCTCAAAATTATTATTGTAATACTTAAATCCACATGAGAAGGAAAGGACACGAACCCCCCAGCCCGACTGATTAGCTAGCATGTTAAAGGCTCCCTCGTTCTTTCTGTCTCTGTAGGTAATGTGATTTTCTTTTAATAAGGAAAACAACAAAAACAACTATTTTAAATTTTCTTAGTGAGTTTAGAATACATAATACACTACAAGGTGTTCATTACAATAATTGGCGCCCAACGTGGGGCCCGAAAGAGTGTGTTTCTTTTTGGCTCTTCTTCGTTAAAATTTTAGAGTTCATTCAATTTGTCTTGAATTATAGAGAGTTTTAATATCAGGATTCTAGTTTAGAAATAAAATCCAATTCTTTTCTGGATTATTTTAGCTATCTGAGAGAAATGATTCGGGTAAGCTAACCGATAAGTTCCTGGATTTCTTTTTCTATATTAGGTGAAAGTATTTAAAATTTCTATAGTTTTTGCAGTATATGTATAGGTTTTTGTGGTATTTTATATTTACATGAATATTAGCAACAAATTTATAAAATGGATTACAATAGTTATGCTGCTTGCGACTTATTGTCCAGTATAGGTTTGATGTTCTTTGGAAAGTAAAAAAATATGTAGAAGAAATTTTTGCTGGTTTTGTTTTTATAAAAATGTTACTGAAATGTATACACATATTCAATGTCCATACATCCATAGAATGGTTTTGTTACACACCTTAGTTTATCTTCAGTTCAAAAATATTACCTTATAACAAACTCACATCTATCTATAAAGAAAACACTAAATGTAAATTTATAAATATTTATTAATTAATCAGGATTTTTCTAGATTCTGTTTTTGGAATTTGTTTTTTTGTTAAATTTAAAAATACAGTTTTTTTTTGGGAATAACATATAATTGTGAATATTCAACATTTTTCGTTTTTTTTATAAACGCTTTACAATTTGTATTTTAGTTATTTATTTATTTTTTTTTTGTTGAGGAAGTTTGTGTTCTTGCCTTAAGAAGCAATTTTTTTGTATAATCTTAATAAACTTGATAATAAATCAAAATTTTCTTAATCTTATTTTGCTGTAAATATTTTATTGCAATATGTCATTAGAGCGTACACCACCTCCTATGGCTGATCCATCTCTTCCAGTAGCTCCAACTAATTTAGAACCTTCAGGAGCACAAACAAGTTTAGATCCTAATCAATGCATTATCTGTTCAGAATATATCGGCGAGTCTCAAGACTGTTTGATTATAAAGGAATGCTCTCACGTTTTTCACAGGCCTTGTATTGAAAATTTTCTACAAACGAGTTCAGAATGTCCCGTATGCAAAAGAGCTTGTCAGCTTTCAGAGCTTCGTAAGATAAATATTTCTTCAAAACATACTCAGAATAATAAGCCTTCAACTCGTAGAGGTCGTGGAGCAAGAGCTCACCAATATAATACACGTAGTTTTAGTCGTAGTCTCTTTCCAGAAACACAGACTCCTACGTTAAATCTAACATCAAATACTCAAACATGTACACCAGATCGTGACAATCCTCAATCTCTTCCAAATGATTTCGTTTCATCTCCTAATAATCCCATAAATCACCCAGTTTCTAATCATTCAAATGTAGATTACAATCGAATTAATCAAATGATTGAAAATAATTTAACACGGATCTTGCAAAACTTGAATATAATTCCAAACACAACACGCAATGAAAATTTTGCTAGTAGTAATCCTGCAAATGATAATGTTGTAAATCAGGCTCAATCTCAAAGTGTTCACAGAAGCACTTCAACTAATATTTCAAATATTTCTAGTCTGACGTATAATCCAGATAAAATCAGTTCCATAATTCAAAATTGGAATTTGAAATTTGACGGTTCTGCTTCAGGACTAAACATTGAAGAGTTTTTGTATCGTGTCAGAGTTTTAACTAGGGATAACTTTAATTCCGATTTCGGTTTAGTTTGTAAGAACCTTCATATTTTATTATCCGGTAAGGCCAGAGATTGGTTCTGGAGATATCACAAGAGTGTTAAAACCCTAGAATGGGCTGATTTCTGTGATGCAATTCGTTGTCAATACCGAGACTTTAAATCTTCTTACGACATAAGGGAAGAAATTAGAAACAGGAAACAAAAACCTGGCGAATCCTTTGACATTTATTTTGATGCTGTTTCCACAATTATTGATCGGTTATCGTCACCTATGTCCGAAATGGAATTGATAGAGATTTTGACCCGCAATTTAAGACCGGAAATTCGGCAAGATTTATTGTACATACCCATACATTCTATCCCTCATTTGAGAAAACTCGTTCAAATGCGAGAAAACTTCCTCAATGATGAACATGTACGCAAAAATTTAGCTTCACGCAGCAATAACTCATTTGTACCTCGTAAATATGTTTCTGAATTGGATAATCCCGATTCAATAAATTCTACTGATTCTATAGTAGAACCAGATATTTCAGTAAATGCTATTCAAGGTCCAGTTTCCACAAAATGTTGGAATTGTGATAAAAGTGGTCATCACTGGATGGACTGTCTTCAAGACAGACGCATTTTTTGCTATGGATGCGGTGCAATAGGAGTCTATAAGCCAAATTGTGAAAAATGTGCCAATAAAAGACAACAGTTTTCAAAAAACTCCAAGCCCTTACCACCAACAGTGAACTAAATATTCCACCTGATATAACCAACCAGATTTTAACAGATACAGACCCTGCTATGTCTACTTTTGATTATACGAAACCTTTTATTAACGATTCTGATTTAACGTGTGAACCCTGTGATACCCCGGTGGTAAAAACTATTTTGCAACGACCAAAACCAATGAAACTAAATAGTGATAATAATAACAACCCAACTTTATATCCTAAATTTCCGTATCACGAACGATTTAAGATGTATTTACAGAAACGTGATGAAATATTTAATATATCTTCAATTTCTGCTATTCGGAACAAACCAAAGAGATCCACCCTTCGTTATCGTAGATATTGGAAACTTAGAAAACTTTGTCGCAAATTTTTCGTATCCACGATTGTGAACAACCCTAAAGACATGCGTTATTATGTGAAAGTAAAATTTTTGAATTTTTGTGAATATGGCTTGTTGGATACCGGTGCCAATATAAGTTGCATTGGATCGGATTTAGCTGCTATTGATTTTTCTACTTTTCCCAATTACAATAAGTGTAAATCTTTTGTCAAGACAGCTGATGGTAAGGCACAGATTGTGTTAGGATGGTTGAATGTAGATATATCATATAGGGAAAAAACTTGCGCTATGAAACTTTTTGTTATTCCTTCGATTAGTCAAAGATTGATACTTGGTGTTGACTTCTGGAAGTTGTTTAATTTGTTACCAGATGTTATTGGATCTGTTGACATAGTAAATTTTAGGGAATTGTCCAATAGTCCTTGTGAGTTGTCCGTTTTAGTAAATAGTTCTGATGTTACGTCCGAGCCAGAGATGAAGTTAAATGACGAACAGTCATATCCACTAACACAAAGCCAACGTCGACAGCTAGAGGCTGTCAAAGAACTTTTTCCAAATTATGAAAAGCAAGGGTTAGGGAGAACCTGCTTGATTAAGCATACAATCGATGTGGGTAACTCCACACCGGTTAAACAAAGGTTCTATCCAGTTTCTCCGGCGGTAGAAAAATTGATATATGGTGAAGTGGATAGAATGCTGGCGCTAGGGGTAATTGAACCGTCTTCATCCCCTTGGTCTTCACCCATGAGACTGGTTATTAAACCACAAAAAGTCCGCTTATGTCTAGACGCTAGGAAATTGAATTTAGCAACAAAAAAGGATGCCTACCCTATTCCTAATATTGAGGGTATATTCTCTCGACTTCCACGAGCCAACATCATATCAAAACTTGACCTTAAAGATGCCTACTGGCAGATAGGACTAGACGATTCTTCCAAGCCACTCACAGCCTTTACGGTCCCCGGAAGGCCATTATATCAGTTCACAGTCATGCCATTTGGCCTGTGCAATGCGCCACAGACCATGTGCAGGCTCATGGACCAACTGATACCACCTGAATTACGTCATTGCATTTTTGGTTATTTAGACGACCTGATTATAGTATCAGAAGATTTCGAAACTCATTTAGAGCACTTACATAGAATAGCTTCTCAATTCAGAAGAGCAAATCTTACGCTTAATATTTCAAAAAGTAAATTTTGTGTTGTTAGAGTAAACTATTTGGGTTATATTATCGGCGATGGTGGAATTACGACAGATCCAGATAAGGTTCAGGCGGTACAAAATTGGCCAGTGCCCAAAAATTTAAAACAAGTCAGAGGTTTTCTTGGACTTGCCGGCTGGTACCGCCGTTTTATTGAGAATTTTGCGAGCGAAACTTATCCCATAACCGAAGTTTTAAAATCTAAAAAAATTTTTAAGTGGACCCCCGAAGCTCAGGTTGCATTTCAGAAAATTAAAGATCTACTCACGTCAGCTCCAGTTTTAACAAATCCAAACTTTGAAAAGAAGTTTTATCTTCACTGTGACGCTAGTAATTACGGCATAGGAGCAGTTCTGGTGCAATTGGACGACGAAGGAAATGAAAAGCCAATTGCATACATGAGTCGAAAATTAAATTCAGCCCAGCGTAATTACAGCGTCACAGAGAAGGAATGTCTGGCAGCTGTTGAAGCAATTAAGAAGTTTAGATGTTACCTGGAGCTGCAAGAGTTTGAAGTCATCACTGACCATTCCAGCTTGGTCTGGTTATTGCGTCAGCCTGATCTTAGTGGTAGACTTGCTAGGTGGGTTTTTAAACTTCAGCCATATAAATTTACAGTAAGCCATAGAAAAGGGAAGGAAAATATCGTCCCTGACGCTTTGTCAAGAATTCCTAGCCAAGAAATTAATGCGTTGCAAGTAGTTGAACCAGAAATTGATTTGAGTTCCCCCCATTTTAACGATGCTGATTATGTTGACCTAAGAAATAAAATTGATACTGACAAAAGTAAATTCCCCGATGTTAAAATCATTGACAGTTTTGTTTATATTCGCACAGAATATTATTCTGGTGATGAGGAACAAGAAGAACAGTCTTGGAAGTTGTGGGTACCGAAAGGTTTAGTAGAAAATGTAATACGTAGAGCACATGACAGTCCTATAGCTTCTCACGGAGGAGTTGGAAAAACTCTTGAGCTGATAAGAAGGCATTTCTTTTGGCCAGGCATGGTAAGCAATGTTCGGAGTTACATTAAAAATTGCGATGTATGCAAAAGTACAAAAGCCCCAAATTTTATTACAAAACCCCCGATGGGAAAACAAGCCGTTTCAGTTCGCCCGTTTCAACGCTTGTACATCGATCTTCTTGGTCCCTATCCACGTAGTAAATCGGGATATATAGGTGTCCTTATCGTGTTAGATCATTTTTCTAAATTCCATTGGTTATGTCCACTAAGAAACTTCAAAACGATTAATATTACAGACTATTTAGAAAAGCAAATCTTTCATGTGTACGGCGTTCCCGAGGTAATTATTAGCGACAATGGTAGCCAATTTAAGGCTAACGATTTTAATGCTTTTCTGACCCAATACGGCATTTCACACACATATACGGCAATATATTCACCACAGTCCAACGCGTCGGAGCGTGTTAATCGCTCCTTAATTGCTGGAATTCGTGCTTATTTAAAGGGGGACCAAAAGCTCTGGGATGAAAATTTGACAGCTATCAGCTGTGCCCTTAGGAATTCTCTCCACCAATCAATTAACTGTTCACCTTATTATGCCCTATTTGGGTTTAACATGGTCACTCATGGTTCCACATATGAAGTGTTAAAAAAATTAAATTTACTAAATGAGTCCTCAGTAGCGCTTTCTAGGGAAGACCATTTGCAAGCTATAAGATCGGATATTCGAAAATGTATCAGAGAAGCCTATGAACGCAATAAAAAGCAATATAATCTTCGAGTAAGGATACCAACGTTTAATATAGGCCAGGAAGTATTCAGGCGAAATTTCGCACAAAGCTGTGCGGAGAAGAACTTTAATGCAAAATTATCACCAATCTTTATTAAGGCAAGAGTAAAAGAGAAATTGGGTAGTCATTACTATATCCTTGAAGACTTATCGGGTAAAAGTTTAGGAACTTATCACGCTAAGGACCTTCGAACTTAAATGTCCTTTTTCCAACTAATTCTGTTGCTCATAGAGCAAGAATTATTCGGTTTTGTGGTGGACATTTTTTTTTAAATCTTTATCTCTGTGTAGAAATAAATTTATATTATTTACTTTTACTAATTAAAAACAGGATATGCCTAATATATATTCTATATTCAGCAATTTCGAAAATTTAAAGTTTCCTTTTGAAATTTAACGGTTTCCTTAAGTATGGTTGTATTTTATGAATTTCATAATGTATAAATTGACGAATAATTTTTATCTGGCAATACCCGGTTGTTACCCGATTATTCGATTATTTTTGGTATTTCTTCTTTCTCTTATTATCCCGTGATATTTCACCAGAACCTTCTATATAAATTATAAAACCACGCTACTTCCTTTTTCTGGCAGCCATCAAAGACTTCAGATCGCGATCAGATCAAATCTTAAAATTTTATTATATTTATATAAAATTTTAATTTATCGTTGGCATCTTCCACAGTTTGAAATAAATTAGTATTCCCTGAATTTGTTTGGAATATCTTGGTCATCTCGGTAAGGTAATTATCGTTTTATCCTAAAATTTCTTAAAAAAAAAAACGAATGTTCTTTCAAAAGCTAAGGGACAAAATCCTTTCATTTGGAAAGACCAAGTCCTTAGGACCCCCAGAATCATCAACATCCACGTTTAAAGTTCTGGAGAACTAAATTTTCCTGAAAATTTGAGTGGGAAATACGTGGTGTGGAGAAAAAATTTTCGAAATTAAGGCGTATATTTATTTTATATAGAAAGACCTTCTAAATTGGTGAGAATATTTTGTTTTTATTTATGTATCATCATCTTTTCTAAAATAAAAATTGTTTTACTAGATTTCTTTTCTACAAAATTCTTAAAAGGCCTTTGTTCATTTGAGCTTAGTCGTGGTCATTATTTTTGCTTTTTCAACCATATAAGAAAGAGAATCTTCAACAATCAAAAACGCAAAGCAAGATATAAGTTTAAAGAAAAAATATAAATCATATAGAGTGTGTAAAGAAAACTTAAAACAAACAAAATCAATTTCGTCATTGTACAACGTGCATTTGCAAGAATCAATCGGAAGAAATCCGCACCAAATCCATAAATACCTAAGTCATAAAGCATAAAAAAGAGATTAAAATAAACCAAAAATCATTAGTGTCTTAAAAATAGAAAAAAAAAGAAATTCTAAAACAATAAATTTTGTGTAAAAATTATTAAAATAAGTGTTCAAATCACATACAAAATAATTATTATTCTAAAGATACGTTTTTTTTATACATAATTATTAAAAGAAAATTTAAAAATTTGAATTAAAACATAATTAAAATTTTATATATATTGCTTAAAATTAAAATATAATAGTTTCTAACAAATTTGCCAGAAAACCCCAATAAAAAAAAAAAAAACAGTGAATTTTATGTCAAATGGAAACAGTGTAAATAAAAATATCAAGAAGAAAAAGGTATTAAGAAAAAAAAAAATCAACCAAAATATCAATAAATAAGCTGAACACAATAAATAAAATAAGTAAAATCATTTAAAGTAAATTAAAACAAAGATAAAACAAAGAAAACACAAAAGAAATCACAAAATATTTTGCTTCTTCTCATTCTTAACAGAGATTAATTTTTAACAGTGATCAATTTCATTTATATCATTATTAGGGTTTTCGTGGTTTTAAATATTAAGTTAAATGTAATATCACAATGTTCATAATTACTTAAAACTAAATAACTAACTACCTAAATTAAAACAACAATAACTACATAAATATCACAGTAAATATCACAGATCATATAATAAATATCTACATTAATTAAATTCCTACCACAACATCCGTATCCTCAATATATAAAAAAAAAAACAACTAATTCAGCTTCCTCAGTTTTGCTGAACAACATTTTTGGACATCGAAAAAGGCCTTCTTCGAACGTCAGACATGTTGGTGAGTTTTCTCTTTTTAAATTAATCATATAAATCATAATTTCTTTTTATACAACATAATTTAATTTTTATTAACATTCAAAACTAAATATTTAACAGCAATGTAATAACAACATCAATGAATTTGCTTTTGTATCAACAGATGTAAAAGCTTTTACACTGTTAATTTGTGTCATCTGTTAACTTGCTCTTAAATATCATCAGCATCCAATGTGCTCTGGTAATGTTGATCTTGTTGTTACATTGTTGTAAATATATATATATATATATATAAAAAAAAAACAAACCAAAACAATTTATTTTTTTATTTTGATCGTTCTTTTGTTTGTTAAATAAAATAACTAATGAAACAAACAAAACGCAATTAAACAGAAAACATACCCTACGTTCTGGTATGTTCGATACTTAATACATGTTGTTTTCGAAAGATAAAAGTGAACATTGTGATAAACAATTATTCTAGTTGTAATTATTTTTTTATTAAACTTTATCATTTAAAATTATTTGAAAGGTATTATAAATTTATAATTTAAAAATTATTTTTTTGTTAGAATTTAATACTATTATTATATAAATGGGATGAAATAAATTACTATTATTTTGTATTCATAATGAATTGCTAAACTAAAATAGTAGTGTTTTCTTTGAAGAAGATGTTGACGATGTTATAAGGGTATTTTTTAAGGCTTTTCTTATAGGGTTCTAACAAAATTTGGCAATGTTAGGAATTAGGTTTGGGAGGGTAAAGAGCCATGACTGTTTCAACTCCACCATAGAGCAGTCCCATGTTTTTTTTTTTTTTTGTTCATGAAGATAGACTAAGTCCTATTTTAATTCATTTTATCTAGTTAAGGGCTTAGTTTTTGTTTGTAATAGCTAGATATTTGGTCTTTAAAATTTTTTTTTAGTAATTAGTATTTTATATAGGGAGTCCTCAAAATTATTATTGTAATACTTAAATCCACATGAGAAGGAAAGGACACGAACCCCCCAGCCCGACTGATTAGCTAGCATGTTAAAGGCTCCCTCGTTCTTTCTGTCTCTGTAGGTAATGTGATTTTCTTTTAATAAGGAAAACAACAAAAACAACTATTTTAAATTTTCTTAGTGAGTTTAGAATACATAATACACTACAAGGTGTTCATTACAAAATACAAATATCAATTAAATTGCGACATAAATATATTTATTGAATTTAAAAATATTTTCCTTTTTGCATACATTTTTGCAAAAAAATTATGTATTTAAAATTTTAATATATACTTGTATGAAGGCAGAGCTGGATATGATCAAATGATATTAGTTTTTCATAGATCAGAAAATAAATTAAAATAAATTATTTTAAGTTAGTTTTATCCAAAGTCTTATAAATTAAACAGAATTATCTATATTATATATGTAGACCAATGCGCATTTTAATTTTAAAGCCATCACTTAAGAATGACTTTCTATAATACGAAATATGTTTCAAAATTTTTTCGTAAAATTCTTTTATTTTTTTTTTATTTAGTTTCTAATGTTGAATATTTCTAATATACATATAATTCCCATCTTTGGATTATTTATATGAAGTATTTTATTAATATATACATATTTTTTTTATTTAGTGCTCGCATTACAGTTAAATTTTTTCGCCTTCATATTTATTGTTATAAATTTGTCGCTTTCTTTTTTGTTCCTGTTTTTCAAACAGACAGTCAATGTTTGCAACGCATGATAAATATTCATTGAGTTATAAATTGTAATAGAAATATTTTTAACTAAATAATTAAAAAAAAAAAAAAAAATAATAAGAAAAATTAATAAAACAATTAAACGAAAAATACTCACAACTTGTATGTTTTAAGTACTTTAAAATGTTATTAATCATACGCTACCGGAATGACAAGAATAGAAATTTTAAAAAAATCAACAGCAATGGATATTTTACTTTCGAATCTTGTTTTTATAAATATTTTATATTAAAATTTTTTTAATTTTGAGTAAGGTTGCAGGGCATATGATTAGCAACATTTTGTTATATATGTATGTTAATCATATGCACCCAATTATTAAAAACTTCGTTCCAATGGTTCTAATAGCCTATACCACCATAGGTGGTTTGGGTATTAAGCGTTTGTGCTAATGTTTGTAACGCACAGAAAAAATCATCGGACTCCCACCTTAAAGTATACCGTTCGACTCAGAATCACTTCCTGAGTCGATTTAACGATGTCCGTCCGTCTGTCTGGCTGTCTCTCTGTCCATGTAAACCTTGAGAACAAAGTACAGGTCACAATTTTAAAGACATCTTGATGAAATTAGGTACGAATAATTATTTTGGCACAAGGAAGAAGTCTATTGAAATTGTTTATGATCGTTTTTTACCTAGCCCCCATTCAAATGTCCTCCCAGAATAGGGCTTAACGCTAATAAATACTTTTAATATAGCAAATTTCATAAAATTATTTGCTATATTAAAAGTATTTATTAGTATACAAAATTTCGTAAAGATCGGTCCATAATTGACTATAGCCCCCATATAAACCTCTTTTCCGAAAATCACTTTAAGCATAAATTTCATACAAATATTAGTATCAAGTTAATATTCAACAGAAATAAGTTTTATATAAGTAGAAACAATAATTTTTAATAGCTCCCATATAAACCCATTTCCGGGAATCGCTCTGCAGTGCATAAAATCTTATAATTGTTAGTATCAACGGATTATTATGTATTCGTATATTTTATTTTATACTAGTAGAAGTATTGGCCCACAATTGGACAAAGGTCTAATATAAGTCCCCTTCTTGAATTTTTATACTCATACACTTTTTTTCTCGTTTATTATGTGTTGGTTAGAAAAAAGTATCAGGGCTAATAATTGCCTGACATATTGTGAATGTCCCGGAAATTTAAGACTTCTTTTCGGCGCAAAAATTCTGTTGTATACGCAACCACTTTTCCAGAAGATATAAAGTGTCTTATGTTCTATATAATGTTTTTGAAGTGTCCTCTATATTTCTGTACGATATTTTGAAATGGTAAAGATAATTATACATAATTTCTTATACCATTCAATTTCTAAAGATATTTATTAATTTTTTTGCAAAACGTACGCAAATTTTTTAAATTGTGCAATTTTTAATTAGGCAACAGAATTAAATTATAATAGAAAATTTTCTTATAAAACTACATCAGTGCAAAAAATTTTACGGTGGAAAATATTAACTGATTAAGGACCCATAACTACCAAAATGTTGTAGACTTGTCTAAACTTTGATGAGGATTAATTTTAAGAAAAAAATTAAATTTAAGAAAAAAAAAAAAAAAAAAAAAATTTATTACTGTGCAAGCTTGATTTTCGCGACTAATTAAAAACCAGACCTGTCGCGAAAACTGTATTTTCGCGATAACAGATTTTATGTAATTTTTAATATTAGAATGGTTTTTATTGATATACAAATATATACATTTTTCATACTCATTTTTGAATGCTGACTTCGAACATTTTTCACGGCTAGACGAATTGAGATAATCAAAAATATTTTTCAGCATTTATTTCGGAATATATCAGAAATAATAGAATATTAAAAAAATCCCTCATTACCACAGAACTTATTCCCGAAAAACGACATAAAGTCAAAAATTCAAGTGTAAATATCTTTTTAACTGTTAAAGATAATTTAGGATAGTAAGCATGCTTTTCATAAAAATCTTTAAAATCGGACTTAATTTGTACAAATTAAGATTTCTTGAAACCTTTATATATTCGAAGTGGTCAACTTTGACACCCTGTAGCTTATCTTGAAAGATTAAATCCTCCTCTACAACTTTTCCATGCATTTTAATTCGATACGAGCAGTAGTTTAGGAGATATTGATTTATTAATACAAAATTTTCGGATTGACCCCACTAAATAGATTCTAAGTAGAGCGGTATATTTAAAAATGTAAGTTCAAAAATTCTTTCTGATCTTTAAAAACATCAGCACAATACCCCAACCTAAGTAATGCAAGTAGCATGCATATAAACTTGTAATTAAAAGTAAATATTGAATTAAATATTTAACTGTAAACTTCTTTATAATTTATATTAATTTCAAACTTATGAGTAATTAATTAAGCGTATGATGACCTCATAGTTGTTAATTGATTTAATTCATAAGCATTAATTTTCCAAATAAAATATATAGAAAACGATTGAACAAAATTCACAGATAATTAAAATATTTTCTTTGGAATCTTAAATGTTTAATATACCTTACGCTTGTATATATGTATATTGAGCGTGTGGTTTTTATTAATCTCACATATGGAATTAATATTAATCGCACGTGTCATTTTTCTAACTAAACCAAAGAGATAATAATGTTATAGAATTTTATAATAATCAGTATTTTTTGCTACATTTGGTAAATCGTCACAAACAAAATAGTGAAAATATTCTTTAATGGTTTTGTTTTTAAGAACGAATTTATTATATTAATAAAGCAAGATTAAATATTTTTTTGTAAATTTAGGAAAAGAATGGCTCTCTTTATTTCAGATTAAAAATCATATTAAAATTGATAAATTATTCCTATTGCCAATTACAGGTATTAATCACTTTCTGTTTAAAGATATACTTTTTTTATTATAATTTATACATTAAATATACTTATTTTGTTTGGTCATAATTCTCCATTTACTTTCAGTACTAAATTTAGTTCATACATATATTATTTATTTATAATTTTTCTCTTCAACTTCACAAAACAAATAAACAAAATTAGTTCATTCTTTAACAACTCCCCAAAGGTCGAAAATTAAAAATTCCATTTGCAAATAAACAAAAAAGTTGTTTACAAATTTATACATAGAAATTTTTTTTAAGGAAAGGGGAAAAAATAATAAATAAAAAGCATTTATTTAAATTGAAGATTATAAACCAAAAACTAAAATCATTCATTAAAATAATTAATTTTAAATGCATAAATTAAAACCCTCTACTTTTGTTCATAATTTGAATACATACAAATATAAAAATAAATGCAAAGCAAAGAAAAAGAAATAAAAATAAAAAAATGAAATAAAATATAAATTTACTTAACCACTACATACATATACTGCGGCATACAAATATTTTAAAGAGGACTAAGTTAAATAAAGCTAGAGTGCGCAAGGAGAAATGCTCAGAATAATCATTTACAGTTTTATATTAGGTCTTGGTTCCAAAAATGGTATGTGAGATTGTTATATACAATATTCAAATACTTTTAATTTAAGTCATTTCAAAACTAATAAAAATTGATATTGGAAAATATAATTTCCATGAGTAGTCGATAACTATGCTAATAGTCTTCAAATTACACATTTAATATATATTATGTTATTTTTGCTTTTAATTGAACCATTCCTCTTCAAGTCTGAAGTTTGTAAATTTCCCTAAGCTCAGTCCTTAGACACTCACATAGATAGAAAATATTATAAAATGTAAATGTAAAACGTAGAGTAGCAGGCAACAAACATCAACCTAATTTACATATATTTTTTATAATTTGTATACCCTTCACCACAGGTGTAAAGGGTATATATAAGTTTTTTCATTCCGTTTGTAATTTCCACAATTTTCGTCGTAAGGAGTGCGATCGAAAAAATCTTAACACACGTTTTGCCTCATAACTTTTTTCGGAAGCAATACTAAACATTTTTTTTGATCTAGTTATCATTGAAAAATACTTCAGTTATTATTTTTAATAAAAACCATGTTGATTTGTCATAATTTTAATCAAAATGAGTGACAAAAAAGATGTACGTGCTACCAATTATTAAAAAATTAAAAAAAAACAATCCAAATAGGTTCTACAAATAATTGGCCACAGAATTAAATTTCTGCCGTCAAACTGTTTCTAATGTTATTAAACAGTATCAGGATCATTTGACCATTGATAGGAAACTTGGTTCGGAAAGAAAAAGAGGTCCAGATGATATTGGGAAGCCCGGAAAATTGAAAGCATATTGAAAGGAACACCAAACACAGCTGGTAGAAAAACAGTCCGGCTAGCTAAGAGCTTTGACTATTTGTTACGAAAATTTAAAGCTTATGCATAGTTGATAACATAAAAAGTTCAAAAAGATCCAAACAAGAATGCTGCAAAAAATTTAGAAGTCAAAAATAGGACACGGAAACTAAAGCCAAATTTCATACAAAAATACTCTAGTTGTATAATTGATGAAGAAACGTATGTGCTGGCAGAAATTTCGCAGCTTCTGTGGCAAAACTTTTATATTGTAAATTCTCGAGAAAATGTTAAAGAAAAGTTCAGGACCCAAGAGCAGAAAAAATTTGCTAAAAAAATTCAAGGTATAACAAGCTTATTGCTGTTGCGGAAAAACAGGAAAGTCATTTGTTACATTCGGATATATAAATACCAAAATATACATCAAAGAATATTTGCAAAAAAGGCTGTCAGATGTGGCGATTTTTCGCCAAACGTGGCGATTTTTAATTGCTCTTGGCGTCTGAATTTTCCGTTTTGCGACTTGGCGAATTTTTTGGCGATTTTTAACAAGGTGGCGATTTATTTGGCTAATTTTTAAAATTTTATTAAATAGGTATTTGCATAGTAAATACGTTTTCTTACTAGCCAACATATATTTTTGTATTTTCCTATCCAAAACAGCGGTTCTCAGCAAGGGGTCCGTATAAGGATTTTTAGGTGGTCGCTAAGACCTTTTGCTTGAACATAAAAGTATTTCTTTAAACAGATAACACACATATATATATTAGTTTCTCCATACTTATAAAATAAAGTTGCAAAAAATATAGAGTACAAATTCTAAAACTATTGTAAGACATTTATTAGCAATTTTAAATTCCATTTTTATATACAAAGGTTTTATCTCAAATTTATAATTAATTGAAATCAAATGTTTTTACTATTTTCTTTAAATGTAGCCTAATTTAACAAAAGCACTTGGTATCAAATTGGGGATATGCCATTAATTTTTATCTTTAAGTACTAATTTATTTTCTGATTAAGAACTATTTAGGAATAAAATTTGATATGAATAACATTTAAATATTCAAATGAATATTAATTTTTATTCAAACTTTAAATTACGTATTTTCAGAAATACTTTTAAATTATAAAATTTAAAGGCACGAAGCAAGAGTTTGTAAAAACCCCTGATCTAAGTAGGTGATCACACACAGAAATTTTTCCTGCTGCAATTCTGAGTTCGTAGGAGAGATAAGAGAAAAGAATACTAAACATTTACATTCACTTTACCTCTCTCGTCTACGAATTGCAGCAAGAAAAAATACTGTTTGTAAACCCCGACTAACATAATAAAGATCCTTAATTTATAAATATCTTCAATAAATGACAATTTTTTTTCCATCATCTTTCAAATATGAACATTAAGATTTTATGGGCCATAATGAAAAGAAAACGTTCATGAATAAATTAATTCTTCGAAACAATTTATAATTTTAATAGGATAATTATATAATTTTAGAATAATTCTGTTGATAAATACAATAATTTTTAATAAATTTTTAAAACTGTTGACCTAAAATTATGTATATCAGAAAAGAGTATTGAATTTTATATATTTTTTTTATGCAATTATTATTATATTACAATTATCATTGACTTTGTTGATGCTGAATTTACATTTTAAAATTATATATAGTTTGAAGCACTAAATATTTTAGTTTTTTTTAGTTTTTCTTAAAAAGAATTTATAAAATTTAATTTTGGCGATTCTTGGCGATTTCTGATTAACAATTTGGCGACAGAGGCTCAAAAAAATCTGACAACCCTGTTCATAAGAGAGCACAACGTGTCCACACATTTTTGGCCCGATTTAGTACCATGTCACTGCGGTAAAAAAGCTCTGTAGTGATACCACAACAATAACATGGTTTTCCAAATTGTCCATAGCTTAGACCAGTGGAGAGATATTGAGCTCTTGTGAAAAATGAATTGAAGAGCACAAAAAGGGTGTCCCAAAATACCGAAGATTTTAAAAGAAGATGGTGCACACTGTTCCAAAAAAGTGACTGAAGCAACTATCAAATCTATAACGGAAGGGTTAGCAAAAATGGTTCACAAGTGAAATGAAAACTCTAAGATCAACCGTTTCCAAGTTATTGAATTTTATATATGTTAAGATTTTTTCGAACGCACTCCTTAGAACCATGCCCATCGTCCCTCCGTCCTGATTTAAGCTACAGATTTTTATATATAAAATTTTGGTTTTTTGAATCAACCAAATTCGTTTAAAAAAAAAACAAAGTTATGGGCCAAAGTATCTGGAAAATCATGTTTTAGATATTTTAGGTATAGTCATCCCAATCACCAGAAACATTTTGGTTTTTTTTTCTAATCACGTCACAAAGAAAATATGGTTTCATTATGAGTTTTTAGGTTATACATGTTTCCAAATAATAGGTAGGACAGATTAGTCACCCATGTTTCATTGATAAGATATGGGGCTACAAAAATGTAGTACTAGTCAAGTCTCTAACTTGTCACACATATGCTCTAGAAGTCCTTAAAGTTGTAAAAGTAAAGAATTTCTTTATGAACCCTCACAAAACTATTGAAAAGTGAGGGGTAAGGAGTGGGTATAGAGGAAATATTTGTATTTGGTATAATAAACAAAAGGCCATAGATCTCAAAAATAGTAAAATTTTTAAAATCGAACTGACAGTAGTCATCAAAAATATGAAAAAAAAAAAAAATAAAAATACTAATTTAAATAACAGAGTTAACAAAAAATTATAAGAAAAATATATTGTGAATAAATTGGCCTAATTTTAATTCCTTAGACTATATATAGTGCAGAAAGTTAAATAAAACATTTCCATGACGTCACAATTTTAAAATATAAAATTTTTTCTATTTGAACTTCATTGAAAAATATATGGATATTTTTTTCTTAAATTAGGATTTAATAATGTATTTTTTTAATTTTTACCAATATTAAGAAGTAACAATAGTCTGTCACCAAAGTAGGATTCCATTTACCTTTATATAATCTCTAACAGCGTTTTGGTGTAAAAGCTCCAATTGTTCTTCGCATATTTTTCATATATTTTTAGTGCTTTTAGCAATTTTAGGGACTTCTAATTGCTACCGAGAACATGTTGGAGACATTCCTTATTCTACACTTTTGTTGCATTATTCCTTCTCTATAAAATACGTATTCATAGCCTGTTCTATCTATTACCCAAAAAATTATATAACATAAAAATTTCTCAGAGGTACATATTTCATTTGGTCATCAATGGGTTAAAAGTGTGATGCGATGGAAATGTTTCATGTAACTTTTTTCACTACTTTTGTTCTAAGGAGTATGAATTAAACAAAATTATTCAAGATATAATTTGTTTCTAATTTTTTGTTAGCTTTGTTATTTAAACTTGGATTTTTATTTTTTCAAACTTTTGATATCTACGCATTTTTTGTCAATGCGATTTTAAAATTTTTAACATTTTCTGCGGTCTTGTATTAGTTATATCAAATACAATTTTTCCTTTTACACCTACTCCTTACTCCTCATTTTCATTGAGAAATTCTCAATTTTTAGAAACTTCAAAGACTTCTAGGGGCTATATGTGGCAAGATAGAGACTTAACTAGTACTACATTTTTGTAGCCTATAAAACATATGTGATTTATTTGCTCTACATATTACCTGGAACATTTTTTATAACCTAAAAACTCCTCAGAGAAGCAAATTTTCTTTGGTCCTCAATGGGTTAAAGATGTGACGTGATGGAAAATTCTCATTTGACTTTTTACACCATATCAAGTCTAAGGTATAATAATTTTGCAGAATTATTCCAGATATAAATTTTTGTGCTATTAGTGATTAACAGTTCTAGTTGTTTGTATATGCAGTCAGTTTGTTTGTACATACAAAAATATATAAATATGGAATTATTGTTGTTTACTTTTTTAAAGCGATGTTTGCTACGATTGTTTATTTTTTCTTCGTATTCAAATTTTCGTAGTTTGGAAAAAAAATTAGATTTATGAATGTGAAAGTAAGAAAGCATACGTTAAGGCGAACATTTTATTATTTGGCGAAGGGTATAAAAAAATTCGGCACAGCCGAATCTTTTTTTATTTTATTTTTCTCATTTTATTATTGCAAAACAACAAGGTTGTTGTAAGGTTGCTTGGTTTGTTGACTGGTGTTTTGGGAAAGGGTATGTGTTTTTTTTTTGCTGCTGTTGTTAACTACTTACCATCAAAAAATTTGGTATCTGATTTTAACTAAAAGCAACAGCAACGAAATTTTTAAAACGTTGAAAAAAAGCTTATACAAAAAAGTGCCTAACACAAGTAAATGTTTAGAGGACGAGTAAAAATAATAAAAAACCAACTCACACAGTCATTCACTTTAACACAAGAGATAATCATTTCAGCGCCCCTTGTACAGCCATAGGGCAAATTGCCGACAAATTATGGGCCACCTGGAATTAGTGCATTAGGAAGCCAGCCTTACATTTTACTTAATACATTCTTATAAGCACACACATACACACACACTCACTCACACGGTATGATTATAAGTATGAATAAATGAATGAAAATATGAATAAATAAATGTATGTGTTTGTGTATGAAAAAGCTTGTTTTAATACACAATTTTCCTTTAACCTTTTTTCCACCCTAACCATCTTTATATTCTTTTATACTTAAATACACTCACTCATTTACTTATATCTATCTACCTACTTATGGTTAGTAAGGTTTATTATTATATTTTTCCCCGCTACTTACTATTTCCGGTTAATGGCTACATGGCTTCTTTTCACATATACATATTTATGTTAAATACTTTCTTTTTTTTTTTCGTTTACTTTCATATGTTTATGTATTTTTATATTTTTGTTTTATTTTAAAACGCTTCATAAAAGAAATTTTAAATGAATATAATATGAGCTGTTTATTTTTTTGTCCTACGCTTTTCGCTTTCATTATTTAATGTATAAACTTATTTCATGTAGTTTATGAATGTCAGAGTTTATGTGTTTAAAATGTGAAGTATTAGGGAAGTGAGATATAGAGAGAGAGAAAAGAAGAAATCATCTTTATTGTTATTAGCGTTAATTCCGGTAAAAACATTTTACACATACGCACATACTTAGATACAAATACAAATACATCCTGATGCACAAAAACACACATCTCTATGAAAGGCAAAGGTATTATACAAATTAATTAAGGGAAGTTAACGCAAGCTAGCTATTAGTAGAAATAAATGAACATAGGGTAAGTGCACCTAATATCGGCATGTACCGG
The DNA here is from genome assembly GCA_951394005.1 of Protophormia terraenovae. Lineage (NCBI taxonomy): Eukaryota > Metazoa > Arthropoda > Insecta > Diptera > Calliphoridae > Protophormia > Protophormia terraenovae. The sequence continues at coordinate 54,160,698 of OX596073.1, forward strand.
TAGTCGGCGACAACAGCGAATACTAATTTTTGATGTAAGATCAATTTTGCCATGAAAATATATTTATATTTTTAATGCAAATGTTCAAAATATACTACTAGTAGCAGTTTTTTGGCAATTTCCTCCGTTCTTAAACAACACATTTTTGATATCAGTTTTTAGAAAAAAATTAAAGAAATGCTACTTTAAAAGATGATATTAATTATAATAATTCAAGTTGTATTTAAAAAAAAATATTCAGAAGATAGACAACAATTGAAACCTTATGTTAAATGTGTATAATTTTGCGTAAAGAATTCCATTTCATGGTTTTGTGGCTGCCGACCTTAGGAACAAAAAAATTGTATAGTATTCTATAGTCGGCATGTCATGTTAATTGGGAGATAATAATGTAATTATTACTTCGGACCTAATGTTTCTTGCAAATGCATTTAGACACTATTATTAGAAATATTTCGTCGGAACTATGTGATGATTTATCTGTTATTATAAGGGGTCATTTCTATAATGTTTGTAAAAAATGTGTTAAAAGTAAATTAATACTTAAGATTTATAGATAAAAATGTTCTACAAAATTTTTCACCGTAAAATTTTACTATAGGTCGCTGAAATGTAAAATTGTATTTGTTGGACCATTTTTCCAAAAAAAAAAATATAAACTATAAAATCTAACAAGTATTTTGTTAAATTTTTTTTTTATTTTTTAAAATTATTTTATTTTTCAGAGCATAGTTTAAGGCATTTACTTACAAAATGTGTCAATAAATTTCATGCCGACTATTGGATCATCACATGCCGAACACTGGAAAAATATGCCGACTATAGATACAATTTATTTTTATTCCTTTGCAAAAAACTAACAAAATCTGAAAGAGTGCCCTTTAATAAAGTGGTGCATTTGCTCGTTATCCAAAAATCATGACCACGTTTGGAAATATTAAACTTGAAAGTCAGAAAAAAGTTAAACTGCCGACCACCGGTACACTTACCCTATTACTTTTAAAATAAAATAATTATATTTTTAACGAATAATGGCTAAAGGTACGGTCACACTAGGGAAACATTTGACTGAAACTCAAAAATATTTCTTTGCCGTAATGTGATCAAAAAATATTTTTTGTGGCAAACAACAAGTCAGTTGATTTTGGGCAAAAAAATAAAAAAAAAAATATTTAATAGCAAACAAAAATGTTCGTAATGTGAACACAGTGTGACCACATAATGGAAAATATTTTCCCATTTTTTGGGAAAATAATTATTTGATCTTACAAAATGTTTGTAAGAGAAAACACTATCAAATAATAGTTGTATCGAGCCATATTGTTTACTATTGAATATAATCCATTAGAATTTTAAATACTTAAATAAATGAGAAGATTTTTGCAATAAATTCCGCCAATATTGAGCAATATTGCTGATAATTTTAATAACTTCATTAAGAATGCAAAAATAAATATTATAATATAACAGGATATCTAATTATATGTATTATATATCATAGATTGGTGCTCTAGGAAAATAAGATGAAGAAATGACTTATCCTCGGAATTTTTGCATATATCATCGCCTTGATATCTTATAAATACTGCTAAAAGTCGCCGATAATCTTATGTTTGCACGCGAGTTACTCGCAGTTGAAGGTGCCAAAAATTATTTTATGTATTTTATGATATATTTAATGTTTTTTAGCATTTTGTCAGAAAATATTTTCCTGATCCAATGAGGCAACATATTAAAATTATAATAACAAAATGAAAAGACTTCGGATGATACATAAAAATGTACCTCAGCAAAATTGTTGCAAATTTTTAGATGTTGTAATAGAAACACATATGATGCATAAGAGCGAGATATATGCAAAAAATTGATTTTTGGCACCTTTAACCGCGAATAACCCATGTAGCAAAAACGTGATTATGTGTGACTTTTAGCAGTATTACGACGTTATGTTATCACTGCCGACTATGTTGCGACAGTATGAGCTGGATTCGTCCAGTCTGGAGGCGGATGAGATGGGCTTGGACAAATAATAGATTTAAAATGATTGAATTGATGTATTGGCTTTTAGAGAAAAATTTATAAAAATTGAAATTAAATCCGAAAAAAAATTTCAAGAAAAATATCAATTTTAATATGTTTATTTTTGTATATTTGACCAGAACATGTATAGGCTTGAAAAGCCTGATCCTTTCATTTTCAAGAGAAGTTTAAAAGGAAAAAATCATCAAAATAATAATCGAATTTGATATGAAACACAAAAGAAAAAAAATGAATATTTGAAATTTTAAAGTTAATTTTATCAAATATAACTCAAAATGTTTAATACTTGTTTTTATATCTTATTTATGATATACATACGATAAGTCCTATAAATTATTTATTAGGCGATTTATTATAGCATACTATAATCAATATAGGATTTTCGAAATGTAGATTATTGATATTTAAAAAAAATATATATTTTTACCATTTTTGCATTAACAAAAATATTATTTCCCATAGCATTTTCCTGTAAGCTAAAAGCTTTAAAATAAATAAGGACTGCGCACGAAAAAATCCGTGCATGCTCTTGGGCTTATAACTTTTGATGTGGTGAAAAATTTATAATTTTGTTAACTGGTTTGTATTTGCCATTATGCTCACTTGACATGTGGTAAGTTTCATGGTAATAGCAAAATTTGTTTGTATTAAAATGGAAGTTTAACAAAAAACACATAATTCAAATTTTTCATGAAATTTTGCATTGGTCATATAAAATAATTGCAAAGAAGGCTGTTGTGCCGCAAAATACAGTTTCTTGGGTCATAATAAGTATTATACAAAGATATCATGATCACTGAATGGTAACCTGGTAATGGAATACAAATTGTATTTTCAGACTGTAGGACTCAGACAAAATAGAAAGGATTTTGAGAGAAATTCACCTCATCTCAGAAAGAAAAGTGTCACAAAAAGTTAATTGCTTTGAGTCTTTATCAGAAAATTATAAACTAAGAAAAAAATTCTAATAGAAACGCAAGCAAGAATTTGGAGGTAAAAAATAATATAAAAATTCTTCGGACGAATTTTTTCAGAAATTTTGTTTCTGTATATTAAACGATGAAACGTTCGCACAGAGTGACTTTTTTCAACTTTCTAACCAGGAATTCTATGTCGCAGATGCTAGAAGGATTATGGAAGAAAAATTTCGTGTATCAAGAAATCAAAATTCCCAAGAAAGTTTTTGATTTGGGAAGCCATATGTATATCCGGGAAAAAAGGACTTCATTCTTAAAAAATGGTCCCATTAACACAGAAATATTCGTGAATGAGTGCCTTTGAAAAATACTTCTCCATTTCCTAATAAAATTCAGTGTATAGCCTGTTTTCTGGTCTGTTCCCGCTTCTTCTCATTACAACAACAAAACAATGGAGTTGTAACAAAGAAATTGTAAGAGTTTGTACCAATAGAGACTAATCCATCAAATAGTCCGAAACTCCGTGCAATTGAAAGATATTGAACTCTAGTAAAAAATAGTTTAAAGGATATTAAAAGCTCAACATAAAATGAAACGGAGTTTAAAAATAAGTGGACTTATTCGAGCAAAAAAGTGACCGAAATACAATAAAACCTTTAATTAGAATAATTCTGGAAAATATCAGATATTTCCTTAAAAACCAACAGCAACGAATTTATTCTTTTATGTTTAGAATTTGAACATAACATTCATTAATAAAAATATCACTTTAAAAATTAGCCAACTGGCTCAGTTTCTACAAGCAGATTTGCATGCAGAGATTTTTTCGTGCGCAGTTCTTATTTTGTATTGCTAAATTTTTTCCCTGGCTATTGCAAATAAAAATATCAATATAATTCTACAAAAAAAAAAAAATTTAGGCAATATTAAAATAAATATTAAAATAAATGAAAAATATTTATACATTTGTCTATTTTATTAAAAAATATATTCACTCTTTATAAATCTTCATTAAATAGCAAAATATTTTATAGCGTTATACTTCCCTTTAGTCATAATTTTTTGTGCTAAATACACAAGGTCCTTTTTACTTACTTACAAACTCATATATAATATATTAATGAAAACCTGCCTCAATACCTATATTTACTTAGTCTGTTTATGAATTGAAATCAACATACTTAGTGTTTATTTTGGTATTATGCGAGAAAAGTATTACTTTTTGAAGACGGTTAGTAAAAGGCACCAAAAATAAAACAGACACAATAATAAAAAAAAAAAAAAAAAAAAAAAACACTGTATAGAAACAGCAGGATTTGTACAGGTTGCTATTTTAGGCCATATAGGTTATTATACTTTTTGTTTTATTTTTTCTTTTATATATATGCTGGTTATCCTTGAGCATATAAATGCGAATAAACATTTAAAGCTTAAGATATTAAAGTTTCATTCTCATTCAAGAAAAAAGAAAAAAAAAAAAAAACCAAACATCTATTATCATACAAAAATACTTATTTAGTCCCAAAATAAAAGAAAAAAATTGGTGTATTTTTTTTTACACCCTCATAAAACCAAGAGTATATTAAAATAATTTCGAAAAACATGGACTTGCATACATATGTCTTAAGCTTTATTCATCCATGTTTTAATAAAAAAAAATAATAAAAACACCAGCTATAGCAATAGCAACAAAACCTATATTCAAAAGAAATGCTCGCTTTTACATATACATTTATACATACAGCTGCTTTGCGATCATAGATATACACATATGTATGTATATTCATAAACAAACAAAAAATGGCCAAACAAATAAACGGAAATATTTTGAACGGATGAGTTCTATACTAGCGGAAATTGATGCAAATCCTTTTGGATGCCTATGTTTTATTTATATGTATACAACATACAAAAGCATTTTCACACAATCACACACACGCACACACAGACATTTAAGCCATGAAAGTATGGTTAAATATAGTTGTATAGTAGGAATTAAAAGTGGAAGTAAAAATTTACAAGTACCTACATTTTATTTTGTCCAAAAAGCATATGATTGAGAAAGTTTAATATTTTTGAAAATTCTGTATTTTATATAAAGAGAGGGAGAGAAACTATAGTCAGTCAAGACCGACAACATGATACCCTACACCATTGTGTATGAGCAAAAAATTAGACCTGTGGCCAATTGTAGACCAACATATTTACTAAATGTAAAATAAATTATAAAAATACAGAACAATATATTGATACTAACATCTATATAATTTGTGCCCTTTAGGGCGATTCCCGGAAGTGGGTTTATATGTGAGCTATGGTAAATTATGGACCGATTCTCAAAAATTTTGGCCATGTTGTTTCTACTTATATAAAACTTATTTGTGTCGAATATTAACTTGATACTATCATTCGTATGGGATTTATGCACGTTAATGTAATTTCCGGAAGAGAGGTTTATATGGGAGCTATGGTCAATTATTAGCCCCTCTTGATAAAATTTGGCATTAAGATTAACACTTATACAAGACTTCTTTGTGCAGAATTTCATTAAAATATTGCTATATGTAAGGCATTTATGACCACTAAACCCCTATTCTGGGAGGGCATTTGTAATGGGGCTAGGTAAAATAATGGACCGATCATAACCAATTTCTGCAGGTTTTGTTCTTGTTATAAATCCTTCACCCTAGGTCACAAGTATAAATTTTTTTTCTTTTTAAACCCTTAGAATTATAAAAATTCTTGGTAATAGATTCTAAATACTAGTATCCATCATAGAGGTGTGGGGTAAACAAATTTATTGGTGGCGCTTGATTATGAAAATTTCAGAGACGAAATAAAATCGGTTTTAAGTACCTTCTAATAGTATACTCTAAAAAATACATGTAAACTTACTACAATAAAATAAGTAAGTTTTCTAATAAAATAAATTCAAAATTTTGATTTAAATTAGGTCAAATTAAAAATTTACTTAAAATAGGGTCTGCACATAGTAATATTGGGTATTTGGACTTGTTTTTAATTCTAAATGTATCTCTGAAAATAATTATATGCTTAAAAAAACATTTATTTTAGAGAAAAAGAGTGTAGATACTCTTTGCAATTTTCAATATGAAAATCGTTTATTTTTAGACCTAGAAGAGATATCGATTTTTTTTTACCCCCATAGATAATTTTGTTTTATAAATCGGAGATTAAGTCGAGATAGTTTAAACTTCAAATATAAATAAGTTGAAAACTATAAGAGGTAAAAAAGATATTTTTCACAGGCTTTATAGAGGGCTTTAAGAGGATATAAAACTGTCTGAAATCGGATAAGAAATAAAAATTTGGTAAGCACTTATAGCTCCAATCTTGAAAGGTATTTAGATTGCACCTTCGAAAATTTAATTTATACACTCCTCTGCTATGCTTCTGTGAAATTTCATGTAAATCCAATTAGCCGATTTGAAGTTATAGATTTATTTCCAAAAAAATTCTTTTCGGCTCCACTGTGGATGCAATTAGTCATCCTATTCAAAAAACTCAAATTTAACAAAGACGGTGTTAAATTCATGTTTTATAGCCAAGACATGGGGCTACAAAAATTTAATACTAGTCAAGTCTCTAACTTGTCACACATAACTTAAAAATATCTTAGAGTTTCTAATTAAGTTGGTCATCAGTGGGTTAAAAGTTTAATGTAATGGAATTTTACCATTTTTGAAATTTGCGATCTTGTGTTAGTTATACCGAAGACAAACTTCCCTTCTACACCCACTTCTTATTCCTCATTATACCCTGATGTTTGTAACACCCAAAAATATAGGTCTAAGACTATCCTTAATTTATACCAATCGGCTTAGAATCACTTTCTGAGTCGATTTATCGATGTACGTCCGTCTGTCCGTCCATGTAAACCTTGTAATCAATTGAACAAAAATTAATGAAATTTGGTACACAGATTTCTTACGGTCATGGGACGAAGCCTATTGAAACTGGTTATGATCGGTCCATTATTTCACCTATCCTCCATACAAATGTCCTCCCGGAAAAGGGTTTAACGATCATAAATCCATTAAAATATAGCAATATTTTAATGGAATTTGGCACATATAAGTTCCATATAATTCTGAATAAGTGTGCCGATTTTTAGAAAGATCGGTCCATAATTTACCATAGCTCCCATATAAACCCCTTTTCAGAAAATCAATTTAACGGGCATAAATCCCATTAAAATGTTCGTATCAAGTTAATATTCGACACAAATAAAATTTATATAAACATAAATGATATTATGATAAATTACCGTTTTGAGATATAATGATTTGTATATGCCCTTTGAACTTTTGGCACAAAAAAACTTTATAAATATCGTTATAAAGGTTATATCTTTGTCTTTAATATCAAACTAAAACAAGATATCTACCATGTATAGTTTAGAATTATTATTAGCAATTAAACAAGTACATATTTGTAATTTTTTTTTTTTAAAGGTTATATTTTTTGGCCGGAAAGAGACATGAGTCTAAAATGTTATGATTTGAGTAACACTTCTACTTGCCAATATCTTTAGTGAATTTCATAGATATCGGAGATGTCAAATCCGATTGCTGTCCGTTTTGATATGGAATCACTCTATATAATGTCTCGCTTTCAAGACTCAGATACTTATGAGGTTGAAAATACGGTGAAAGTTTTCTTAATTTTTAAATTATTTTCCCAAAACTTTTAAATTCATTAAAATTTTAAATTTCATTGTAAGTTTGCCTCTACCATAACATTCACCAGTGTAATTGAGAACAGTACACTAAACTACACTTAATATTCGTTTTGAGCCGCAGTGTCTAAAAAGCCATAATAGAAGGGAGAGATGAAATTATCAGAAAATATAAACAAAACGAGACCTATTTTCTCAATGTACATATACTCGTAACAAACTAAAGCTTTTTGCTTGTTACATGTTATTTGTATTGAATGGTTGGCTGGTGGGTTGGTTGGTCTCTTGGTCGTTTAGTTGGTTTGGCTGGTTGTTGCTTATTTGTTTGAGTATGTTTTTATTTTTGTTTTACTGTTTTGTTTGTTAGTGTTGGTTGTATTGAATAATGCATATAATCTGCTTTTGGGGTTAATAGTACTTGGAAATCATTTCACAGTGCGGTTGTTATTTTTTTCTTCCTCTTTAGTATTTTTTTTTTTACTATGTTACTTTATCTTTTTGTTATTTTATAAGTTCTGCAGTATTGCCCAGTTTATTAAAAATTTAATATTTAAAAGTTTGTTTGGTAAAAAAAAGTTTAAAATAAACTTTTTTTTTTGTAATTGAATTTGTAAAAGCTTAAAACAAATAAAGTGATTTTTTTTGCGCAAGTATTAAAAAGAAATCTTTTTTGTATTATATATAAATTAACAGTATATGAACAAAAAAAAAAAAAAAGTAATGGACTTTAAACAGAATAATTTTGAAATGTTTATTCCAGTGTTAGGGGAACAGTAAAATTGCTGATTTCAAAAATAATAGAAAATTTGATAATAAAATAAATTTTAGTAAAAATTTTAAAATAATGAATGAAAAGAATTTTGTCAAGTTTTACTTAAACCTATTTTTCTGTTTTTTTAATATGTATTTTACAGCAGTAAAATACATTTCTTTAAATTTTTTAAGATATTAAAGAATTTTATTATGAATATCAACTAATATATTCATGAAAAATGCAGTTTTTTGCTCTACTCTATTATTTTCTAACAATATTTCATTAATTTTTATTACTTTAACCTTCAATTCAACAATAAACCATCATTTCTACGATGGCTTTTGCTGTTTTTTATTTATTTCTTCTTCCTTAAAATATAGGTTTCTCTATAATTTTAATTTATTAAATTACCAACCATTATTGCTAAATAATTATTAATTTTTTATATGTATGAGTGTAGTATATAAAAGATATTTAAATACGTTTATAATATAAAAATCTATATAAAAGTGTACATCAGTTTGTATGCAGTAAATTTTATCACCATTATTTTGTATGAGACTCATTCAAAATGATTGTTTACTGTCTACCAGACAACCATAAAATACAACAGATGCAGTACATACTTACTCACCCAAACATTCGCTTTACAAAGGCATATTTTTTATTATTATTTTCATTATTGTTATTATTATATGGAACATAAAACAAAATGTTCGTGTTGTTCAATATCCATCAATCAAGGTGATTAAATGTTGTCGATTTTAATTAACGAAATATGTACACAACACAGATATAACTACAGTATATCCAGGCACATAAACACACACATACAAACTTGTGCATATTCTGCCACATAAAAACGACAATATTTCACAATGTTTTCGAGAGACTTGGTTATAGCAACCGTAAAAAAAGATGAACACAAAACAAAAGCTACAATGAAGCAAGAAAAAAATTTAATTTAATGAGAAACAAAAGCTTGCTACAAGATAAAATAGGTAGAAAAAAATGTATTTAATGAGAAAACCGCTGAATTTAATTTCAATTTAAGATTTCCATAGTTAATGAAATTGTAATAAAAGAGTTTAAAGGTTTTTAATTTAAGATATCTATGGAGATTTTAAAGAGATAAATATTTTGTTAAGAATTTGAGAGGAAGGTGTTGTGTAAAACAATGGATATTTGATTATATGTAAAGGCGGTGTGTTGTTTTATTTATCTGTAATCAAAAAGATATTATGTAAAATATTTCATAAGCTAAAAAAAAAAAAAAATATATATATATACCATCAATTGTGTGTATAATGATATTAAATAAATTTTTTGTTAAGAAATCATTTCTACATCCTTTTGTATTTATTTAAAGTCAAACAACTTTTAATGCTAACTCCATACTTAAGCTATATTTAATTAAATAATTATTTTTCCTATTTTCAAAGTAGTAAAATTGGCAAAAAAAAAAAATATATAAATTAAAATTTGATTTCAATTTGATAAAGATCTTCTTGAGGACAATTATATTATTAAAATAAGACTAAATATTTATATATCATTAATTTTGGTAGGAACAAATTTTTAACGATTTGTTCTGGAATCATCAATTTAAATGGCTGTGTAGCATCCTGTTCTAATTATCTTAGAAATTAGAAATTTGTTACATGTTTCTGTGTAAATTATTTAAGTTTTTTGGTATCCCTAAACAAGGTAGATCATGGAGCTTGATAATAATTGTCTCCAAAAACACAAAAAAAATCCTCCTTAAAAATAGGATTTAAACACGGAATATAATGGTGCTTAATAAGATTATAGTTTTTTATATCATGTAGAGTTCTTTTTTTTTTTTTTTTTTTTTTTGTGGGCACACAGCGAATGGAGCCCATAAAAAAATAAAACTAAAAAAAAAAATAAAAGGAGATGTCATACAGACAAGAAAATTTGTACTTATATCCTTCAAAACCGTTTTTTCACCTAAATTGATCTCTGTAAAGCCATCTTTTAAAAAAGTATAAAATTTGTACATGTTGGGGTGGGGAGGGTATTATGCGTTTGTGCTGATGTTTGTAACACCCAAAAATATTGGTCTAAGACCCACCTTAATTTATACCAATCGGCTTAGAATCGATTTAACGATGTCCGTCCGTCCGTCTGTTCGTCCATGTAAACCTTGTAATCAAACTACAGGTCGCAATTTTGAACAAAAATTAATAAAATTTGGTATACAGGTTTCATATAGTCTAAGTACGAAACTGGTTATGATCGGTCCATTATTTCACCTAGCCCCCATACAAATGTCCTCCCGGAAAAGGGTTTAACGATCATAAATCCCTCAAATATAGCAATATTTTAACGGAATTTGGCACATATAAGTTTCATATAAGTCTAAATAAGTCTGCTGATTTTTAGAAAGATCGGTCCATAATTTACCATAGCTCCCATATAAACCCCTTTTCAGAAAATCAATTTAACGGGCATAAATCCCATTAAAATGTTAGTGTCAAGTTAATATTCGACGCAAATAAGATTTATATAAACATAAATGATAGTGCCAAATTTTAAAAAGATCGGTCCCATATAAGGCCCTCTTTCGGGAATCACACAAATGTGAATAAATTCATAAATAAATTCATATAAATGTTGGCATAATATTCTGTATTCATATTTTTTATTTTGCACTTAATATGAGTATCGGTCTACATTTGGCTCCAAATCTAATAAAAGACCCCTCCCCGAATTATAATGGACACAATGGTATAGGGTATCATATGGTCGCGCTTGACCGACTTTATCTTTTTCTCTCGTTTTTAAGTAGAGGAGATTGAGTGGAGAATATACGAAAATATGAAGACAGAATATACTATTTCAAAAACCATTGTTTATGAGTATCAAAATTCGGTAAGAGGCCTTATATCAGACCTATGGCCAATTGTGGACTGATTTTTTTACTAAGTGTTAAAAAAAATATACGAGTAAAGAATAATCTGTTGATACTAGTATTTATATGATTTAATGTACTTTTGGGAGATTCCCGAAAGTGGGCTTTATACGGTATCTATGATAAATTATGGATTTATACCCGTTAAAGTGATTTTTCGGAAGATATATTTATGAGAGCTATGAAGATATATAAAATAGAGCTTCTCTGTGGTAAATTTTATTAAATAATGTGCTATAATAAATGTATTTATTAGTGTCAAGCTGTATTCCGGGAAGAAATTTGTATGGAGGCTAACTGAAATAATGAACCTATCATAACCAATTTTAATAAGCTTCGTCAATGTGCCAAAACAACTATAAGTGATATCTTCAAAATTGCGACCTGTAGTCTAAGCACAAGGTTTACGTAGACAACCAGACGGACGGACATCGTTAAATCGACTCAGAAAGTTATTCTAAGGCTATTGGTAAAAATTAGACTAATATTTTGGTGTTATAAACATCAGCACAAACGCATAAGTTATAATGAAATTTTTACCGAGGTATGCTGGATGTAAATTTCAAAAAACACCTACAATCTTTCCTTTGAAAGGTTATATTAAACAGTACTAAACCCTTAAAACTTTGCATATAAAATATTTTTTAATTTTTTTTTCTTCGAAATATTATAGTAAACAATGTTATTGGCAAATATCTGAATTTTCAGGTTAATGTTATAATTAGAACTTAATATATGTATTATATTTCAAAGATGAAACATATTGTTCGCAAACTTCAAATCTGAAATCAGATTTTTTAAATTACTAAAATATATTCTTGAACGGGGAAAACAAATTTCCAAAATGTCCACAAATGTGAAGTAATTAATATTCTGTAAAATATTTGTATAGTTAATAATTACTAAGGACTTTTAAAACAACACTGGTCTACAAAAAACATTTTTTCGACCTCCTTCAAAAAAAAAAAAAAAAAAAAAAAAAAAATACATAGACTAGAAATCGTGTAAAGGGTTCTTGAGTTATAGCCTAAGTTTGACAAACCATTCTCGAATTTTATAGTGTGGCCGCAGAATAAGGTGATGATATTAGTCATGCCATAAAAAAAAATTAGTATCGGATAGAAAAAAAGGGAATACAGATTATTGTTTAACTCGTCAAAATCCACCTAGTCCACTTATTTTAGTTTCAAGAAAAAAAAAAAAATTTTTTTTGTCCACCACTGTATTTCTATTCAATTGTATGTAACATGGGTATTTTTACTTAACTGTGAATGAAATTTCGATTTCTGCATCAATTTTGAAGATACATGCTTTATTTTATTTGCAGAATTACCAGCTTTAAGATAAATATGATAAATTGTAACATTTTAGATGTCTTCATTTATTAAAAGAAATTTAAGTATCAAAAAAATCTAAAATTTTACATGAAAATGATTTTTTTCGGACACTTATTTCAAAATAACTCCGAAATTATTGATCACATAAAATGATTTGAAGATATTTTTAGTCCGCATCTTTTGGTGTATCACTTTGATCAATCGTACACACCTTACTATGGGCGAAATATTAGACACGCCCATAAAAAAAATCCAGACCTAATGGAAAAAAACTGAAAGCAGATTCGTGTTTAGCATATCAAAATACATCAAGTCCAACTAATCGTCTATGGGGGAGGATTTTTTTGTTGACCAGTGTAATTAACATACATATATTATTGTTACCATATAAGTGAAATTGTATAAAATTTTGGTATGTAGATTTATTTAGATATGTAAAAATTTTATATTACAATGGAAATCGGAATCTAAAAAAAACAAACAAAAAAACAAAACAAAAAAATATTATTTATTTAAATTTTCGTTGGAATTTTGTAAATTTTTTTTTTTATGAAATTAACATTTATTGTAAATTAAAAATTGTATAAAATTTTAGAACATACGATAATTATGATTAGTTAGTATTCTGTTGTGGTTTAAATCCAAATATTTTAGATAAGTTGATACGAGTATTAACATTTGTATTGATATTTACATGGAAGGACGAACAGACAAACGGACGGACTTTGTTAGATAAATTGAAAGCGTCAATGTTTATAGGATGAGGGATCATCGACAATATATTTATATTTTTAACAAGAAACTAAAAGAGGTATCATATGTACATATGTTTTATTATATATACAATATTTTACAATTAAACCATAAATGATGTTTAGTTTTCAACGAAATCGAAATGGATAAGACACCACGAATGCTGATGAAGTGTGTAGCGGCACAGAATATACGTATTCCATTCTGCTGGTGTCTAATTATAGTTCACAATCTCTGCCTTGGTGCCGCCAAACAGAGACAACAAGAAAATTTACGATTGCAAACTTTTTGATGGTCCTCTGAACCGGATGTCGGCTTACGACACTATGTAACCACTTCTTTAACAGCGTTTACGAACTTATTTATGGTCTTTCGAACCGGATTTCGGCTTATGACACTATTTAACAACATCTTTAACATCTTTTACTTGCCCCAAACGCCTGGTGCTACTAACTGAGTCCCTTAAAATTGCACCTAGTGCAAGGCGGGCGCCATGTTTAGGTTTCAACGAAACCGAAATGTATAAGACACCACGAATACTGATGAAGTGTGTAGCGGCACAGAAAATACGTATACCATTCTGCTGGTGTCTAATTATAGTCCACAAACTCTGCTTTCGTACAGCCAGACAACAAGGCAATTTACGATTGCAAACTTGCTTAAATGAAATGTTGTTAATTTTTTTAAATAAATAACAAACTCGAGATGGCCAAATTTAGAGTTCCAAAGATTATTCCCCAATATGCATAACGGTTCAGAAGTTACACAATTAAGTAAAACGAAAAACATTTTGAAACCTTTGTGTTATGGGGAATTGGAATACAATATATGATATGTACAACAAGCAACACCCTGCTAAATTAAAATACATAAAAACGACCTAGTTAGAAAGATGATTTTCAAAACAAATATATGATTGGAAAAACAATTAAATGCCAAGCAATTTGTTATATTTTTCAAAAAGTCGTTCCCATTTATGAACAATTTACTTTCATCTACTCAATCATACCATAGATATGTTTTATTAAGATTTGTTTGTAAAAGGAAACTTTTATAAAAATTTAAAGTAACGGTCAGACATACAATTTATGCTGTCAATTAAAAAAAAATAATAAATAAATAAAATAAATAAACATTCAATTTGTTTTCCCTTACAAACCACCTCAAATCAATTAAAAAAAAAAATGTTAGTGAAAAACAAAGCAAAAAAAAAAAAAAACATAAATAAATAAAAATTATTTGTATGTTTTTGATTTCTATGTTCATTAAAATATTTTCTGTGTTTTATTCTTGTTTTTTTGTTTAAAAATAATTTTCTTGTGAAAGACAAGTAAGAGCAGAAAAAAAAAAAAAAATAAAATAAATTGAAAACATTTGCAGCAACAAAACAAAAACATCCTTGTTGTGCTCTATATTGACAGTATTTGATTGATGGATATTTTGAAGTGTAGTATTGTGTATTATATTTAGTGCCTTTATTTATTCCCTAGAAACTTTTAACCCAAACAACTAAGGAATTTGTTGTACTGTAAATATGGATGCCAACAAAACAAGTAACAAACTTTTTTTCACTAATTTTCTCTCTCTATGTATGTCTCTGTGTTATTATTTGCTATAAATAAAACAAAAATTTGTTGTGTTTTTTTTTAAGAACTTAAAGTAACAACTTTTTATATTTGTTTTTGTTTAAGCCTAGTTGCTTTTTTTTAAGTAATAGCCAATATATTGTGGTTAGTTTAGCTATTTCACTCTCTCGTTGCTGTTATCCTCTAGATATTTTTTCCAATATGGAAAGCAGTAAAATTTTAAAAAAATTTTATTCTAGGCCATTGCACACAACATGTTGTATTTTTATAGAAGTTTGTATTGAAAACAAAAACAATATAAAAAATTCAAGTAGTTGTTGTATGAATTTAAAAATAAAACAAAATGAATCTAAAAATATAAAATAGACTAACAACCCATATATCATTTCTATGGTAAAAAGACAGTAAAAAAAAGCTCTAACATACATATGCAACAAAGCTAACCGCAATTTGTAAACAGCAGCTCTTTTAAGGAGTTATGGGCTCTAGGAGTTATGTTAAAAGCAGATGGGTGTATAAAAGTAGCATGATATGATATTTAGATTCTCTGAATTAAAACTTATATATTTATTCAGAACTGGTATTAAAAATATTGATTTGGGTGAAAGTGGTATCAAATGTAGAGGGTATTAAATTTCAACAATGAAAGCAGATTATGTTTAATGTTGAAATTTCAATTGATTTTTTTAAATACAAATTTCTTAAATTTCATTTGTATTAAGGTCTATGTAGTTGTTTTCTTAAATTTGTTTATGGCTTTAAAGCTCAAAAAAAAAAAAAAAAAAAAAACTTTAATCGACCGTATAGTAAAGTGTTCATTTTATCACTGAGCTGCGAGCTTCTGAAAATTATTAGCGGATAATAAATGCACTTTATCTTCAAAATATTTTATGTTCTAAAATTTTTAACAATTTGGTGTTGATGAATCGTTACAAAGAAATTCACAATTCACTTATAACACTTTAGACTTGTAAAGAAATGAAAAATATTTCATTCTAAATAGTTTAAAAAAATCACAATGCTTATAGATATATTTAGTTCAAAGTTTTTTTATCTCCATATCATCGGATTTTTGTTAATAAATAAATTTTTAGTTTTATTTATTTTTATTTTTCTATTTTTTAATTTATTCCATAGCTGTAACTTGTGAATGAAATAAAAAATTAAAATACTTTTTGATTCTAATTTCTAATTTTCTAATTTAAAAATTTAAAATATTTGTTAATCAATCTATCAATTTTCAAATAAATACATTAAGGATTTCTATTTATACTTAAACAATTGAATTTAGTATAATTTTGTGTCTGTTTGAACAAAATAAATTAAAAATGAAAATATTTTATTTAATTTAAAAGAAGATAATCAAAAGTTTTTTATTTGATTATTCTAACCTTGTCCGAAATTGTATCAACACTCTTTTTTCTCTAAAATAAAATTTTATTTAAGAATACGATTTTTTTTAAGATACGATATAACAATTTAACACTGTTCCGAAAGCTAACTTTTCAGAAATGATTTTAGAATTAAAAGCTGACCCTCGCGAATTTTTGAACCGTTAAATATATTTCAATGAAATTTCACATAGTTATTGCTGACATATTTTCCAACTGTTTTGGAGGAGTACAAGTTTCTAGCTGGTCTCTGGGTAGGAGGAGAACTTCCTCCAAGTCAATTGAAATACACATCAGGATTGTCCATGCGAAATTTTATTAAAATTCATCCAGCAGTTCTAAATTTACCGAACTATTTTTTTGCATCATATTTCTTAACAATGATCTTAAGTTTTGTAATTTAAATATAAAAATAGGTAACTGTAAATAGTTTAAAAGACAATGTGGGACATACTTTTTGGATATAAAATAAATATAGTCGGTTTTTATTATTTTTATGATATATGCTTAAATTTTTTCGCGCACTGTATTCTTTGTATAAAGCACATAATTGACTAACTTTAATATTAAAGGGTTGAGGTTTCAAAAGGAAATTTTATTAACTATTTAATTTATATTAAATTCCGTCAAATAGGTAGTAAATTATATAAAAAATACATTTTGTTAAGCTAGTCCATGATTTCTTCAATAACTATTTTTCTATTCAACCGATAGATAACAACTTAAGGAAACAACAAATAATCTGTGTGAGTTTCATTTAATTTTGGTTAGTAATTTGGATGTTTTATAGACAATAGGACATAGAAAACTTGATACAGAGTTTTATGTGGAGCAAGACTATATATTTTATAGGATCTTCATTGTTTTATTTTATTTACTTTTTCTTAGTTATAAGTTTATAATTTCATTTTAACACAAATTACTGATAGCTCTTCTAAAGTTTTTCTCCCCACTATAACCATAAACCTCTCGAACCATTTTTACTAGATTTGTTTAGCTTCTTATACGAATAACGAATGACAGCAAAATTTTTTCATACTATTTTATAAACACATGTGTTGGTATGTATATATTTCTATAAAAGTGTTTATTAAAAAACACAAAAAAAAAAAAAAAAAACGCAACAATAAACAACATCAAAGTCAGTTTGCCGTTACACAAACATATGAAACTTTGTTAATGTTTGAGCAAAAAAAAAAAAAACATATACTCAAAAGAGTAGAGAGGAGTATCAATATATATAAATAAATGAAAGTATAGATGTGTGAGAGTAAATATAGTGTATATTATTAAAACACCAACACATTTAACATATAAATAGGAAAATATAACAAAAAAGTTTACAAACTTGCATACGTAGTATAAGGCTTAGAATTGAAAACGTAAAATGTTTGCTTGCTAATATTTTCCTTATAGTTATACTCTAAGCTTTAGATAAAGAAAAAACATATATACAAATAATAAAAAAAGAATTTTGTAATGTTCAGAAGAAAAAGAAATCTAGTCTATATAGTAAGTGTGACATATCAACACAATCTGCCTTTGTGCCTTTTGTATTCTAATATCTTCGGGGTTAACAAACAGCAAATACTTAGCTAAAGACGGCAATAGAGACTGTGTAGAAAAAATATATGTATATACATACATATATAAATAAATATAAATTTGTAGCTAAAGCTGAGTACTTTATTATAGATACCATACTTTTAGATATGGAGTCTATTTTACTTGTATATACTATAGATATATAAAATATATTGTATAGCTATAGTTTTTTACTTTTATTCTTGTTATTTTTATGTTTATATAAAGATTGTTATAAATATCCTGAGGTTACCAAAAATAATACAACAAAAATATTTACATAACGAACAAGGTAAGAAATATTTTAAAATAAAATAAAAAACAAAGAAAATAATATAGAAATATACATTGAATAAAAAACATTTGTAGCAAGATGTAAAAAAAGATAAATTTTTATATACCAGGAAAAATATTAACTTGGGAAAATATATTTTATAGGTTTAAAGTGAAATAGTTTTAGAAATTTTAAAATAAATATTTACAAAAAAGTTTTTTTTTTTTTTTTTCAATTTACTTATTTGTTAAAGAGAGTTTATTTGGTAGTCAATTTATATTATTTTTAATAGAGGTTTATTTAGTAGTAAATTTATGGTCAATATTTATAAGAAATATTAGAAAATATGTAGTTTATTTATAAATAAAATAAAATATATTTATATTAATATCGACAGTAATATATTTTATTTATTAAGAAGAAAAACTGGTAAATATTCTAGCAGGTCTTAGAAGTCTTTAAAATTTTATTAAGATATTGTAGTGCTCAAAATGAAAACTATAAATGATTCCAGCTGAAATAAAAATTTATTATATTTTAAGTTACGGCTTCTCACAATTTTAGTCCTTTCGTAAACTGGATCAAAATTGTTGTTAAGTTTAAATAATTTAGATTTTTATGCGAATAAATACATAAAATTGCTTAAATGTATGATTCTGTAAAAATAAAATTAGTAATAGAAAAATATATATCGTCCATTCCAAGAAAGAACGCCCAAGAATATTTTGTACGTCTTCCAATTTTAATAATATTTGGCATATGCATAACTTATAGAGCCATTTAAACATCTCCATTTTTATTTTTTTGAATTTTGACAAATTCTCGAATTTATTCGCGATTTATATTTTTCGAAAAATTAAAAAAATAAAAAGTATCAATTTCAAACACCAATATCTCTAAAAGTTGTTAACGGCTTTAAATGACTTAAATTGCATTTTTAAGAAGAATATGTCCACTATAAATATAGTAATTTAAAAATAATATTATCATTTAAAAATGCATTCATAATGCAAATGCAATTTTAGGATGCATTTTTGAAAAATTATTATGTTTGCTAAAAATTGCAATATAAATTGTTTTGGGACAAAATGGTTCATTATTTAATTTTTTTTTTTTTATATTTCTTCAATTTTTTTCATAAAAATTTTTAATTTTTTTTTTATTTTTATATTTGTTATTTGCGGTAGAAAATCTATTTGTCCCAGATTAAGTGTTGATGTTTTATATAATAAACATATTTGTGGGAGCCATTAAAAATAGATTGCTTACACGTCTTCTAATTTATTTTTCAATCGGAACAAGGACACGCCCACCTCCCATATATCCTGAAACTAAAAAAAGGAAATTGAAACTTGGCATATATATTACTTTAGACCCAAAGTAAATATGTACAAAGTCTTGAAAAAATTGGAGCAAGAACACGCCTACCTCCCATATATTCTGAAATGTGTAAACGCATTTTCTTCCAAAAAAAAAACTGGTAAAAACAGTATCAAAGTTCACGATAGCTATTGGAAATAGGTTTTTTATGGGTCAGACAATATTCTATTTAATAGGAGCAAGGGCATACCTACCTCCCCCAAGCCCTATAGTTTCTAAATATTATTTTAATTTCTGCACCCACATTTTATGTTCAGTAAATCATTAATTTGTTTAATTTCGCCCGATTTCCAGTCCAAAATTTTTATTTTTTTTAGTTTTCAATATTTTATTAAATTTTAAAGCAATGTCGATTTAAACAACACGAAATATTTCAACATAAAGAAATTTTTGACTTTTCTGTAATAAAAGGAAATTTATAAATTATTTGAATTATAATCATCAATAGGACGCAATTCTTCTTTTATATATTAAAAAACAATACTAAATTTTAGAATCAAGCAAAAAAGTTGTATAATTATTTAAAACTTTTTTTAATACTCCATCGAACTCATGTAATTTTTGTAATAAAATTTAAAAAATGCTCCATAATGAGCGCCATCTGGAGGATTTTTAACGTTATGTTTTAGGTCAAAAAATATATTTTTCTATTCCTTAGTGGTTTTTTAAATTTCGGAATAACTTTTATAATTATTTTATTTTAATTTAGCAAAATAAATTACGTCAACATTAAGAACACTTTAAAATTATAGTAAAAACGGAAAATTAGAAACTTTTTCAATTAAACTTTTTTTAAAATTGTGGCAAAAAATAGGCTCTAACTATTTTTTAATCTATTAAATAACTGTAAAAACTTACATAAACCGTAAAAAAAAAATTTATAATTTTTTATAATTTTTTTATATCTTTCATCAAATTTAAGGAATTTTTAGGTTTTAAGTAAAAAATATGTGTAAATTTGAGCAACAATATATACATATTCGAAACACTATATTTAAAAGATAATAATAGTTTTAATTTACCAATATTCTGAGGTATTGAAAAAACGAAACTTCGACGCATTGCATCAAAAAACGAATTTTTGAAAATTTTTTTCCTAAAATAGTTTAAAATCAGCTTTTTAGTTCATTAATATTGGCTTTAAATTCTCTGAATTTAGCGCCCTCTAGTAGCCACAAAAATAAGTTTTTCCAAAAAAATCTTTTTAAATTATATGATCTATATTGTTAACTTTCCAAAAACGTATATTTCAACTCAATTTGAAAAATGTTTTTATTTTGATTTTTGTCTATGGAATAAAGCACTGTGCATCGTTAGCAAAAGAAAAAAAATATTTTGATTCATACAATATAATTTGCAATTGTTATCGTAATAATCTTTATACTAGTTTTTAAATCAATAAAATCCGGCATAAAGTTAAGTAGTTATAAACATTTAAATCAACATATTACTGAAAGAGTATATTCAAAAAAGTTAAAAATCAAATTTTTTGGGAAATTTTAATTTTTTATGAAAAACTGGATAAAATTTTTTAAAAAAAAACTGTTATATTTGCATGTTATAGTAGATTATTGCTTTTGAACATATTAAAAAATAATTAAAATCGAAAGGGTAGAAATTTTTCAAAAATGCATCCTAAAATTGCATTTTCATTATGAATGCAATTTTAGATTGTAATATTAAAAAAAAGGCATATTCATCTTCTATATGCAGTTTAAATCATTAAGATCCGTTAACAATTTTTGGAGAAATTGATATGTAAAGTTACACACTTCCGATTTTTTTGACTTTTCAGAAAATCAAAATCGTGAATAAATTTGCGAATTTTTTAAAATGCAAAAAAATAAAAGTGGAGATATTTAAATGGCTCTATAGATTATATGCGTATCAAATATGAACAAAGTCGGATGACCCTCCATAAAAAAATTGGCATTTTTTATAAATCTTTCATGGAATGGACGATATATTTTAGATTTTTATGGCAATTTTAAGAATCCTTGAAAATCCTAAACTGGCAACACTCTTAAAATGTATTAAAAGTTTTAAAATGTCTTTTTTTAAATCATTTCTTTATATATCAAATTTTCATAATTTTTCCTTTGATAGAAATATGGAAAAAGTACAAAAAAAAAAAAAAAAAATTTTTTTAATTTTGATCCTTCTGGTGAAAGAATACAAATTTTGAAAAAAGTTTAAATTTAATGAAGTAAGTTTTTATATGATCTTAACCTTTAAGTTTGTTTCAATCATTTATTTATTTTCTTATTTGCACTAGTAAAAATAAAAAAAATAAAAATAAAAACCCTGTACGTATGATTATTATTATTATTATTATTATTAAATGAGATAGAAAGATATAGTCGGTCAAGCCCGATCATATGGTACCCTACACCATCATGTATGTGCATCAAACTTTTTATAATGCGGAGATCTTAGCGTTTCTAAATATCATACTTTCTCGCCAAACATATCAACGATTGCAGACATTTTTTAATATTTTCTAAGTGATGTTAAATTTTTCGGACAGATTTTTCCTGAATTCTCTTTAAATTGTTTTTATTTTTATGTAATTATATCTTCTAACTAAGGACTATACCATCCTTTAACAATTCTCATTCCTTTTTCCAAACTATAATGACGATGTACCATTTTAAACCTTCTTTTAAATGTCATCTTGGCTCTTAATGATGTTTTAATCAGTTTTGCCACTATTTTTAGATTTTTGCAACTTATTAAAGTTGAGTTTGTATCAAAAGATTTTACACTATCTTATAGACAAGATTTGGGATCATCTTTATCAAAGTTAAGCGTAAATAATTGACTTTTTTAAAGCTGTGTAAATAATTATGAAGTATAAAAAATGTGTGTAAATACTTTTGAATTAAAAAATGCGTATGAATTTTTCTTTCAATATCAGAAATAAATACCGCGACTTTTTTAGAAATTAGCACAATCTACTCTACACATTTCAGGGCTTACAGCAACAAAAGAACTTTTTCAAAATATTTGATAACAACAAAAAAAATTGACTTCTTTTCCAAATGACTATGACTGTATATGCAGTTGAATAATTATTACTTCCATGGAAATTTTTATACCCACCATCAAAAAGATGGGGGTATATTGATTTTGTCATTCCCTGTGTAACATTTCGAAGGAATCATCTAAGACCCCACAAAGTATATATTTTCTGGGTCCTGGTTAGATTCTGAGTCTATCTAGTTATGTCCGTCCGTCTGTTTGTCTGTTGAAAGCAGGATAGGGCTCGAACGGGGTAACATAGGGGGACGAAATTTAGGCAGAAATATTTGTCTTATACAAGGTTTGTTTTTTATTGAAAATGGGCAAAATCGGTTTATAAACAAAAAAGTAATGGGCTAAAAACTAGAAACACAGTGTGTCCGTTTCATACCTTTATGCTGATATTTCTTCAATAAAAGCCTGTACGACAGCGAAATTTTGTATGTATAGTTCGGGGGTCAATATAAACTCGGAAACCAAAAATGGGCGTGGTCCGCCCACCTCCCATATAAGGTGAAAATCAACGAAATTGTGTTCAAATAGTTCAAGGACAAATGTAAACTCGGAATAAAAAAATGGGCGTGGTCCGCCCAATTTACCGCCTCCTCCCATATAACGTAAAATTTGAAAAAGTTGATGGTGGGTATATAGTAGGGTGATCGACGCGGTTTTCCAACCGGTTTTAAAACCGGTTTTTTCAGTCAATATGCTGTCGGTTTTTTTAAAATGTTCATTTTTCGAATGTCGAATAGACCGGTTTTTTTAAACACAAAAAACCGGTTTCAAAAATAGCATTTTATTTCAGAAAACATGTACTAAATAGTGATAGTGATTTATGAATAATTTTTTAAATATTCATAAAGACTGATTTCTTATGTTTATAAAATATAGTTTAAGTCTAAATTGGAATTTATTCTGTAATATTAAACAAATAAATAATTAATAATTATCCGGTATGACCCAATTTAATTTTTTTGATCCAATATTTCCTTTATTTTTTAAAGGTGTTGTGTTAAAAAAGTTTCACTTGCAGAATCGTTTCAATTGAGACTTAATTAATATACTATCTCCTTATTAAGCCATGGTTTCTGTTTATGCTAACTAAAATTTAGATGATTTTTTCTACAATTTTGAAACATAATTATCTTTTAGTCATCTAGATATATAATTTGCTTAGCATTTTTTCTCTTTCCAGAGCTTGTTGAAGCTACCAAACGACGTAGAAAATTAAAATTTGGCTTAATTATAAAACTTTTTGTCCAACAAATCCTAATGGAGCCATATTTTGAAATTTTTATCAGGGAGCGGATATAAGAGGATTTTTGTGTCTTTTTCTAAGAATTTTTTCTCTTTCCAGAGCTTTCTAAAGCTCCCAGAAGACATAGAAAATTAAAATTCAGCTTAATTATAACCCTATTCGTCCTACAAATCCTAACGGAGCCAGATTTTTAAATCTCTATCAGGGAGCGAAAATACGTGGATCTATATATATGGATTTAAATAAATCTTTCCTAAGCAATGTTTCCTTTCCAAAGCTTTCTGAAGCTCCCAGACGGTGTAAGTAACTAAAAATCGGCATACTTATAAAACTATTCGTTCAACAAATTCTAACAGTGCCAGATGTTTCTATCAGGGACCAAAAAGTCTGTTTTGGTATTAAGAACTTTTGAGTTGCTATACTTATTGTTTGCTCCCCAAATCGTATAAAAAACTGATTATGTATTTCGGACAGGGAGCGCATTTACGACGATTTTTTTAATTTTGAAAGGTTTACGAATTTAAAACTTTAATCAATATTGGTAAAATTTTATTTGAACGGCTTCAAAAAATTGACTTCGATTAGGGAGAGGAAGGTGTCTAAATGTTGTTCATATTTTTTTCTTTTAATTTTCGGATTTGTTTGTGCATATTTTCATTATTATATTTTTTTTCCTGACATTGTTAGGCTTTTACGCTTGTATTTAATAAATTTTAACTTAATTATAAGAATTGATTTTTTTAAAGAAATGTAGTTTTTTTGATATAAATATTAACTTCTGCAAAAAAACGGTTAACCGGTTTTTTCTGAATTTCAAAAAGTGCAACCGGTTTTTTTAAGATACCAACTATTCGAACTATCGAAAGTCGAATAATCGATCACCCTAGTATATAGACTCACAGTTTTTTAACTCTCCAGAATTTCTTTTAGTTAAGTCAAAAAAAGTCCACAGATATATTATTTACAAAAATATAGTAGTTTATAATGTAATTATTATTAATATTCCCTGAAATAACTATTCGAGTTTTGAAAAAAATTTGAAATTTAACATATTTTTTAGTTATGAACTTTTTTTTTTGAATTATTTTTAAAATATTATTAAATCTTCGTTGAATTATTTTAAATTATGAAATTCCTAAGGATTTTTTTTTAGTTTTGTTTGATAATTTTATGGATTTCTTTTTTTCAAAAAAAAAAAAATAATAATAATAATAATAATAATGATGTAAATACAAAATATTTTTGCTAAAATGTAAAATTTTTTTATTTGATTTCTATTATATCATATTATTCTATATCAATCTTTATCAATCCAATTAAGAAAACTTTTTAATGAAGAAAGTAAGGGATTTCCCATTTATGACTCAAAAAGACATACAAATTATGTGTGTTAATTATGAATGAATTCCCAAATTGTGATTCTTACAAAATTTTTCTGAAATTTATATAATCGTTGATACAAATATATAGTAAAAAGTATTTTTTTTTTTAAGAAAATCGTCAAAATATTAGCGACTTAATGTAAAAAATCGTCAATCGTCAAATTACAAAATTCTTTAAAAAAAATCGTCAAAATGACGTAAAATCGTTACACCTAACACCACTGCTACTTCAGCACTTTTCAAAAATATGTATAAAATCTTTTAACTTGGATTTTATTTAACATTTACATATTCGAGGCTGTCAACTTTGTCATATTGTTACAGATTGATTTTTCTAAAAGTCTAAGTCATCCTCCATATCTTTTTCATACATTCGATCAGTAGTTTAGAAGATACAGATCTACTGATGCTGGAACTTTTCAAATTTCGATATATTTCTTTGAATTTCATATTCCATATTACCCTTAAAAATGTCCATATTACCTTTAAAAATTATATAAATGTCTTTACAAACTATTTAATCACCTTATACTAAAGCAAACAAAGCAAATAAATGTTTTATTTCAATTCAAAAGCCTTTATTATAATAAAAGACTCATTCCCCTTAACCAAATAATTATATTCCATTATAAAACATGTAATGAATAACAGCATAAATTTTTAATAAAAATATATTTTCTTAAATTTATAATGTCAAA
This sequence comes from Protophormia terraenovae, assembly GCA_951394005.1. Lineage (NCBI taxonomy): Eukaryota > Metazoa > Arthropoda > Insecta > Diptera > Calliphoridae > Protophormia > Protophormia terraenovae. Next base: position 54,186,707 of record OX596073.1, read on the forward strand.
TTACACATAGACTTTAATAAGCTGTTAATGAAATATTAACATTAATAATTCTGGAAAACAAAAATTAAAAAAAAAAAAAAAAAAAAAAACAGGTGGAAAGAGAGAGTAAGGTAGCAAACCTACTGAACACAAAGTAATAAAAAAAAATATATGTATACATAAATGTAAATGTGGGTAAAAACACATTTTTAATTTCCCAATAGGCATTTGTATACATGTTACTTTATTTTAGACAAAAAAAAAAAAAAAAAAATGTAGCAGGAATAGAGAAAAATTACACAAAACATTTTTTGTGTGGAAAAAAACATACATGTTTGAAAATTGTCTTTAAAGTTTTTCTCAAAAACAAACATCAAAATATTTGGAATTGAGAATTTTTCTTTTTTTAATTTATGAATTTTATTTTGTTCAAAAACTTAGGACTGCGATCGAAAAAATCCCTGCATACTTTTAAGCTAATAAATTGTGATGTGGCGAAAAATAAATAATTCTGTTAACTGGTTTACATGTGTCATTATGCTCAGTGGCCAAGTACTAAGTTTCATGGTAATAGCAAAACTAGTTTTCTTAAAATGGAAATTGAACAAAAAACACCTAAACACATAATTAAAATTTTTAATGATTACTGACATTGGTCAAATAAAACAATTGCTAGGAAGTCAGGTGTGTTACGAAATACAGGTTCTCGGTTTATAATATTATACAATGAAATTACAACCACTGAAAGGAAACTTGGTGGTGGAAGAAAAATAGTATCTCCAGATTGTAAAACTCAGACAAAATAGATTTGAGAGAAAAGCTCCTCAATTTTTACAAAAAGTTAATTGCTCTGAAGACGTACAAAGTACAAAAGTTCCTATTAGAATCACAAGCAAGAATTTGGATGTAAAAAATAGCGTGAAATTACTTCAGACGAATTTTTTTCTGAAATTTTATTGCTGCATAATAAACGAAGAAACGTTCAAACTGGCTGTGTTTTTTTCCAACTTCCTGGCCAGGAATTCTATATTGCAGATGCTAGAGGGAATGTAGCATAAAAATATCAAGTACCAAAAAAATCAAAATTTTCAAGAAAGTTTTTTGTTTTGGCAAAGCATTTGCATGTGCGGGAAAGAAACACTTCATTCATAACAAATGAAATGTATTTCTTATAAAAATACAGTGTATATGCTTTTTTCTGGCCAGATCTCGCAACTTCTCATTACAGCAACAAGACTATGGTGTGGTATCAGAGAAATTGTATTGTGTTTGTTTCAAAAGAGGCTAATCCATCAAATTGTCTTGAACTCCGTAGAATTGAGAGATATTGGGCTCTAGCAAAAAATAATTTAAAGGACACTAAAAACTCCACAAAAAAGTAAACGGAGTTTAGAAATAAGTAGACTTATTCGATCAAAAAAGTGACCGAAACACACTGAAAGCTCTATGGGAAGAATTCTGGAAAAGATTAGATATTTAATTTATTATTTTATGTTTAGAACTAGAACATAATAGTCATTAATAAAAATATAATTTTAAAAATTCGCCTATTGGTTTATTTTCTATAAGCAGATGTGTATGTATGGATTTTTTTGTGCAGAACCGAAAAGTGAAAATAAATTCGAAGCAAAAATCTAGTATTATAACAGAGTGACTACAATATGAGTTTTCTGAAAGCTTAAGTTCTCTACAGCTATTTCATTTATTTCAATTCGATTATTTCAATTTTGCGATTGTTTCAACTGTGCATTGCTCGAAATTCTACAAAAAGTTTTTCCTCGAATAAACTTAACATATTTTTAACATACCAGCACTAGTGTTTAAATTTTGACAGAAATCTTTACAAACTGTCTTCACATTCATATCATTTGATAAATATAATATTTTGTAATTTAAATTTTCCACATTAGGGTGACACCATTTCTATGAATTTTAATAAACTACTGTTTAAAATCACGTAAGTCGTAAAACCTAGAAAAGCTTCTTTTATCATTTTTTCTTTTCATTAAATTATTTTTCAGCAAAGTCATTTTGTGTCACCTTATGATACATTTTATATTCATATTAATATTATTTAAATTTTATGAAAACAAATTTTTGTTAATTTGCTATAAAGCTTTTTCATGTAGGGATTTAACCTTTTTCTTCTGACGTTTTTTCGTTTCCTCATTTATATTTTAAATGTGTTTAACAGCAATAAATTTTACTTTTTTTTGAGTATTTTATATTAACTTGTTTTGTTTTTATGTTGGCATTTTATGACGGAAAAAGGAACAATAAGTTAGAGTTGAGAAAATGTTATTAAAAAGAAAAAAATTAAGATATTGTTTTTTTGCGGTAAATAATTAAGTAACTATTTTCTACTGTAGTTAATGTTTTGTATCCGCTTTTATTGGTTTATAGTTGATTTTAAATTTGCTTTAACACTTCTTGAGTTGATGATTTTTGAACACTCAACTAAGTACTAACAGTTTTTTTTTCATCCCATTCTACTAGGAATTTAGACGCAAAGATTATTGCCCTTTTTATACCCACCATCAAAAAGATGGAAGTATATGGATTTAGTCATTCCGTGTGTAATATGTTGAAGGAATCATTTAAGACCCCACAAAGTATATATTTTCTGGGTCGTGGTTAGATTCTGAGCCGATCTAGTTATGTCCGTTCGTCTGTTGAAAGCAGGATAGGGCTCGAACGGGACAACGTAGGGGGACAAAATTTGACACAAATATTTATCTTATATAAGGTGTATTTGGTATTGAAAATGGGCAAAATCGGTTAATAAACAAGAACACAGGGTGTCCGTTTCATACTTTTCTGCTGATATCTCTTAAACAAATATATATAAATATATTTTATATATATATATATATATATATATATATATATATATATATATATATATATATATATATATATATATATATATATATATATATATATATATATATATATATATATATATATATATATATAATCTGGTTTTTTAAACTGTTTGAAGCCCCTGCATAGGCTAGAGGCTTCATTTTTGCACAAATTTTTTTAGTATCTGAGATATCGGTCAAAACACAAAATTTTTTGCAGCTCCTATTTAAGCTGCAGATTTTGTTGTTATATTGAACAGTCACAAATATTTTTTCTAAAATTTCATAATAAATATAAATGTGTTGTAAATATTTACTCATTAAAGATCAGTTTTACTACAAAATTAAATTTTTTAAATTTTGAATTCATAGGTCTACAAACTTTTTTCTGGCTCTTTGGCCTGTTCACATATTTTGATTTTTTTATATTTAATTTTATGCCAACAAAAAGTAGAGTCTCTGTATGTATTATAATGATGCAAATGATGATAAGTACTAAATTATAAATTATGGAAAAAGTCATATAAAAAATAATATCACATATATGTAACTTTATGTTATATAAAACATGTAAAATCCTATATTTCACACATAATACCATTCCCCTGCATACTACATACCCATATTAAAAACGTTTATACTGCCATCATAAATTACTTAAGGGCAAAACATTAATATTTTTTATATGATTTTTTTTTTTTGTTTTTTTTTTTTTTCTGAAATTTTTCGTTGGCACTTCCTTTAATGTTTTTAATAATGTTTTGACGTATGTGTATAAGTGAGTAGAATTTTTTATTTTATACGTTTATTATAAGCCGGTTTAAATGTATCCATTATATGAGTGTGTAAGTGTAGTTATAAATTTAATGTCAGCTTTTAATACAACATCATCTGTTAACGCCAATAATCAAACAAAAGCAAGAGATAAAAGTCTATACGTTGTTGCTTATTTATAAACAGTTGCCAAAAAATATTGTATGTATTTTATATGATATAATTGTTCAAAGAACAAAGCCTTCCAAAAAAAAAAAAAAAAAAAAAGGAAGACAAATTGGGAACCATACCAAATTTGTTGTATTAAAAGTAATCACTTTATTTTGATTGTTTTGTTTGGGAATACTTATGTTTAAAAAAATACTGTAAAATGTTACAGAAATATATGTATCACATCATTGTAGCATTTGTGTATCAATTAAATACTGTCAATTTAAATGACAAATTTAAAGAAAAACAAGTAAAAGCGCTAAATTCGGCTGTTCCGAATCTTATATACCCTTCACCATCGTTGAGATGGAATTAGATTTGATTTTATCTATATAAAAGAGTAATGACTGGGTGATTGACTGACTGATTTACTTGGTGATTCATCATCGCACAGCCCCAACGGTTAAAGCTAGAAATATGAAATATGGACTGTGGATTGGTCTCCTACCGAATAGATCCACTAAAATGGGATTTTTGGAAATTCGAATATTTAGGGGGTAAAAGCAGTTAAAATTTTTAACCTTTTATCTCCTAAACTAATAGATATACAACAAATAATAAATTAAATAGTTTGAATGTTTAATAATCATTCTAAGACAATATTAAATTAAAAAAAGGGTATCGTGGACCGATTTGACTGATTTAAAAAACCGAAATTCGAAAATATTTATGATCGATCTGCGCAAGAACGAAGTCCATGAAGCTCAAATAGTACCTGCAAAATCGTAATAACGCGTTAAATCGGTAAATACTGGACCGACTTAATTCACTTTTTTAACGCAAAAATTAAAAAAAAATCCAATTTTCAGTGAAAGAACGAAGCCTATAGCTTACATAGTTCCTTCAAAGTTCAATTATTAGAGCCCAAACACCACCAAACGGATTTCAATGTTGTTTTCCGCTCTAAGAGAGAAATGCAAATTAAATGAAGACGGACCAGCAACGGATTTCATATATATTTTGTTTTTGTTTCTCTATATTTTTTGTGTTTGGCAACAAAATATTTATCTTTCTCTCTTAAATTCCATACATAAAAAATAAAAGGCAAATCTATCTCTCTCTTTCTTATATAAATTTAATGTAAACTTAAGTGATTCATTTTGCAACAACGGCAACACTGACAGAGAGGGAGAGTGAGAAAATGAGAGCTTTAGAGAATCCGTTGTGAAATTAAAATAGATTCTAATTTCCAGCGGATTCCGCTGTGTTGTTTTAGTTGTCAAATCTTCATATAAAAAAAATAATTCGCTAGTTTGTGTTTGGGCTCTTATTTGCCATAGTTAATTGTTGTTGCTGTTATTTTTCAGCACCCATGAAAACAACAACTATAAGGGAAACGCGCATTAAATAAATAAAATAAGATTTTCCAATAACTCGGTTGCTTATTAACCGATTTGATTGATTAAAAAACCGAAATTCAAGAAACCGATCTATATAAGAACTAAGTCCATAGCTTACATAAGATAAGAAAATAGGTAAAAAATATTTTTTGGGTAAAATTTCTGATTTTTTGTTGTAAGAATGAAACCAAAAGCTTATATAGAGAGTTCAGAAAATCGAAAATCGGTTTTTAAAAAATGTTTTTTTTTTTTAAATATCTCGGCCATCTTTGAACTGATTTTTTTTAATTCAATAGAAAAGTTTTAGACGAAATATCTGATCTTTTGATACACATATAATGTATTTACGTTATCGGAAGGCTTTATAAACGCCATTTACAGCATTTGTAAGACAAAAAAATATCTCCTCCATTTATGAACCGGTCTTGCTGAATTTCAATAGAAATATTTTCGAAAGAATTTCCAATTGTTTGATATATATATTATATATGGCAGTTTGCGGTGGGCTTCATAAACGCCATTTCAACCGACGGACACACGGACGGACAGACGGACATCGTCTTATAGACATCATTTCTTATAAGGATCAAGAAAATGTAAAAATTTCTCCCACGAAAATTGTGGAAATTACAAACGGAATGACAAACTATATATACCCTTTACACCTGTGGTGAAGGGTATAAAAAAAAATACATATTACAATATTATGACATTAAAAAATGACAAAATTGTGAAACAAATTCAATAGATTTCATTAAGAAGAGAAAACTTCATAGCTTATGATTTATGTAAAGAATTATTAAAAAGTCTACAAAATTTAATTCAAATATCACTCGTCTTTAGCACCTTAAATCACATAAGGAATTGATATATAATTCGCAAGAACCGTGATAACAACTTATAATATTGTTCTTAGACCCAACTTAATTTATACCAATTGGCTTAAAATCATTTTCCGAGTTGATTTAACCATGTCCGTCCGTCTATCCGTACGTGCAAACTCTTTAATCAAACTACAGGTTGCAATTTAGAAAAAAAATTAATGAAAAGGATAAAGCCGACTGAAATTGGTCATGATCGGTCAGTTATTTCACCTAGTCCTCACACAAATTTCATCCAATAATTAAAAATTTTCCAATTATCAACTTTTCTTTGCAATTCGATGTAAAGGAATCATAATCTAGGTATAATTATCTATCAATAAAGATAAAAACAAATATTTTATGATTTACTCTGAACAAGATATTCCATATCTCCAAAATTTAGGGAAATGTTTAACGTCCTAGAGAATAACTGAGTACGTTGGTTTACTAGGTATGGTCTCTAGTTTCGTAAATATCTTGATTGTTTTCATGTGTGAAAAGGACTGTCACACGGTGTGAAAAAGCTGCCTTAGTTGTCTTCATATGGGTGCCAAATATTTCTTGGATTGCAGTTATAGTTCAATAGCATTGCCAACAACAATTTTGGTTTTATGAATATTTCGAGGAGTGTATATTCGCCTTACTTTAAATTTAAATTTTGCGGATTTGTACAAAAAGGCTTTTATTTTCATGTTGTGGAGTATTTAGTGACAGTTTAATGAAAATTATAACATGACAAGATAATATAGATTATTGAAAATAAATTCCGAAATCTTTAACAAATTTGCACCATATTGATCCTGAAAGCTCAAGTGGCAAATTTTGTAATATTTGAGTTTTTAAACAATAATATGAATCAACATTTTTTATCTTTATAGGAACTACAAAGCAATAGTTTCTGATCGGATGCCACCCCCTAATTGTTTAAAGCGTAGAAACGGCTTAAACGATTGTCTTAAAATGTTCAAATTATCTTCCAGTGTCTGAAATTAAAATTTTGTTGTAATTATTTTATAATTATACGAGCGTATAAGCCTGCCAATGCCAGGAAATATAATATTATAATAAAAATATGGACAAACAAATCCGAAAATCTCTAAAAAATATATGAAGAATATTTTGACGCTTTTCATTTCCCTGGCTTAAATTAAAGATTTGAAGCTCTTAGAATCTGATGAGTGAGCTAAATTTTAATTTCTACTTTGTCCGAAAGCTTCAGAAAGCTCCGAAAAGAGAACGGCTTAGGAAATTACATATATATAAATCCACGTATCTCCGCTCCCTGATAAAAATTTTAAAATCTGGCTTCGCTAGGATTTGTATGACAAACAGTTTTAAAACTATGCCGAATTTTAATTTTCTACCACGTCTGAGAGCTTCAGAAAGCTCTGGAAAAGAAAATAATGCTTAAAAAGACAAATAATTTCGATTATCTCCGCTCCCTGATAAAAATTGTAAAAATCTGGCTCATCTGGGAGCTTCATAAGGCTCTGGAAAGAGAAAAAAATGCTTAACAAATTATATATATAGAAGATTACATTTATGAATTTAAAATGGGTCAGGTAAAGGAATAGTCACCACATAAAGCAAATAATAATTTTCGCATATCTAAAGACGTAATTCAATGAAAGTTAAAAAGTAGTAGAAATAATTTTCATATAATTTCAAGTAGGTAGAAGTCATAGAAAACAACTAGAATTCCAATTCTTTTCATTCGCTCAGAAACAAAAAATTACTCTCTTCACACGTATAAATTTGTTCTGTAGAAAATTTTACTAACACATACAAAGAGTTAGGTTTTTTTGACAATTGAGTTAGGTTTTTTGTGATCAAGTTGGAGTTTTAGTTGTTTTCTATGGTAGAAGTGAAGTGCTTAATACAGGAAAAATAAAAATAATTACAAAAGTTTAGAAATTCTTCTCCAGTTTCCTACCAGTAATTGAAAATCAGTCAGTCGAAATTGGTGTCAAAAAATTCGTTATTTTGAAGTCATTATGAAAAAATATCTAATAAAGTGGACATTTTAGGTTATTATTAAGAAAATAAATTTTTTTATATTTAATGAGTTAAATTTATAAAGTTCTTTTGTAGTAATTATTCACGAAGATGTACTCAGAAGTACTTTGGAGAACCAAAATATCATGGGCAAGCATTTCAAAATATATTTTTCTTCTATTACAAGCTCAAAAATACTAATTTTTTTATATCCATGTTGAGAAAAGATCCGAAACTTTTGTTTGGCCTAAATATATAAGACCCATGATTTTTAAAACGCTGGTAAGGAACTAAAGAACTATTTATTGATTATTATTTTATTTATCCTTCCAAAAAGTTAAGAGGAATTTATTTATTTTTTATCCTGTATTCTGCTCAGCAATATGCATCGTTTGATCGGAATACTCCAGTGTACAGTGAATTAAAAAGATCATACTTTCCCTAGGATAAACCTTAAAAAACTGTTGAACATAATATTAGACAATGTAAAACTTTGACTTTATATCCTTAACGAATATTTTACAAAGACTTTAATAAATTAATACTTAAAACCCTTTTAACCAGAGCACGCTAAAAAAGGAACAAATAACAAGAGAAAAAGAAAAAAAATACAGCCAATACAATTAGCATTTAAACGCCCTACAAATTACATTTAATTTTTCTTCTCTTTTATAAAATGTTTCATAGACATGGCTAGCTGAAATACAAAACTACGTAACAAAATTTTTTGTATTCACATTCAAAAGAAAAATTTTTAATTTGTAGGAGTTTTTATAACAAAATATTGCAGATCTTTTTTTGTGTTTTAATTTCTGGTTTATTAATTTCTTAAATAAAAATAATAAATTACTTTTTTTAAGAGTTTTAAAATTGATTTCTCCTGTAGAATAAAAAATATTAGTTATGTGGTTTTGCATTTCTGCTAACGTTATATATGCATTTATTTGTATGCTCTTTCACTCTTTAATGAAATATAGAATTCGTTTAAACAAGATTTAAACAAATTTATATATAACCTTCGTTTAAAAAAAAAAAAAAAAAAAACGTTTTCTTTTATTTTTAGCATTTTATTTTACGTATATATGTATTCTTTAACAATCACAAAGCTATATGAATGAATTTCATTCATTCATTCACACAAACATTAAGCATTGTTAAAGTCAAAGTTAAAAATATAAAAGAAAAATCTGAATTCGTTTGATTGTATGTATATTTTGTTTACTCGATCGACTTTTGTCCGTTGTAGAAAGAGTTTGTAAATATATATGTATGTGAGTGAGTTTGATTTGGTATAATATAAAGGCTTGGCATGCAATCAGCCGGCATTTGTTACTGATTCGTTTAATTAAAGCTTGTTAAATGCTGCCATCAGCATACGTACATATACATATATATATTAAATAAAAATGTATAAATGTATACTTATATTACATACATACATATGTATGGATATATATAAAAGCCAATTTATAACAACAAATATATATAGTATATACATATGTATATGTATTTGCTTTAACCCTTCGTCTTACAAACTGGTCTGGCCAGACCAATTGCAGATTTAAATGTTGTTTTCATATATTTATAATTAACCTAGAGACTTGAAATTTCAGGTACCCTCCTTCAATTTTGTTTTCTAACGATCTGTGAAAAAACCAGAACGACAAACCTAACACAAGGATAGTTATGAGGATAAATTAGTGTACATGTCATATTCGTACCAAATATGGTCTGGCTGGACCAGTTATATTTTGTGTGGAAAATTATGTGGCTTGACGATGTTATTCGTTCTTTTTTATTGCATTTTATTTTATTAAAAACATTTAAACTGAGCTCTCATCGGTTTACACAAGTTATTTTATGATTTTCCACCTTTTCGTTCATATTTTGTGTTATGAGTTTAATACCGATAAAACCTCAAATGTTTGAAAAGAAAAATTGTTTGCGTTTGTAGGCTCAAAACAGTGAGAATAACTTGAAGTTTATCGATTGAAAAATGTAATATTTTGCAAAACTATTTAGTAGTGATGTTAGAATATAGTTATACAAATGTAATAATATAAAAAATTCACCAAAATTTCCATTAAAATATATAAAATTACAGAGTTGGTCTGGCCAGACCATATTTGTTACGAATGTGACAATTGAAACATCTGTATGACGAAGGGTTAATATATTGATATAACATGGTTGTATAAACGGTTACAATCCCAGCAAAAAAAAAAAAACGATCCAGAGCTTCCAAAAAAGAACATTTTCACCACTTTAAAAGTAGAACAAAGTGCATATATTAAACTATTTTGGAAGTTCTTAATAATTACTTTTAAAAAAGTGAAAATAAATGGATTTTTAGCAGAAAAAAAGGTTAATAATTTCTAAGTTAATTTAAATTTTACAAATTTTAAAGCATTTTATCATATTTTAATAAGGCTAAAACATAATTTTTGTTACAAAATTGTATAAACATAGTTTTAAGGAAAGTACTTCAAAAGAAATGAATAAGAAGTATAAAGGAAGAACATCCAATGACAACAATGTGTTAAAAAGAGAACTTCTACACCTTTTTTTCACCACTAAGTACTTCCTTCCAATGACAATACAATGTAGAATTCATGACTTTTTCAGATCTTTTTCAGTTCCTTTTTTGCTGGGATATAAAAAGGAATAAGAGTTACATAAATACATTTGTATATACATATATTTTATTATATACATACGTATTAATTTTTTAATATTTACGTATATGTGAAAAATTTCCTTCATATGTATATTGGTCTATAAACTATAAAACCACAAAAAAGTGAAAAAAGGAAAAATTTTCAGATTCTTTTATAAATATCAACTGAATTTAACTTTTTTAAGAAACATTTGTAGAAAAAGAGCATTGAAGTAATATGTATATTAAAACATATACAAGTAGAGATTTCGGTAGAGGGTATTATATGAGACCTTTGACCAATCATGGACCGATTCTTGTTATAAGTTTCACTTAAATATATAAAGTGAGCGTTCGAATAAAGTGTAAAACATATTTTTGCCTATCACTTTGTCTGCTGATAACTAATATTTCTTTCCGTGATCAATGTATTTTTGAATATAATTTTTTAATAATACAAATTTTTAAAATATTTTGTGAGCTTTCTTAACAATGAAGCGTCAAAGGGAAATACATAAACAAAATTAAACTTCTAACACTCATCCAAAATTAGACTTACAAAAAATTTAGAAAAAAGAGCTACGTGTTGCAGACAATTCACAATTGAGTGGAAAGCTGGAAGAGAATTAATAAAAGACCACAATACAAGTACAAAGTCCAAAAGAATATTTCAAATATTTCCGGGCGCGAAGTGGCTAGAAAAGTCAAATGTTCTGAAAACTATATACACAAAGTAAAAGCGAATATTGGACTTAAAACATTTAAAAAGCAAAAAGTACCAGATAAGAATGCAAAGAAGAATGCTGAAGGTTAAAAGTAAGTTCTTTCTGACTTTTTAAAACTTCCTGGACCAAAGTTTTATATAGAAGATGTTAAATGAAATATTCCAGAAGAGTACAGTACCAAAAAAACAATAAAAATATCCCAAAAACATCCTTGTTTGGCAAAATAATGCAGCTGTGGTGAAACAAGTGAATCGTATGTAACATCGGGTGCAATAAACTATGATATTTGTATGAAGCAATGTCTACAAAGAAAACTACTTCCAATACAGTTAAAATACTTCAGAATGGTAAAGTAAACATAATGTTAATTCTGTTCCAACAAATGCCCACCCTTCACATTGCCAAAATATTGAGCCCTTGTCAAAAGGGAATTAAGGAAACCTAATGATGCACCCAGACCACTGAACAATATTAAACACAAGTTGACAGCTGCTTCAAAAAAAAAAAAAAAAAAAAACAAAGTTCAATCGAATTAATAATGAAAGTAAAAAATAATGTGTATTCAATGATTAATTTATCCTTTATTAGTTCATGTTATAAATCTGTGGAAAAAACTCTAAAATAGATTGTTTCGTTCATAATTGTAACATAATACTGTTAACTCTTATATCAATATTTGCGTGTATTAAAGATCACATTTTATGTTACAAAATTTCAACTTAAACTTTAAACGTTATTAAATTTATTTATTTTTTTTTTCATTATAATTGTTCTTCTAAACAGTTACATATATGTATGTGTGTATGTATCTTCTTAATAAAACAACACATGTACGAAATACTAAAACATATATATACATATAAAACTCTAACCCCTACACATATGTATATAAAAATACTTTTATACATTTTTAACCCTTACGGGTGCAAAAGCGTTATAATTGAAAATGTTTTGTTTTAATTAACTTGCTGTTATTTTGTTGTAGTTGTTTTTGATAGTACAACCTAGTAAAAACATACCAATAATATATTTACATACATACTACATTAACACGTACACACATACTCTCATTGTTACTTTTATGCATATAAAACATTTATGATTCTAGTATTGCAAATATCAAAGAGTTAGAGACAGATCAGGAGGAGAAAAAAAAATGGGGAGAGTCATGTGTGCATGTAACTTATCAAAAGAACAAACGTGTATACAAACACATGCACATCTATCATATGCATGCTTACGATTACATAAACACACATGAGAATAAATACTAACAACAACTATAACAGAATCGCGAAAAAGTTAAGTTTTTTTTCGTTTATTACGGATAAAAGGTCAATGCATGTTGTGAGTGGCTTTATGTATTGGTGTGTGTGTGTGTGTATTTAAGTAAGTTTTCACGTGTGCTTGTGTCATTTGAAGTGATATGAGAGCATTTTTAGCCCACTTTTATTTCACATGAAAGTAAATTGTGTTAATCTCAATGCTAAGAACATCATAGCAAAATAAAAATCAAGGGGATATGGAAACAATCGTTTACTTCAGTATCACGTTTAAATTGCATCAGTAATTATTTGGAATGTAAAAGCATAATGGGTTGGGGGAATATCCTAAAAGAACTATTTCCCATTTAAAAATAATTTTGGTATAATTTTGCTCATACAGAACATTTTTCATAAAAAAAATCAGTAAATTACTTTAAAAAAGTTTTAAACAATTTCATATTTTCTTTTAATAAAAAAAAGTTGCTTTTTTAATTTTCGTTTTTTACAGGAATTTCTAAATGAACACTATCGCTGGAACAAGTAATGAATCACGAGTAAAAAAGATAACTGAACTAGAACTGAACTAGAACTGAACTAGAACTGAACTAGAACTGAACTAGAACTGAACTAGAACTGAACTAAAACTGAACTACAACTGAACTAGAACTGAACTAGAACTGGACTTAAAGTGAACAATAACTGAACAGACTTTTGTATTATAAAAATTTTCAAATTCTTTGCTTAAATTGCGTGTGCTACGTTGAACCCATTGTGTTTATATTCCTTGTCAGTATTTTTCGGAAATTTTTTTAAAATATATATGTACATCTACTTTTTTTTATACTTTGTGTAGTTCTCTAAAAAATATTTATTTATTTCTGTCTTTGTTTTATTTTTTCTGTAGAAAACAACGCAACATCAAAAAGCAGCATCTCTAAAAAAATTTTTTATTAAAAGCTTTTCATTTTCGATTTTTTATTTAACTTTTTTTTGTGCATTGGCACCCTTTTCCGTTTACTATTGTTATCAAACGTTTATAAATTTTTTTCTCAAATGCCAATATATATAAAGAACTAAAAAGAACTAAAAAAATATACACAATCCCCGTTCGCATTTTATTTCCATTTTATTTCCATTTTTGGATTTTTATATTATATGCCTCTATGTATATATTCAATTTTGTAAACGCTGGTACAGATAAGAAGTGCTGTTATGTGTGACTTTTCTTCTTTTTGATATTCGAATTCATTTTATATGTATACAATAACATACGAAACCCTTTGATTCACATGTCCTTTTAGGTTTGTTTTATATGTTGTGCTTTATGTCAATATGCATGTGGAAATGCTGTAAAATACAACTGAGTATCTGCATTACACAATAGCCCTTATTTTTCATCACTCTCTTACTTTGACACATTTTTTTTTTTTTTTTTTTTTCAATTTAAAAATATATTTTGTTGAATCATTCCAACCAGTCGGTTGCTACAGGTATTTTGCAATTTTTTGTTCTTTCCTTCTCTTTGGGGATATTAGTGTTATGCAATATATTTTTTTTTTAGAATCAAACTATTTGCTTGAGATGATTTTTAGGGCTTAGCTTTCGGAAATACTTGTCTTGAATAGAAAATCTTTAAAACACTATGGTAAAATTTTCACAGGATCTATGTAAATTTATATTGTATTTACACAATATTACTATTTTTTTAACTGCGCAACAATTTAATGTCATCAATGCAAATTGTAAAATGCTTACAACAAATAAACTTGTTTTAACTAAACTAAACTTTTTCCAACAATTTTTATATTAAATTCAATATATTTTTTATTACAATAAAAATTTTTACTAAATACTTTATGAAATATTGAAAAAAATATTTTTTATTTCATTTGTTATGTATGTTTTCAACAATTTCCAGAGATAAATTTGTAAATATTTAGTTTAGTTTTTATTGTTTAAATTTGTTAGAGTTGTCGTCGAAACATTTTCAATCTACTCCCATACATATCTAGCAAAACTACATAGTTGAATTGAAAAAAAAAATTAATTTACAATGTATTTATTTATGTATTTATTTATAAATTTTAACAATTGGTTTTATTTTAACAACCTTTTTCCCATATAAATGTTAAAATTGAAAATCAACTTGGAAAAAAGCCACTATATAAAAATATTGATTGCTTGAAATTGAATTTTAATTAAAAATTTAATTAAAAAAAAAAAAAAAAAAAACAGAAATGAAAGTAAAATTCCATGTAACTAAATATTTTTCACTAAATTTAATAAACAAAAAAATGTCTGTAATTATATAGTAAATTTTTGTTACAAATAAAAACTACATTTATGTAAATTTTAATGCATTTTTACTAAAAATTTGTAGTTTTTGCTAAAAATAGCGATTTTAAGCAGGAGAAAAAAAATGAAAATTTTTTAGAAAAGGGAATTTTTCAACTAAACCTAGGGATTTTTCTTAAATTTTATCTGGCATCACTGACTAGAACTGAACTAGAACTGAACTAGAACTGAACTAGAACTGAACTAGAACTGAACTAGAACTGAACTAGAACTGAACTAGAACTGAACTAGAGCTGAACAAGAACTGAACTAGAGCTGAACTAGAACTGAACTAGGACTGAACTAGAACTGAACTAGAACTGAACTAGAACTTAACTAGAACTGAACTAGAACTGAACTAGAACTGAACTAGAACTGAACTAGAACTGAACTAGAACTGAACTTGAACTGAACTAGAACTGAACTAGAACTGAACTAGAACTGAACTAGAACTGAAATAGAACTGAACTACAACTGAACTAGAACTGAACTAGAGCTGAACAAGAACTGAACTAAAACTGAACTAAAACTGAACTAGAACTAAACTAGAACTTAACTAGAACTGAACTAGAACTGAACAAGAACTGAACTAGAACTGAGCTAGATCTAAACTAGAACTGAACTTGAACTGAACTTGAACTGAACTAGAACTGAACTAGAGCTGAACAAGAACTGAACTAAAACTGAACTAAAACTGAACTAGAACTAAACTAGAACTTAACTAGAACTGAACTAGAACTGAACTAGAACTAAACTAGGACTGAACTAGAACTAAACTAGAACTGAACTAGAACTGAACAAGAACTGAACTAGAACTGAGCTAGATCTAAACTAGAACTGAACTTGAACTGAACTTGAACTGAACTAGAACTGAACTAGAGCTGAACAAGAACTGAACTAAAACTGAACTAAAACTGAACTAGAACTAAACTAGAACTTAACTTGAACTGAACTAGAACTGAACTAGAACTGAACTAGAACTAAACTAGGACTGAACTAGAACTAAACTAGAACTAAACTAGCACTAAACTGGAACTGAACTAGAACTGGACTAGAACTTTACTAGAATTGAGCTAGAACGTATCTAAAACAGAACTAAAACTGACTTAAAAGGCCACAATAATTGTGAAAATTGTCATGTGCAGAAGTGTCATGCTCCAAAAATATATTTCATTTCAAAAACTAAAACCTTCATACTCTATGCAACATTTCTATAAAAAAAATAATCTTAATAATGTCTGTGCCATTAACATCATACATATATTTATAAATTAAAATCTCTTAAACTAAACTTTTTAATATTCTTAAGTTTAGTGTGATTTGGTTTGTAACCCTGAAGCAATTAAATTTTTCCCAATCTACTACAACATGATGTAGGTTATGCAAATATAAATTCAACACAAACAATTCAACAAACAAAAAAGAAATGAAATGATAAAATACATATTTTACTTCCTATGCATGGCATGTGTTAATACCAACACTTTCAATGAACTGTAATCTTTTTGTTATTATAGTTGTTGCAAAATGCAATATCCATTTAAAAACCCAGCACATAGACACAAACGTATAAACTTTTACTTTACTAAACTGCAGCTGGTTGCAACATTTAAATCTGCATCTGCAGTGTGTGACACATCGAAGTTACACACTCATACTAAAAAGTGTTTAATATATGCATGAATGTACTATTCAGTGTCGGAATAAAAATCTATATTTATTAAATATTTATATCTATGTAAAACATTAAGTGATGCAGAAAAAATAGTGTATGAGGGAGTGAGGGGAGAAATAGGTAGAGAAAGTAAGAGAACACATAAATTGCGTTTTAATGCAGAATGCAAAAGAAAAAAATAAAAATAAACAAGAATAAAAAATCGGTTTCATTTGGATCTTCCTTTCCTTTCATTATTATATGTATTTGATAGGAAAATAAAAAGGAAATAAATTGAAAATGTTGTTGCTGCTGATTCTAACAAATATGTTTCAATTGTGAAAAATGAACGATGAGCAATGATGACAATGTATTTTCAAAAAACAGATATAGTAAGAACACTCTTACACATTTACTGGCAAAACTAAGTAACTGATTGGAATTGTTATGAATAGGAAAACGGAAATGAAGGGAATAGACGAGAGGAAATACTTGAAAATAAGTAATCATAAATAAAATCACGTAATACTTTGTTAAACATAAAAGGTGAGACTTTTTTTGGTAAAAGCGATATAGAGAGACAGGCGAAAAGACGCACAGATAGAAAGTCAGTCAGCTAGCAATTTTAAAATATATTAATATAAGAAAACTAGGGGTATGTAAATGTGCATGTTTATTTTTACTTTTCAACAAATGAACAGGAATTTACCATTTGTACTCATACGTGTATACCCGGAGGATCTATAGAGTGAGTTTAATTTTGTGGAAGTTGCTTTTTATTAGAAGAAACATAACTGGAAATTGAGTTATATATCAGAGAATATCAAAAGCTGATTCGAATATTAAATTTAAAGATTTTAATTCATTTGGTCGTATGAAAAGTGACAAAATATTATATGCAGAGTTTTTACTGTATTGATCCGATCTGTTTAAAAAATGAAGTATTAATTCAAGTTACTTGAAGGCGTGTCATATGTAGAAAACCGAAAAGAAAAGAGATGGTCGATCAAGCTCGACCATCACTGTGCAAAAATAAAAATTTATTTATAAAATTCTCTTCTTATTAAACTTCTGTACTTTTATAGGAGTTCTTCACTCGTAATCCTGACTTCCAAATCTCCGTCTAAAAAATTTAGGACTGAAAGCATAGAATAGAAAGAATTTTCCCAATCCGAACCAAAAAGATTCGGTATTTGATGTTTTAAATAATTGTTCATAAACTTTTAGTTTCTTACAGTTCACTGTGGGGCCAAAAGATAAATAAATGATAATAAGTCTGGATATGTGAAACCACTGAACTGATTTAGATGAAACTTAGAGTATCGATAGAGAAGGAGTTAGGCTTTCAGAATATTGTTAACTAGAGTCTGTAGCTGCAGCACGGACGCCGCCACAGTTGGCCAAAGTTGACCACTTATGCCCGTAATTTCTACAAATAGATATCTTTTAGTGCCTGGATATCTATGGTGTAAATTAAATTTGGTAACTTCTAATCGTAGGTATGAATTACCGAATAGATAACTGTGTTTCTTACACCATAAATTTTGTTTGGGTAAAGATAACATTTTTTTGGAGCAATGTGAGTTAAATTTGAAATGTTAAAAAAATGGCTGGAAATTACATACATATTTAGCTAGAAAGTCAGTGCGGTCAATTGATAACCTGTTTTGAGAATTTAAAAATTTGTTATAATGTATAAAACTTATGTGTGTAATTTTAAGTAATTTTAGTTAATAGGTGGTCCTTAGCGGGTGCTCTAATATGTTATGGACCCATCCCAAAACTGTGATTTCTGCATGGAACTGTGGTAAAATATGGACTAAACATATTTATGCCAAGTTTTATGAAAAATATTGACTTATTTAAAGCATTCAGTGATGTTAATACCCGGAAAGACCCTTGAATGTTGCGGTCAAAACAACTTTGTATACACAGATATACAAGTGGTCATTGTTATACCAAATTAGAATGTTTTCAAATTGTCCAGTGTACTTTAACGTGGGATGCGGTAGTCGTAATATCTCCACATAATAGGATACTCTAGGGTATAAAAACAATATCCAATTGTCCAAAAAAAAAAAGGAATTTTCAAAACGCCATGAACGAAAAATTTTAGACCCATTAACTCTAAATAACAACGGCGTAATTAATAATAATTCAAAAGAAAGGCAGCAATTTCAACAATGTTTTTCTTGTATTTGATGGCTAGGGCGGCCTTAAATATAAATTGTTGCAAAAAAAAAAAAAAAACAGAAAATTCAAATTTGTTGAATATGTAAATTTTTTTAAATAAAATTTTAATAATATTTTATGACATCTAAATTATGAATGTTACCATTTTTTCTATTAATTTTTTCGGTAGAAATACCTAGGTAAAAGAAGCTTTAAGATTACCAATTAAATTTTACCAGTTAGGTAAAGATATCTTATAGGTAATTACACCCTTAGTTATCTACTTATTGAAATTACGGGCATTAGAGGGTGAAAAACATATCGGGGCTTATAACTTTTATAAATTAAACCGATTTTAAATATTTTTACATGAATTCCTCCTAAACAAGACAAGAAAAAAACATGTTTACTGTGCTAAATTATCTCTAAATTATCTTCAAAAAATAAATTTCTCATTTTTGGCCTTTTCTTTTTTGCGATTTTGCCCTATAACTTTTAAAATAAAATTTCTAAAATTTGTTTAAAAATATGTTGAAATTCTCTATAATTTTTTATCTCAATTCGATAACAAGAATAAAATTTTCAAATTAAAAATTTCAAAACAGGTCTCAAAAATTGCATTTTTTTGCCAAAAAAAAGTAACTTTATATATTTAACTTTTTTAAAAAATTTAGTTAAAAAAGTTTAATATTTTTTGGCATTTTCTGAAAGACAGGACCTCAAGAAAATGTGTAAGTGCAATTTTTAAAAGTTCTGAAAGTTCAGCCTACATCCAGCAGTGGTCAAAAATGATCAATTTTGGATGAGAAGTTGAACTTCTTGAGTCTGTAAAAAATTATTGCTAATTTCGGTATTTCCGTGAATTAAATTATATAGCTCAATATGTTCTTAAAGGGTTTGTGAAAAATTGTGACAGCCTTCCAGAAAACTTAGTCACACAAGGCAATTTTCCGAAAATACCCATATTTTCAATAATAAAAATTTCGACCTTTAAACATACAATATAGTAAAATTACATATATTTTTCTGATCTTTACATTTATCATTTCTACATTAAATATTTTATATTATGTGAAAAAAATATGTTGAGACCTATAAATATTTAGAAATTATTCAGTTTAAAATTTTTTGAAATATGTCCATGTAAACATAATTTGCATTTGTTCGTTTTGTTTCAAGAAAAGTGCGCTAAAAATTTTAAAATAGTTGCCTTGCTTAGGAGAATTCAAAAATATAAAAATATCGGTTTATCGGTTTATATTTGTAAAAGTTATAAGCCTCGATATGTTTTTCACGCCCGAGGTGGTCAACTTTGGCCCACTGTAGCGTGTTGCAGATATACACTCTAACCAAAAATGTTCTGAAAGCCTAACTCCTCCTTTATGGATGTTCCAAGTTTCATATAAATCGGTTCAGTAGTTTCAAAGTTCCAGACTTATTACCATTTATTTTGCTTTTGGCCCCACTGAGCAGTTTCAGTTAATTTTTAAATATACTATATAGTGAAAAAATTCCAAAATACTAAATTAATTTCTTCGTTGCAATTTATATATAAAGAGTCCAGATATCTCAAACAACTTAGCTTCTCGTCATTTACACATACTCTAAAATACCATTTAGTTCCATATTAACCAAGTAAGAAAGATATAGTTGGCCAAGCCCGACCTTATGGTACCCTACACCATTATATACACATCTGCTCAAAATAATAGATACACCTAGTGGTATTATATTAAAGTGACGATAACTTTGGAAAATTCTTCAGAAATACTTGGAGTTTTTTCTTTCAGTAAACAATTTGATCTGGCAATGATACTTTAATTAAAAATATGGCAAATATGTGCATAAAAATTAATTTACACATACGTATTCGATTTAAATACCAAAAATTGTTGCTCATAATAATAGATACAGTTAATTTATTTCTAATTTTCTTATATTAAATCGCATTCTAATGTCTTTTTTGGATTATTTTTACATAATAGAATAAGAAGAGTCTCATTTAGGTTGGAAATATTATAAAGAAATAGTATTCTGACACAGAAAATGGGAAGAAGCAATCACTGCACCAAATAGGAGAGAAAAATGGTTCAAAATAAGTGAAAAGTGAAAAATCGTTACTTGAAATTGCAAGTAGGGGTTTAGGGGTCTTATATTAGACCTGAGTCGAATTATTAACTGATACTTTTACTAAGTGTAAAATAAAATATTCGAATATAGAATATTACGTTAATACTAACATTTATATGAAATTATGGACTAGAGTAATTATCAAAAGTTGGCTTATATGGGAACTATGTTAAATTATGGAGCGATATTTTTCGAGCCAAAAAATCTAAAATTCAAGTGTTAATATCTTTTTCATTGTAAGAGATAACTTTGGTGAGTAAGCTTATTTTCTTTATCTTGCCAAGCGCTTTACAGAAACATAAAAATCTTTAAAATCGGATTTCATTTGTATAAGTTACGATTTTTTTAAACTTTTACATACTCGAGGTCTACAGGGTGTCAATTTTGACACCCTGTAGATTTTCTTGTGTAATCACAGGGTGACTACAAGATGATTTTTCTCAAAGCTTAGGTCCTCCTCTGCAACTCCTTCATATATTTCAATTTAATCCAACCAGTAGTTTAGGAGATACAGATTTATTACCAAAAAATTTGCGTTTGACCCCACTGTGCATCGTCCTAAATTTTACAAATCGCGATTTGTCGAGAGAACTAGAGTCTTAGGCTTAGTATTAATTAATACCGTGTATCCGAATTGAATAGGAAACCCCGTGCCGCATATTTTTTATTTTTTATTTTTCATAATTCGACTTATATTAAAAAAAATCTATCTTAAAGCTTACTCACACCTCTTGAAAACAATAACATCATCCTTGATTGTGTACTTAACAGTTTTTCTTTTCATATTATTGTTGATTGTATAGTAGTATGTGTGAGCTTTTATTCATATACATATGTATCTATCGTCACCTAAAATGCAAAAGGTCGTAACCACTGAAAAATCGGATTTTAATTTTTTTTATTGTATTATAATGCACTGACTCAAACTACACAAAAAATTTTATATTAAAAAATGGCATAAATATTAACAAAGGTGAAGAGGCCGTAACATCAACTTCATAAACGAAAAAGTTGTCAAATTTGTTTCATTTAAGAAAAATTTGGTTCGAAGATTGTTTTATACTTTACGGATACGGCCTTTTACATTTTAGGTGACGGTATGTATTTATGTATTTAACAGTATATGTCTACCTTTCCTGTATTGCAGGTAATATACATATATTTGCTGCAATGATTTTCATTTTTTTTCTTTCGTAGTCTGAATTATATTTTCTTTTATTTGCAGCATTTTTGAGTTCGTTTCATTTTTCTCTTTATTTTTTCGTTTTGCTTAAAGGCTGTTGCTTTATTATTTTTAGTATTTTTTCTTGCTACAAATATTATATATTTTTTTATCTTTTATTTAAAGCAAAGGAGACGAAAAAAATAAATAAATAGATATTTTTTTGCTTGGTATTGATAATGATAATGTGCAGGAAATTGCTGCTTTTGTGTGCCATAATGACGTTGATGTTTTTCGTTCTTTGTTGTTTGATTGTGATTTTTTATTTTTTCGGTTTTTAAGTATTTGTTTGTAGGTGTTCGTTGGTGAGAGTATATATATGTTGTTTTTTGTAGACTTAAGTATAATACTTAAGTGTTTTGTGATTTTTTTAAGAAGGGTTTTCAATCAGTCAAATAAGAAAGTTGGTATTTTTATGTTATTTGAACACAATTTGTGAAAATAAATTATGAATCTGTTTAGGTTTAACAATGAATATTTAATTATATTTCTTTTGAAGATGTGATTTAGGAAACACTTTTAAAAATTTAAGAAAAGTTAAAAGAAAAATATTAAATTTATAGTAATTAACCGAGTGATAATAGAAAATACAAATATAAAGAAAATAGAACATATTTATGAATCATATACTGAAAAATATTATTCCATTATTTATTTTAACAAGATTCATAATTATTATAGCAAATTTTCCAATTTTTTCATTAATAACTCAGAATTGAAAAATTTATAAAACTACTTTTCATTTTTATTTATATTATTTTTTACAAATTATCAATATTTTTTTTCGTTTCATTTTATTCATTTATCTGCAATATTGACATTTGGCATTGATTTCTCTATAATTTTACTGTAACTCTTCAATTCTCTCTCCCACTTTCTTTCGCTGTTTCCTTTTTATTACTTTCAATAGACCACATTTTTGATATATTTTTTTATTTTCTTTTTAAATCACACATTTGGTGTTTTATTTAATTTTCATATGATTTTTTTCTCGCTATGCTGTTAATCTTGGGCCTTAAAATAATTAAATTAAAGCGCTTTTAATTAAAAACACGCAGTCGTCTATAGTACAATAACAACAGCGTTAATAAAAAGGCATAAATACATAAATAAATATATAAAAATAGGGTGCTTCAAAAACGATAGTCTTTCAAAATCTTATAAAATTGAACTGGGAACATTTATGGCTTATTTTTTCTCTCTTTTTTTTTTAAAAAAAAAAAAAAAAAAAAACGGGACCACACTAATGTTTAAATTTGCAATACCTTTATACATATTTATTAAATACAATTACCCAATTCACAATTTCGTTGATGTGTAAGTTTTTAAACCATTATATGAAGAAAAATTATTATTATTTGTTTTTTATACCCTACACTACCATAGGTGGTTGGGGTATTATACGTTTGTGCTGATGTTTATAACGCACAGAAATAATTATCGGACCCACACTTTAAAGTATACCGTTCGACTCAGAATCACTTTATGAGTCGATTTAACGATGTCCGCCGTCCGTCTGGCTGTCTGACCATGTAAACCTTGTGAACAAAGTACAAGTCGCAATTTTAAAGATATCTTGTTGAATTTTGGCAAGGATAATTATTTTGACACAATGACAAAGCCTATTGATTATTGGTTATGATCGGTCAATTTTTTCACCTAGTCGCCATACAAATGTCCTCTCGCAATAGGGGTTTAACAATCATAAATGCCTTCACTATAGAAATATTTCAATGAAACTCGGTACAAAAATAAAAGTTTTTTTATTAATGGGTATACTATCGATTTGTAAATAAAATAAATTTTGTGATTTTTATCATATCGAAAAATAACTATTAAAAAGTATCAAAAAAATGTCGCTTAAATGAAAAAAAGAAAAAAAAATCGCCATATTGAAAAAAAAATCGCTAAAAAAACACTGTCGCCATATCAAAAAATATGCTAAAATGAAAAAAAACTATCGGTATATATATAAAAAAAAAAAAAAAAAACGCTAATGTTATATTCGGCTAGGCCGAATCTATATACCCACCATCAGCGTTACCGTTGAGAATTTTTAAAAAGTGTCCAAAAAAGGGGATTTCAAAATAAAAAGTCGCCAAAAAAGGGGATTTTTTGAAAAAAGGGGCCAACTACTTTAAAACCTAAAAGACTCCTTAAAATTTGTTTATTTGATAACAACAAATTATTGTATTTTAAGAAAAACTACAAAATTCTGTTTTATTAATAACAAAGTAATTTATTATTATTTTACAACTATTTTTATTATTGCAAAAATAAAGATTTATTCACAAAAATATTTAGCACACAATCCTCTTTTAATTAGTTAAACTCCTGTACTTTTGTAGGAGTTCTTCACTCGTACTCTAGACTTTCAAATTTAGGAAGGAACGCATGAATTCAGAAGTATTGTCATAAATCTGTTAGATAAACTATTTCTTGTTTTTGATAATTTAGTAAAAAAAAACACGTTTCGCCGAGGGATTGCTCTTAGGAATGTAAAAATTTAAATTAGGATATAAGTTTTCATCGAATCTTTTTTTTTTTTTTTTTTCTATCCAGTCCAAAAAATTTGGCATATGATGCTATAAATAGCTGTTCATAAACTTTATTATTATTTTTAATTACTAACAGTTTCACTTCATTTATAAATACTTCGCGGTTTTTTATATCATTATACTGTAAGACAGTGCCAAAATTATTAATTTATTTGTTGAAATTAATTAATATATTTCAAACAACTTAGTTTATCGTAATTTAGCACATATTCTTAAAAAGTCGCCATTTAGTCGCCATTTAAAAAAGGGGCCAAAAAAGTGGCCAGGTGGTTGAAAAAGGGCCAAATGGCGACTAAAGTCGCCAAACGGTAACGCTGCCCACCATCAACATTTTCAAATTTTACTTTACATGGGAGTTAGGCGGTAAAATGGGCGGATCACGCCCATTTTTTGTTTCTGAGTTTATATTGGTGCTTGAACTATTTGTACAATATTTCGTTGATTTTCGCCTTATATGGGAGGTGGCGGTAAAGTGGTGGACCACGCCTATTTTTTATTTTCAAGTTTATATCGACCCTCGAACTATCTGTACAACATTTCATTTTCGTACATGCTTTTGTTAAAGAGATATCAGCAGAAAAGTATGAAATGAAGCTACAATGGACACCCTGTGTTTCTATATTTTGCCCATAACATTTTTGTTTATAAACCGATTTTGCTCATTTTCAACACCAAACAAATAAATATTTGAACGGAATTTGAACTCCCTGGATTGTCCCGTTCGAGATACATACAGTCGGACAGACGGACGGACTTAGCTAGATCGACTCAGAATCTAAATGATTTCCTCGACATGTTACACATGGAAAGACAAAAAAAAATCTTTTTGATGGTGGGTATAAAAAAAACGGTTTATTTTAATTCCAATAATTCAGAACCAATTTTTTTAGGTCGAATAATCGATCATACTACTCAATAGTCTTTTAATGAAAGATATTGGCGAAGATCTTATATTTTTCTTAAATCTGACTTACTGAACAATTAAATTCTTAGCTAAAATTCGTTTTTTTAGGGAAATTCTATTTTAAAGAAAAAAATTGTTTTTTTTTTTTTTTCTTTTTTTGTAGGAATAAAACCCATTTTTAAGTGAAAAATCAAATTTTTAGAGAAAAATCGAATTTTTAGTGAAAATTAAAATTTTTGGCAAAAACTTTTAGTAAAATTTTTTTTTAATTTTTAGTAAAAACTAAAATTTTTGGTAAAAAATCTAATTTTTAGTGAAAAATAGGGATTTTAGTACAAATTTTTAATTTTTGAGTGAAAATTAGAATTTTTAGGGAAAATTTGAACTTTTAGTTACAAATCGGATTTTTTTTTTTTTTAAACTTTTGAATTAGAAATTAAATACTTTAAAAGAAAGAAAAAAATGTTTAACTTAAGAATTTCTAACAAAATTCGTAAACCAATTTCCATACACATTTTTAAAAATTTTTGAATTATATGTTATTTTAAATAACTTATAACAAATAATGTAGTTATTTTGTGTAAATTGGGTAAATATTAGACTGGCACAAAAAAAAAAAAAAAAAAAAAAATGGAATTTGTAAAGAATATTTTGTTAGAGCTTCTCAAGGCCGCCCTCTTACATTCACTAAAACAAATATGGATATTAAAAATTGTATCAATCGATTAATATTAAGGGGTCACTATAATTTGCGACTTTTTTCCATATAAGTTAAAAATTATTTCAAAATTTTTTTTTAAACCTACATATATTTTAACGGCTATAAATTAAATATTTTGATTTCTATGTGGACCTGGTAAAATTATTAAATCATTTGCAATATTTATTTACTTTGTTAATGTTTTCAACTTTTATGCAAATTGGACCAGTCTTTTCTACATATTAATGTTATTGTATTGATTTTATTTGTTAATATTTTTATATATGTATGCATATATTTATTTTAAATAATTGTAAACAAAAATGTAGCAGTTTAAATAATATATATGTATATAAAAATATATGTACATATATAAAAAAGACCGTATAAAACTTTGAGCAAGTCGTGTAAATAGAACCGCAGCAGTCGGAGCCTAGCGACATGCAGTGAAATGTAAGGGCACACTTATATGTATAGAGACGGAGCACTTCATATCTTTCTCGTATAGGCAAGTAAAAAAAAAAAACTCAGCTTTTGACTCAAATATAGATTGGCCTGGGTCTTCAGTGCAATACTTTTTATTCTATGATTTTTATCATATCCACGAAAAGCTATTTCTTAAATTAACTTTAATAAATTTAAAACTAAATATAAATTCTTTGCAAATATGGAATTTCACTGCAGTAAATACAAATTTAAATTTAAGTCTTAAAAATAACTTATATATTTTTATTAATTTTACTTTTCTATTTTCCATCACTGCTACAATTTCGAACCCCACTTTAAGTTTCATTCACACTCGTACTTGTCTATGGCTCTCCTGACATTCATTTAAAAACTGAAATACAAAAAAAAAAAAAAAAAAAAAAAAAAAAAAAAAACAGATAGACTCTAACGTACACAGTGACACCAAAACAAAAAATGGTCGTTATATGAATGTAATGAAGAAAAAACCACAAGTTTATGTACAACGATAACGTTGACGTTGATATCGAGAAGGGAATAAAGTGCAAAAAAGAATTCAAAATAATAAAAAAAAAAAATATATACACAATGTATATATGTGCAAAACATTGTCTGTTAGTGTGAATATACTTTTATATCCTTAACATTAATTTTTTAATACAAACTCAGCTACCATTTATTTCAGAGCTGTTTGTTTCTTTTTTTTTTTTTTTTTTTACTGATTGCAGACGGAAATTAGTGCACATTAAAATGAATAAAAGAGGAATGAATAAAAGAAAAATTTTAAATAAAAGAAAAATAAAACACAAAAAAAACAAAGCAACACATAATTTTGAAATTAAGAGGAAAAAAGAATCAAAGAAAATAAAACTGAATTAAGGAATGATTATAAAACCTCAAAAGATTATTCATTTTTTAACGATAAAATTGCTTGTGTACATAAGGTTTTAAATAAAATAAAAAACAGCTTTAATTTAAGAAATTTATTTTGTATATATTTGCAAATAGGTCCATTATAAATATTTTAAAATAATAACAAGTATAAGCAATTCTTTTAATTTATTTTATAAACTATCTATTTTTACAGCTTCTTAAAATTACTAACATCTAATTTGTTATTAAATCTAATTTCGCACATAAAACTGAAATTCATTTAAATATAATATCAATATACGATATAAATATATCGAGGGCTTATATTCAAATCGGGCCTCATGCAGATTTAGAAAATTTTTTTTTGTGTCAGACTCTTCAGTTTTCTATTTTTTATATATAGTGTTAATTTTGGAGTCAAAATTTAATTCTAACACTTTGTTTTTCACTTTTTGATTTTGGGCTATCTACAAACAGTATATTTTTTTAAGGCAAAACGGGCTATTTGCAAGTTTTTGTTTCATTTTCAAAGAAATGTAAATATAAAACTTAATAAATAATGAGAATTTTCTTTGCGATTTGAACTTTTTTAAACGTTTTGAATTAGAGTCTTAATATATCTAACAAAAATTTTGTTATCTCAATGCAGTCTGAAGAAAAAGTTAGAAGTTAGATTTTTAACCTTTTTTAGATGCTTATAGATCATACGCGGGTACACCTATAAACATTTTATGAAGCTAAGTGGGAGCTCTATACCATAGATTTGAAGACAGGAATGAACAAAATTTAATTAAATTGGTGATTATAAGCAAAATATCTTAGATACTATAGGCAGTTTCTTAAAAAAATTACAACTAAATAAAAAGTGCAATAAACGTCGTCTTTAAAAGTTTTAATAATTTTTGAGTTGTTGATATGCAATATAATACAATTTTAGTTGGTTCAAAAATATTTATTGCAAAAATTTTTTTTTTTTTTTTTACATTTTTTTTTTTTAATTTTATTTATAATTTTATTTTTGAACACACTTTCGTCCTTTTAGTAAACATTCCTATTATTTGAAATTTCTAACGATTAAAAATGATCCAGCCAACCACAAAATTTCGCTTTATTTTATCTCCTAATTGGTATGATATCATAAATTTAACATATTGTAAATTTTTTTTTTCAAAAATATTGTGTTTTACTTCTTTAATTTCCAATAAACAAAACGGGCTATATGAACATTTTATAACAAACATTAAAAATAATTAAGACAAAACGGGCTATATACCATAACTTCGCGAATAATGGAGTTAAAATATTTATTTTTCAGTGTGAGGTTTAGTAGACGTAATATTAATAAATCGTAGAAGAACGGATTGCAAAATGTTGAAAAATGGGGGACATAAACAGTTTTTATATTCTCCTGAAAAATGCTGTTTTGCATGAGGCCCGTTTTGAATATAGACCCTCGATATGAATTTCACTTTAGTTTGGAAAAAAATAAACCTAAAATTATCATAAAATATATATAATACAATAATAATAAAATAGAAATTATTATAAATTGCGTATAATGACATGATTTACGTTTCCTTAATAGACAAAACACTTGGCATGTTTTAAACATTAAAACTTATATCGAAAAAAGAATCCATAACAATAAATATTAAAGAAAAAACTGAAAAAATAAATATATATATATATATATATATATATATATATATATATATATATATATATATATATATATATATATATATATATATATATATATATATATATATATATATATATATATATATATATATATATATATATATATATATATATATATATATATATATATATATATATATATATATATATAAAGAAAAGAAAAATAAATTTGCAAAGCAATACAAAAAGGAAATATTAGGTTTTGATATAAACAATATTATGTTTAATAAATCTATTTAACAGACACATTAGAAAATATAGATCAACTAATACATAAACTCACACACGTGTATTATAATATCCTACATATAATAACCCACACATGTTTGCACTCGTTGTGTCTATAAACGACAACAAAAACAATAAAAAATACTTATGCAAAAATTATATTCTATAATACAAACATAAACACACATTTTGAATAGAAGAAAAACAAGCTAGAGAAAAAAATAAAAAACACTCATATTCCTACACTTTTTAAATGTATATTATATACCTACATATGTATGTATAAATGTATACAAGTTTAATAGTGATAGTCATTAAGAATGTCCTTGCCAGTTATGTATACAAAAACGAAACTAAAAACATTTATACATTTATACAAAAAATCACATGAAAATGTCTTAACATGCATACAGACTCATTTAAACGTTTATTCTAAAATAACAAAACAATATTCACACACTTTCTCTCTTTCTCCTTTTTTTAATTTTACTTTTTTTGTCTCGTAGTCACTCTTCAATACTTATACATCCGCTTTATGTATGTATGTATGTATGCGAATGAAAAACAAAAATATAAACAAAAACTAAAAAAGTTTGCATGTTTAACAGACACTTTAGCACGCATATAAAAATAGTATGTGGGTAGTTTTATACTGAAGTAGAAATTATTAGTGAAATTTTGTTTAGATGGAAATTTTAGAAACTAGATACTCAATAGGAGGAAAGAACTTTGTTTATCTGCTAAAAACTTAAATAAATTATAAAACTGTTTATAAACAGACTTTATTAGTCTAAAAATTAGAATCTTATTTAGGTTATGTTGCTCATATATATTTTATATACATAAAGCCAATTTAGATCGCTTATTTTTGGTTTTCGATTATACACCGGTACTTGAAATATTTGTGCAAAATTTTTTAGATGTACATGATAACGTCAAAAATTTATAAACTGAAATTAAACCGGACATCCTGTTTCTCTAGAATTTGGTCTTTAACTTGTTTGTTTATGAACCGATATTGCTCATTAGACAAATATTTGAGTAAAATTTTGTCCCCCATATATGTCCGCCCCAAGCCCTCTCCTGCTTTCAACAGACAGACGGGCATATCTAAATCGTCGTAGATTTTCACGAGCACACAGAATATATATACTTTATGAGATCTTAGAATATTTCGATATGTTACACACGGAATAACATACCCAATATATACCTTATCACTTCTTGATAATGGGTATTAAAAGTGATTTATAAGATGAAGTACTTCATATTAAAATGCAACAAAAATTGATATCCCAAGATGCAGAAAAAAGTTATAATTTTTTCTGTGTTTTTTAATTACAACAACAAATTCAGTTTAATTTACGATACTAACTGTATAAAAATCAAAATATTTCTCAAAGTCGTACTTTTAATTATTAATATAATTTGAAACCAAAGTTAGATTTAATTGAGGCATTAAAAAGGAAAAATTTATTTTTAGAAAAAAGCATATCCTAGGAAAATGAGTTTTAGGATGCCCTTTGAAAGAGTTCTTCCCTTACGATTTTTTTACTTAAAATAAACTCAAAAATTGATAAATTGACTGCATAATTAATTTTTTTTATTAGTTTTTTTAAGTTTTAGTATTTTTTAAGTTTTTTTTTTATAAGAAACCCCAACAAATTCTTCCATACAAAAACTCACTTTTTTAAAAACAACTTTTAAGAATGATAATAAGCATGATTCCAATTATGAAATTCAAAAACTTCTTCTTGAAAAAAGAAAGTTTAGAAGAGAATGGCAGCAAACCAGATCACCAGCTGCAAAGCTAAGGCTGTCTACAGCAATTAAAAATTAAGAAAAACCCTTCAATTAGAAGAGGATCACCAAAGTAGAAATTACATTGAAAGTTTAACAAATAATAAATATACAAATAAAGGAAGGCTGACGGTACCTGTACCCGTAGTTCAAAAGATAAGGCCAATTTATTTGCATGCTATTTAAGCTCAGTCTTTCAACCAAATCCCAAAAAAAAAAAAAAAAAAATAAAAATAATTTTGTATTGGGAGAGACACCTGACACTACATTAAATAATGATGATATAATTAATGTTAGCCCAGAGGATATTAATACACTTATCAAGGCAAATATAAATGTTAGAAAATCAGCTGGACATGTTTCAATAACTCCATCCATGATTAAAAACCTACCGAATGTGGCAATTATTGTGCTTTAAATAATTTTCAATGCGATCTTAAAACTAGGAGTTTTTCCGAAAATGTTGAAAACTTCTCAGATCAAAATGACACTAAAGCCAGGAAAGGATTGTACTATACCATCTTCTTACAGACCTATTAGTCTTCTATCTTGTTTGTAGAAGCTGTTCGAGAAAGTATTTCAAAAGAAAATTATGCCATTCTTAAACGATAAAAATATCATCCCAGTTCACCAATTTGGTTTTCGTGAAAAACATGGAACCATAGAACAAGTGAATCGTCTAACTAGAGAGATAAAGAAATGTTTTGAATTAAAGATGTATTGTTCAGCTATCTTTTTTGGTTATCTCGCAAGTTTTCGACAAAGTTTGGCACAAGGGCCTAATATATAAAATTAAATGTTTACTACCACCATGTACCCTCAAATTGCTGGAGTCTTATTTATCTGGCCGTTTATTTAGAATGAAATATAACGAATTTGTAACGGAAGAATTTGAAATAAAAGCAGGTGTCCCACAGGGAAGTGTTCTTGGACCTACCTTGTACTTAATTTACACTTCTGACTTACCAGTACATTTATAATTATTTTACAACAATTTTTATTATTGGAAAAATAAAGATTTATTCACAAAAATAGTTGCCATACGATCCTCTTTTTATTAATTACTTTTATGTTCTTTTGTACGAGGTCTTCACTCGTTCCAGTTTTTCAAATCCCCGTCCAACCACAAGTATTGACTTAAGTCTTTTAGACAAACTATTTTTTATTATTTATAATTTATTAAAAAAAAAACACGTTCCCCAGAGGAACTGCTATTCACAGAAAAAATTATTACCGTCTTTTTTACAATTAACTCAGTTGTTTAATTTTGCATCAACATTTAATAAATATCTTCGAGAAAAAATAAAATAAAAATAAAAATAAAAAAAAAAAAAGAAAAATTCTGGAGTATACAAGTAAATGAATTTACAGTAGGGTGATCGACGCGGTTTTCCAACCGGTTTTAAAACCGGTTTTTTCTGTCGATGTGCTGTCGGTTTTTTCAAAATGTTAATTTTTGGAATGTCGAATAGACCGGTTTTTTTTAAACACAAAAAACCGGTTTTAAAAATAGCATTTTATTTCAGAAAACATGTACTAAATAGTGATATTTGAATCGAAATTTAGGAATAATTTTTTAAATATTCATAAAGACTGATTTCTTATCTTTTAAAAATATAGTTTAAGTCTAAATTGGAATTTATTCTGTAATATTAAACAAATAAGTATGTAACAATTATCCTGTATGAATTTTGTAATCTATTGTAATATCTATAATATTTTTACACCCAATTTAATTTTTTATGGTGTTGTGTTGAAAAAGTTTCACCTGCAGAATAATTTCAATTGAGACAGGCTTCCATATTAAGACATGGTTTCTGTTTATGCTAACTAAAATTTAGTCTAATTTTTGATGATTTTTTTTCTACAATTTTGAAACATAATTATCTTCTAGGCATCTAGATATATAATTTGCTTAGCATTTTTTCTCTTTCCAGAGCTTTCTAAAGTTCCCAAACGACGTAGAAAATTAAAATTTGGCTTAATTATAAAACTTTTCGTCCAACAAATTCTAACGGAGCCATATTTTGAAATTTTTATCAGGAAGCGGATATAAGAGGATTTATGTGTCTTTTTCTATTTTTTTTTTCTCTTTCTAGAGCTTTCTAAAGCTCCCAGAAGACGTAGAGAGAGGAAGGTGTCCATATGTTGTTCATATTTTTTTTTTTTTTTTTCTTTTAATTTTCGAATTTGTTTGTGTATATAATATTATATTTTCCTAGCTTTGTCAGGCTTATACGCTTGTATTTAATAAATTTTAACTTGAATGTTATAAGAATTATTGATTTTTTTAAAGAAATGTAGCCTTTTGATATAAATATTAACTTCGGCAAAAAACCGGTTAACCGGTTTTTTCTGAATTTCAAAATGTGCAACCGGTTTTTTTTAAATACCAACTATTCGAACTATTCGAAAACCAGTTTTTCAAAAAAGTCGAATAATCGATCACCCTAATTTACAGTCATCCTCAGAAGAAGAAATTGTCCTCCTGTTAAACTTAATTACATAAGTATACCCTAGTCAGATCATTTAGATAGGCGACTAACGTGACGTCGTCATATAGAAACCAAGAGACTTTATATGAAGTTAGAAGCGTCTAGCATTCACTGGTTAATAAACAGCCAATCAAAACCAATCAAACAATTTGGACATATGGTATCCAATTACGGCGTACAGCCAGTAAAGTATCTATATTATATATATTATTATATTCATAGAACCATGACGGATGGTGCACCCGTATATAAGAAATGAGAATATCCATAGAGATTTAGAGGTTCCATTTGTAAAAGACGAGTTTAGAACAAATAATTCCCTTGGGCATGTTCTCGTTAAAGTAGTCTTTAGTTTTTAGTTTTAAGATTTGGATACATATTATTATGCCTTAAAAAAGGTAGATTCAATACATAAATAAAGAAAACGTTAAAAAAAATAGAAAAATTTTTATATTATATATTTTTTTAATTTTTTTTTTTTTTTTTGACAATGAAAGTAAACTAATTTTTTAGTATTTTACTAAAAAGTAAAATACTAAATATGAACCAAATTGGAAGTCCTATAGTCATTTGATATCTGATGTCTCATGATATGTTTAAAAACACTAAATAAAAGAACTTCTGGCATTTCATAACAAGGTTTTAAGAGAGTCTATGTACAGTGAAGCATCTACACTTAGAAATGATCACTGCGTTCCTGTAGGATAAGTTACCAGCAGTTTGGCGAATGTACCTCTGGAGGGGTTTGCGCACAAGTGATAATTTTTTTCACAAAAAAGTTATCACAGAAAATACTCACAGTGAAGAGTATCGAAAAAAAAAAAACAGTTAATCACGTCTACCTCCGCACAAATGTATGTTGAAAATATTAAAATTTTATAGATGAAAGATATATTATAGAAGAAAAGAAAATTAATTATCAACACATACAATTTTAGATCGTTTTCAAGATAATTGGCAAAAACTAATGTGCCCCTATGTCGAATGCTCCCCTTTCTACCCAACAAGTTTATACATTTTTGTGTTTAAACCAGTGGTAAATTGTACAACAAAAGTTAGATCAAAAATTCCTTTCAGTGATAAAAAAAAAAGTTTTTTTTGTTTTAAATATTCTCTATTTTCATAGAAAAGGTTTTAACGAACAAAAATATAACTCAAACGTAATACAAATAATAAAAATCCATTAATTTTTATACCCTTCACCAAAGGTGTAAAGGGTATATATAAGTTTGTCATTCCGTTTGTAATTCCCACAATTTTCGTCGGAGAACAAAAAAGTTGACATATTTGGGATCCTTGTAAGAAGTGATGACGATAGAACCATGTCCGTCCGTCCGTCCGTCCGTCCGACCGACCGTCCGTCCGTCCGTCCATCCGTGTGTCGGTTGAAATGGCGTTTATGAAGCCCACCGATAACTGACATATATAATATATATATCAAACGATCGGAAATGCTTTCGAGAATTTTGCTATTGGAATTCAGCAAGATCGGTTCATACAATGCGGAGATATGTTAAAAAAACCGGTTTTTGGAACCGGTTTTCCAGTTTCTGAAGCCTCTGTATATACTAGGGACTTCGTTTTTACAAAGAAGTCTCGGATATTTTTTTCTGAATTTTTGTTCTGAAAAAATTAAATAAATCGGTTCAATAATAACTGAGATATCGGACAAAACGCATTTTTTATTTTTTGA
The DNA here is from genome assembly GCA_951394005.1 of Protophormia terraenovae. Classification (NCBI taxonomy): domain Eukaryota; kingdom Metazoa; phylum Arthropoda; class Insecta; order Diptera; family Calliphoridae; genus Protophormia; species Protophormia terraenovae. The sequence goes on from OX596073.1 coordinate 54,222,307, forward strand.
AGCCCTGGTTTAAGCTATAGATTTTTATTTTTATACAGATCGGTCACAAATATTTTTATAAAATTTCGGTTTTTTGAATCAGCAGGATCGGTTTGTAAATGGCGGAGATATGCTTTAAAAGCCGGTTTTTGGAACTGGTTTTTCAGTTTTTGAAGCCTCTGTATATACCAGGGACTTCGAATTTTTAAAGGGGTCTCGGATATTATTTTCTGAATTTTTGTTCTGAAAAAATGAAATAAATCGGTTCAGTAATAACTGAGATATCGGGGAAAACTAATTTTTTATTTTTGAAGCCCTTGTTCAAGCTACAGATTTTTATTTTTATATAGATCAGTCATAAATGTTTTTACAAAATTTCGTTTTTTTTAATAAACCAAATTCGTTCATAATCAACAGAGTTATGGCCCAAAAACAAATCTGTTAAGAATATAAATACACACACAAACATGTATATTAAGCATTGTAATGACTATTAGTGACGTTTTTTGTTTTTTGCCTATAAGACAAGTAGTTTAGTTAGAAACAGCAGTCATATAATGAATAACAGTGTTGTTGTTGTTCTTTGTATATGCAGTCTGTACAAAAATAAATAGATATGGAATTGTTGTTGTTTATTTTTTAAAACTAAAACATATCTGTTAAGAATATACATAAATACATACACAAACATGTATATTAAGCATTGTAATGACTATTAGTGACGTTTTTGCCTATAAGACAAGTAGTTTAGTTAGCAACAGAAGTAATATAATGAATAACAGTGTTGTTGTTGTTTTTTGTATATGCAGTCAGTTTGTATATACACACATAAAAAATAAATAAATATGGAATTGTTGTTGTTTATTTTTTAAAAGCAAAGCCTGCTATGATTGTTTTTTTTTTCATATACAAATTTTCGTAGTTTGAAAAAAATTTAGATTTAAATATGTGAAAATATGAAAGCATACGTTAAGGCGAAAATTTTATTATTTGTCGGTAATATGGTAATATGATGTCGATAAGATAGTAAGATGGTAATATGGTGAAGGGTATCAAAGATTCGGCACAGCCGAATCTTTTTTCAATTTCATTTTTTTTCAGAGTTATTGTTATTTATAGTTACATACAGCGGAATTTAACTGAAAGTTGTTTCCATTTTGTGCAATTTTTAAATCTACTGATGATTCCAAGAAACTTAGGAGAAAAATAACAAAATCGAATGAAAAAGAATATTGCGTATATATTATTAGGAAAATTAAAAAATTTTAAAGTTTTAAGTAAAAATATTTAATTTTTTTTTTTTTTTTTTTTTTTTTTGACACTAACCTTGATTTGTGGTTTGATTAACGACTATTTGTGCATACCAAATCTGTTCGCCTTAATCATTTCTATCGCGCAAATTTTCTATCAAATAAACTGCAATATTTGAAAAATCGTAAATTTTTGGTTTAATTTTTTATCACCGCATAACTTTTCAATGGATTGTAAACAGAAAATTTTTTATACGTCAAATGAATTTTCAAAAGACTTGTTTTTTATCTGGTTAATGGCTTAAATCAAAAATTTGGAAATTGTCAGTGCAAAACTTAAATAAATATAAAAACCCTAGAAAGTTTCAACTATTTTTTTTTACATTTTTTTAGTTTTAAATGCCTGTATTTCCGTGAGATTTTATGCGAATGATTTTAAATTAAGTTTTCTTAGTTATTTTGTGAGATCTACAAAAGAGCATCAACACTTTTCGAAATTTAAAAACAAGCTTTTGAAATACAAGACAAAATTTTTTGATTTTCCTCATATATACATATAAATTGAAATAAAATATATATATTTTAATTCTCGATATTAAATATATATGTACGTTAGGGTGGTCCAACGTTGTTTTTAGAATAAGTGTGCCGTACATTTAAACGTATTTAAAATTATGAAAGGGAACATCATTTAGAATATATTTGCTAAATTTAAACTGTCTATGAGCTTAGAACAGGATGCTATACGGCTACAAGTTGTTAGTAGTTTTACTTTTTATTTCAACATAATTTTTTAGAATGAATTATTTTTATTTAAATTACGATTTTATCCTTTCTATTAGCTATTTTTGAAAATAATATGGTTATATTTATTTTTCTTTAGTGTAAATAAATATTGGTGAGAAAAAAAATAATATTTGTTTTAGGAGCATCGACGTAAATGGCCATGTAGCATCCTATTCCAATCATCGTGAAAGTTGAAATTTAGCCAATTTGTTATAAATGACATCCCCTTTCATAATTTAGGTACGTTTAAATGTAGCTTTCAAAAAGAAATTTTTGACGACCTTAATGTACGCAAATAACATGTATGAGTTATGGATGGTATGAGTAATATTTAATACCATATTTTTAATAAGTATACGACCGAAACGAAAATATATTATTTCTATAGAATTTATTGAATTCTAATGAAAAAAATATTTAAGATAAAAATTACTAATTTTTTTTTTTTGTTTTTGTTTGATAAATTTTTCTTTAAACCTTCCACTATGCAATTTTTAATTTAGCTTTTAAGTTTCTGATATCTTAAGTGATTTTTCTTTTTCAAATATATCAAATGTTAAAATTTTTATATCATAAAACTCCCCTTTACTTTTGTGAAAAATACTTTCATTTTCTTTTTACATATTACATATAAATATATAAGCATTTTATACTTTGTATCTAATGATTATGAAAAAGGTGAGCACTAAAAAAAAGAAACAAAAATGAAATAAAATCTACCAAAGACACAAACAGATAATACTTATGATATGTTTCTCTTTATGTATATTTTTCATATATTTTCAAATGTATACAACAAACTATTAAAGATACTCATATAGATAAGTAGTCGTATAAATGAAATGAAAGCAAAAACTTTCAGTTTTCCATATATGTATGTATTGTAAGCAACTAGGTGGGAGTGTGTGTAAGTGTATCTATGAATGTCAGCAAATTTACGTTGACAAATATGACAAAGAAAATAGAAAACTTATTTGTATGTAATTTTGAAATGTTATATATTGCGTGACTTTTGTCTATAGTTTTGTATTGTTACGCTGTCCTGTGTTTAATGTTTGTCATACTTTTATTGTTGTTTCTCCTTTGTTTCTTTTTTTCTGTACAGCTTTCCGTTTCCGTTATGGTGATAGTAAAAAAAAATGCCGTTAAAGACAAATGCAATTATTATATTTAAATGAAAGCATTTATTGTTTGAGTGTGTGTTTTGCAAGTTGTGTAAGATATTTTTTATATCTTCTAAGGTGTAATTACACAATATGAAAATGATAATCGCAGACATTAAACATGTTAAAAGAAAAGTTAAAATGAGGTGTGTTTATGGAAATTAGAAAACAATTTTGGAAAAGCAGATATTCTGGGAAATAGGTGGCCTTCACGAACTAAAACTGAACTAGAAATGAAATAGAAGTGAACTAGAACTGAACTAGAACTGAACTAGAACTGAACTAGAACTGAACTAGAACTGAACTAGAACTGAACTAGAACTGAACTAGAACTGAACTAGAACTGAACTAGAACTGAACTAGAACTGAACTAGAACTGAACTAGAACTGAACTAGAACTGAACTAGAACTGAACTAGAACTGAACTAGAACTGAACTAGAACTGAACTAGAACTGAACTAGAACTGAACTAGAACTGAACTAGAACTGAACTAGAACTGAACTAGAACTGAACTAGAACTGAACTAGAACTGAACTAGAACTGAACTAGAACTGAACTAGAACTGAACTAGAACTGAACTAGAACTGAACTAGAACTGAACTAGAACTGAACTAGAACTGAACTAAAACTGAACTAGAAGTGAAATAGAAGTGAACTAGAACTGAACTAGAACTGAACTAGAACTGAACTAGAACTGAACTAGAAGTGAACTAGAACTGAACTAGAACTGAACTAGAACTGAACTAGAACTGAACTAGAACTGAACTAGAACTGAACTAGAACTGAACTAGAACTGAACTAGAACTGAACTAGAACTGAACTAGAACTGAACTAGAACTGAACTAGAACTGAACTAGAACTGAACTAGAACTGAACTAGAACTGAACTAGAACTGAACTAGAACTGAACTAGAACTGGACTAGAACTGAACTAGAACTGAACTAGAACTGAACTAAAACTGAACTAGAAGTGAAATAGAAGTGAACTAGAACTGAACTAGAACTGAACTAGAACTGAACTAGAACTGAACTAGAACTGAACTAGAACTGAACTAGAACTGAACTAGAACTGAACTAGAACTGAACTAGAACTGAACTAGAACTGAACTAGAACTGAACTAGTACTGAACTAGAGTTGAAATAGAACTGAACTAGAATTGAAAGGGAACTGAACTAGAACTAGAACTGAAAAAAACCAACAAGAACTGAACTAGAATTAAATTAGAACTTTACTTAAACCGAATTAGAACTAGACTCTAATTAAACTGGATTTAATATTGAATTAAGCTACGACTGGATTAAAATTGAACAAAATTTCTGCTTAATTTAGGCACAATATTGGACAATTTAAATCCTTTTTACATTTGAAATCACTTTAGTCTACGTGTTTATTGCCATATTTTCTTTTCAGTAAAAAAATTTAAGAAATAAAAAAAATACATAATTTTTATTATAACTATTCTTTCTTTTACGATTTTGCATGAGCTCATGTAGGTGTGTGCTTAAATGTTGCTGATAATTTTGCGACTTAAATTATGTATTAATAAAAACATTAAAACACAAAACTCTTAAAAACTCCTTTGAGCTGAAAATGCAAAAGTTTTAACTCTGAAACAAACAAAACCCACACCAGTTTAGCAAACCATAAAATTGACTAAGTCATGGTCTTATCTATAAGACAAACTCTTTAAAACAAAAGAAGGAAAGAAAACTTTTATTTTAACATTTAAATATAAAGACAAACACGCACACATTCTTTCTTTATAAAGGTAAGAATAATAGAAATCCTAAAAAACAGACAAGAATTGTTACAAAATTTTAGTCGTATTGTATTGCAAAGCAATTATTAAAATCATTATAATATAAAATGCATATTTTATTATTTAATAATTTATAGGAAAACTTTTAACTACTTTAATTCTTTATTATTGAAGTTTAGGACTCCTTGTACGGCAACGAGTTTATTACATAAAGAAAAAACAAAAACAATTCTTAATGATTATGAACATAATTATAAGCGTTTACAATTGCCTTAAGAAAATAAAATATTGATGTAATATAGTTATAGCAACTAGAACTCAGAAAACACATACACAAACTCCCACAGAAATTGAGTTTCCAGAATTAATGGTTTTTGGGTTGAAGAAAATCTTGGGGTAAAGGCAGCAACCATGAAAAGTTAAAAGAAAAACGTGACTTTTGTAGTTGTTCACAAATATAGCACACGAAATATATAAATAGAACTAGAGAGAAAATCGAATGTCATTACAATAAGAGAAAAAAAAAATATGTAGCAAGTTAGAAAATCTAAATAGAAAATATAAAAAAAAACACTGCAGTTGAATTGAAGAAGGTAAAATATTAAGCAATAAGATTGTTATAAAAATCTCTTCAAGCATTAATTTTGCAGGAAAAATAAGAACATTCTTTTTTAACACATTAACAGAAGTAAACTAAAAACTTAACTAAAATGGAACTAGAACACGACTAGAACTGAATTAAAAATAACAATAATTAGACTGAAATTGTGCTACAATATCAATTAAAAAATTAGTTTATATTATTTGAACTCCTTATAATCCATATTAAAGTTCTCTTTACGCTTTCACTTCAAGACATTTTCACGTATTTTTTCTTTATGCTCGATATTTAACTGAGTCTTTAGAAAATTTTACATCAATTATATTTTGTTTTAATTGGTACTAAATTGATATCATAAAATCCTATTCAGACTGTGGGTTTCAATATTATAGTATTACGAGCCGTATACCCGGTACTTTGTAAGCGTAGATTTTTTAAAGAAAAACCATACTATATTATAAAATATAATTGTGTTAAGTTAAAATTTTATATAACTATAAATTTTGAATACTACTTTTAATAGCTTAAACACAGTGCGCTTCGCTACCCCGTTGTATTGAAATAAAAGCATCGAAATAAAATTCAAAAACAGACAAACTAACATTAGCATTTAACCTAATCTTGCCGTACTCCGAGATAGACTAGATAAAAACTTGGTAGCCTTTTTATTTAGAAAAAATAAAATACTTAAAGTGAAGAAACCCGTAAAATTAAACTGTGATACCTATCTCCCGTGGGAACATATAAATCTTTAATTTCACGTGTGAAAATTAATTAGTATTACAAAAAATTCAAAGAGAAATATTATAATAACGAAAAGTACCATCTTATGCGGTTTCATTTATTTAATCTTTAATTTCATGATTTTAAATTTAGAAAATTAAAAAAGTTCCACTAGAAGAACAAAAAAAGTACCAAAACTTCTCCCTCTTGAATCTTTAATTCATGATTTTATGTTCAATATTATAGATAATTCTAAAAGTACAAAGTACCACAAAGTCTCCCTCTTGAATTCTTATCCACATAGCATAATTTGTCTTTAACTTCATGCTTCTATATTCAATATTGTAGAAAATTAAAAAGTACCATTAGAATCAAAAGCCCCTCTTGTTAATTCTCACTCACTTAGGACTACATGTACTTAAGTTCATGTTTCTGGGTTTAATATAATAAAAAAAATCCATTATTTAATTTGAATAAAATTTCCCAATTTTATTCCCTTTTTGGTACATTTTAGTATCAAAATCAGGTACAATTTTTACCCCTTAAACGTTCGAATTTCCAAAAAGTACCAAACTTGTATTCGCCAATTTTGAGGAAATACCAATTTGATGCACATTTTATTTCTATGCTTACTGGTTTAAAAGATAGATAAAATTCCAAAAAAGTACCAAATTACAGTTTTTATCCGTTTTCTCCCTAAAAGAGAAGAATTAAAAAAAGTACCAGATAACTATTCGATTATTTTTTAAATGAATAACGATAACTATTCAACTATTTTTGTATCTCTATTAGTTTAGGAGATATAAGGTTATCGATTTTACCCGTTTTTACCCTTTTTCACCCCCTAAACATTAGAATTTCCAGAAATCCCGTCTTAGTGGATCTATTCGGTAGAAGACCAATCAGTCCATATTTCGTCTTTCTAGCTTTAACCGTTTGGGCTGTGTGATGATGAATCACCAAGTAAATTAGTCAGTAAATCACTCAGTCATTACTCTTATATATATATATATATATATATATATATATATATATATATATATATATATATAAATAATATATATATATATATATATATATATATATATATATATATATATATATATATATATATATATATATATATATATATAGATAGCAGATATATAGCAAGTTGATGGTCATCGCATGGGGGCAGAATCATTCCGATTGCAATTGATAGCTCTTGGAGTGCTATAAACTCTCCAAAGGGTTTTTTGCTGGTAGGCAAAATTTTTCTTTTACGACCACTTAAACTTTTCCGTTTTTGTACCAAAGTAGTTTCAGATAAATAGAAAAAAATAATATAAATAAAGTTTGAAGCTCAAATATTTTAACATAAATGTTTAGAGCATTTAAATGGCGATAATTCTTTTCTATTCATTTATCTCTAATAATAAGGGGTCATTTCTAGTCCGTTTAAACAAAATTAAACAAAAGTCCATTAAAACTTAAGTTTAATGGGTTAAAATATTCCACAGAAATTTTCTACGTTGAATTTCACCGAAGGTCCAAAGTTCATACGTGAAGCGTTTATCCAAAAAAATTAAATTGATGAAATTATTATTAATTTTGCTTACGAATTGTACAAAACTTTTAATTTTATGTTATATTTCATTGCCTAGTTTGAGGAGTTTATATAAGAAATGTGGGAAAATTTCATAATTTTCTTTTTTTACAATTTTTTTATCTTTGGAGACCCCTAAGAAAATATCTGTAGAACATTTAAACCCATTATACTCAAGTTAAAATCGAATTTCATGTCATTTCCTTAAAATGGACTAGAAATGACCCCTTATAAGATAAGATAAGATAAATGAATTTAATGTTCGAATGATTCCCCGTTAAATGCTCTAAACATTTATAGAAAATTATTTTAGCTTCGAACTATATTGATATTATTTTTTTCGATTTATCTGTAACTACCTTGGTGCAAAAATAGAAAAGTACAAGTGGTCATAAAACAAAAATTTTGCCTACCAGCAACAAATCCTTTGGAGGGTTTATTACACATATCACAGCTATCAATTGCAATCGGAATACTGTTGCATAGTGTAGATAAAGTCAGTCATACATGTAAACCACAGTTAGAATTTAATTTCCTAAAGTATTTACTTTATGCATATTCCCTTCACTCTATAAATTAAATTCTTTTCTCTTAATTTAAAACGTTTATTCTCTCTAACAATGGTAACCAAAGTTAAACCCACATATTTTTCTGAAAATAGATACATACAATAAAAATCCTAACCTTTTTTCATTTAAATATCCAATTTCATTTATTTCTAAATAAGAATCTCTTTAAATTTATTAAATGTCGTGGCAGGAATATTTCATACCTCAGTACCTTATTTAAGACTTACAAATCTATAAATACATGTTAAAATTAATAACAAAACAAAAGAAAAAAATTATTTCTCATATTACTAACAACATCTTTAAGACCTTTTCTAATATCAACAGTTTTTTGTTAACTTTCTATTTAAATCACTGATAAATTGTTATTTCATTTTGTAAATTACAGCCCACAAGTCTTATGGTTAAAACTAAAGGAATTCTTATATATTTTTTTTCTTTACTTTGTGACTTCTGTTTTTTTTTTTTTCCTTACTTCCTGTTTGCATTCTTTTACACAGAAATACACACACTAATACTAAAATACAGACTTAAACAAATGAAACCTTTAAGTATTAAAGTTTACCTTGAATAATAAATATGTATGTACATTAGGGTGGCCCTCATTTCAAAAAGTGTCCAGATTCCTATTCTCACCCCTTAGAAATATTTAAATAGTCGGAAAACTAATATATGCAAAGTTTTGAACTTATTGGAATAAATTTACTGCATTTTAAAAAATTTTTCCTTTCCTCGATCATAAATAACACAGAGTTACAAAATAAGAAAAAATTTATGCGGCACGGGGTTTCTCAGTCAATTCAGATACATGGTGTTAATATGTACAAAGCCTCTAATCCACTTTTATGAATTGACACTAGTACTCGCGATAAATCGCGATTTGTAAAATTTAGGAGGCTGCACTGTATATTGAAGCATATCTCCAAAACGACTTGTCTTATTTTATTAACAAAAAAAAAAAAAAAAAAAAATGCAATTAAAATTATCTTCATTACTTACATTACTTTTTAATACGGTCAACAGTTTTGGAGATATTAAGCCTATCGTTTGAGAAAAAATGAAATTTTATACAACATATGAAGGATTTTTTTTTTTTTTCTTTTAAAAAATCATAAAAAATCAAAAGTGTCAAAAATTTTAATTTTTTTTCTTTATCCATATAGAGTCATTCCATTTAAAACCTGATTTTCTCACCTCTTCCGAATTTGATAATTATTATTATTGTCAAAACTAAGACTAATTTAACATTTCAGATAACATCATCAAGTGGTTCGTGAAATATCGTGGTTTGAAAGTGCATAAAAGCTCAAAATATGTACAAAGTTGCATACACAAAATTACAAATATCTTTCGAAGTATTTATTATATAAGATTTATTGAGATGTCATATTAAAGGTATCAAAATTACCTTTAATATGGTGTATAATATGATTTTTTCTCAACATCAAAATGGTCCATATCTCGCGATTTTTCATTCGCGGGTAAATATCTCGAAAAGCGGTCTTTTTAAAAATTAAAAAAAAAAAAAAAAAATATGTTAATGATAAAAATGTTTTCTATAACCGTGGAAAGTGGCATTCTGGGACTCGCAATATTTTAGGGGTTATTATAACAAATGTCATAAAAATACAAAACATTTATTGCAATTTGTATTGTTTTGTTTGTAATAAAATAGAAAAATCGACAATTTCTTCCAAAAATCATCCGAATGTAATAAAATTCGACAAGAATATTAATATTGACAATGGTAACGCAAATGCCGAGTTTAAGTTTGATTACCGCGATAGTTCGCGATTTATAATATCTCAAAAATTAGGAAAATTGTCTTTTTAAAAATGAAATATTTTCCAAAACGTTCATTAAGGAAAATATTTAAAAGTAATGAAATTACCTTTAAAATGATATCTGAAACATGTTTTTATGTTGAATTTTATTGGTGGATAACTCTCGAATTAAATTTCGCGGTCGCGTATTTTCAAAAATGGTATTTTTAAATTCGTGAAATATATATATGTAGAGGATGCAGCCATTGAGAGTCCCATCGTGATGGGACCCTCAATGGCTTCTGAATCTGTGTTTCCCTGTGTAATTAATTTTAATTGAAATCTGGGTTATCGAATTATCGAATTCCACAGATTATGAGCTTTCTGAAATGCTTAAAAACCAAAAGATTGGATAACTAATAATATAATAGTTATTAAAAAAATTACCATAAAACTAAATTTTCAACCAAATATACCCTGTAAAATAAGATTTCAGCCAGAATGTAAGGGAGAGAAACGGAATTTGGCATTTAGTTTTGTCTTGAGTTTTAGAGATGCTTTAAACAATTTTATGATCTAAAATTTTTTTAATAGCATTAAAATACCAAAGTTAACTATATGCAAAACAAAGGATTTTTGTGAAATTTTACCGTGAGTTCTCACGTAGATCACATGTGACTATCGAAAAACTTTGATATGACGTATAAGACACCAAGACGAAACTATGTGCTAAGTTTTTGTTTCTATTTTAAAAATTTTGGTTGAAATCATATTTACTGGGGTGTATTTTGTTGAAAATTACACATTTTACGTAATTTTATTTTAATAACTGTATTGTAGTCATTTTAGAAAGGTAATAAACTGTTGAATTCATAAAGATGAAAATGAAGAAAATATTATTTGAAATAAATTATTTATAATTAAACAGAACATAATTATATATATATATATATATATATATATATATATATATATATATATATATATATATATATATATATATATATATATATATATATATATATATATATATATATATATATATATATATATATATATATATATATTTATATATATTTGTTTCCATCATTTCAAATTTAGGTGGCCAAAATTAATTACACAAAAACTATAAATCGTACAAAAGTGATTTTTGGCATAGTGATTATTTACATATTGAAGAATTATTGGACAAAAAATTAGACAAATCCGCCTACTGCCACGCCCACTATTAATTACCCAATTATGAAAAATAGTCAAAATTTAAAAATAACTTCTTTTATAATTCTTTTTCATTTGAAAATATGTTTAATTAAAAATACAAAATAAAGATTCCATAGTTCATCATAATTTTTTAATGAAAGTATAAAAAAGTTTAGTAAAAAAAAAACAAAATCATGTGGAAAGAAAGACCATTTGTTACCTCAATTGTTGACCTTAACTTCTTTATGGATTTACCTCTTTCTGGTGAAGACAAAGCTAACTCTTCCACCAATTTAGCTGAACAGCGTTTTCCAGAGGAATGCAGATGTGTTTTAATCGCCATCACCATTTGTTCGGCACCTACTGAATGAGTTAATTCTTTTACTTTTCTTCTCTTGCTTCTTTGGCTACAATCTTCAAATTCCTTTTTTGTCTTGCCCACCTTATGATCGTCTTTTGCAGTATTTACTGTAAAACTAGAATAATTTATTAAAACTGCTAGCCAATCGTTATTGTCATGTAGGAATCGGGGTTTTGTTCTTTTAGCTTTTGTCCATCTTTTCTGAAACTCGCTGCACATATCCAAACAAAAAGATTTCAATTTATCAAACTGTATTTTTGTTGTTGAGCCGCTCACCAAATTAGATGAAATAAAGTCAATTAAACGATCGAAACGTTCATTTTTAACCCTAGATAGTCATACGTCAAAAAGTTCCATCCGAGAAATATTAACCGAATTCATCACAATTTAAAAAAAAAAAATAATCAGAGGACACACTTAAAAGTTTCTGTTTAAAATGCAGTTTAATTTACACAAAACAGAATAAAAAATAAAAAATATATTGCATTATTACATTTTCCAACAACAATACAGCATACATTTATTTACCTAAACCAAAACTTCGCTTACAAAGCTATTAATAACATACGTTGTAATTAGTAAAATCTAAAAATAAACAATAAAATAATATGCAAATTTTTATTTTTAGAAAAAAAGAAAAGAATACGGGACTTCTTTGTGAAAACCATTGATGCACTTTAAAATAACTAGGCAGTACACTGCAGTGGTATAGTGGGTAGAGCAATTGGCTAGCATCCGAATGGTTGTGGGTTCAACTCCTGGCTCCGACTATTTTTTTGTTTAATTTTTTAATTCTTGTAAATCGTTCTATAAATAAAGAATTACTTTTGTGACATCTTAAACAAAAATAAGTTCCTTTTCTAGCAAAGAAAAGTTCCACTACATAACGGTTAATTGCTAGATAGAATTACTCACCCACGATCTTGTAAGCTCACAAATTAAACAAAGGTATTCATTTAAAACATACATTCTTTAAAAGCAACTTACAAATAAAATGGTATTAAATTTTTTGTTCCACTTAGAAGGATGGTGTATCTTTGTTTTGAATACTTTGTTCGGCAGGGGCAGTTTCGGGAAAAAATTTTTTTTAGTTTCTATTAAAGGAGTAAAACAATCATAAGTTGGACCCCAGCTGATAACAGAAAAAAGTATTCGTCTATGAATTTTTGTTTTTGACTAACAATTTTTTTTTAAGAGCTTCCCTCAAATATATACAAAATACCTGTTTTATATTTTGAAGGTATTATATTTTCATAAACAATAAGATTTTTTTAAAAATATGTCATAGAAAATTTTTTATTCATGTTCAAAGTTTGACTAATTTTTGAGCAAAAAAAAAATATTTTTCTTTTGTATATTTTACCCATCATTCATGTTATCGTTAGAAGCATTCATTGATCGATTTCAGCTAAAATTAGTACGGAAATGTCTTAACTGAATAGTCTATTTTAATACCCGAATATAATTTTTTTCCTCATTTAAAGTTCATTTTTGGGGTTTTTGGCCAGCTAAATTTTAAAATCGAACATCAGTCTAAAACTTTATATTTCATAGTTTTTTGGCTATTCAAAAACGTTTATGGGGTGAGACCGAGAATTTAGAAACTTTTGTTTTTCTCCATATAAAAGAGGGGCACCCTAATGCACATATACGAATGTGTGTATGTTTGTAAGTAGTATAGTAGTGGCTCTAAAACGAATACATAACTATGTATGTAAGTATTCGTGTAAAGTTTTTTTTTTTCTTATTAATATGTTAGAGTATACACATGTTGTGTGTGTATGTTTTTCTTACAATTTTCTTAGTTATCCCCTATAGTTTAAATCAAATAAAAGAAAATAGGTTTTTTACTCTCATTCTCATTGCATGTATTTAAGATTATACTTTGTTTAACGTTAGTGTACAAGAGAGAAAAAAAAAACTACGTGCTTGTGTTAATATTTTCCTTACGGGAAATTGATGACAACGCACAATACAAGTGTAAAACCAACAAATGTTGAATTTGGTTATTTAATGAATTTGAAATTTAAGAAATAATGCTCTACTTCAGCTTTTGCTTTAAAAATCCTGTTTTGTTCTATTGCATTTTTAAGGTTCAATTCTTGTTTATACAAATCATATCAGAACAAATTATTCAAAGAAATATCGGGCTAGAATTTTTGAGTGAAGTAGAAAAAAAGTTGCAAATGTACCCCTCTAAAAATGAAGATTAGTATGTTCTTATATGATACCCAAAATATTACATCTCAATATTAAAATTTATGTGAACTGGACCATTTTAAAAACACCTCTAAAATTACGTATTTCTCAATATCATTATCATAATTTTAGTTATAAGATAATTAACTTGAAATTATAATATAGGCATACTGCCACCTTGAACATTCATTTAAATAATTGTTATGTCTCTTTTTAGTCGCGGAATATTAAAATTTTACTAACATTTTTTTATCATATTTTCTTTGTTCAAATATGTTATTTTTATATATTTCCGATATTTTTCAATATATATTAGGTTTTAATGTACCATAGGAATGGCCTATCTACTACTACTATTGAAGATAACACGTAATTAACCCATTAATAGTTAGAGGGTAAATTTTTTGCATTTAATTCCCAAAAGGGTAAATTAGCAATTTTTTTTTGCAAATAAGTCGCATGGAAGTACTTAATACACTTAAAATATTTGTAAATTTATGCAAAACATAATCAGTTCATTTAAAATGACGATAATAATCGAATAAAATGTAGTTTTAAAAATTTAACCGATATTTTACACGAATTTACAGCTTGTTTTTTTTTTTTTTTTTTTTTTTTGATAAATTTATGCCTTTGGGAACTTTTTATGCTTAACTAACTATTTGCCTTTAAAATTAACTTAACCAATTATGGACCGGAAATCCAAAATATTATATGTTCATCTAAAGGGTTAAATGAATACACATATCAAAAGTATTTAGTGAGACTTTCTAATAATGCCCTAAAATATAATTTACGATGAAAAATTTCGAAAATATTCAAACTTTAATAAAATACAATTTAAAATAAAATAAATTAAAATTGTACTAAAATTTTAATTTCGCGAGAATGAAAACAAATTTTAAAATATTTTTTGCTCAATATGTATAAGACATCGTTTTACTATTATATGTTGTATTTTTTTTTTTTTTTTTTTTTTTTGACAAAAAGTTAAAGATTGTGTATACTGTTGATCGAAATCCATATTTTTGGAGGTATTTTTAAAATGGTCCCGTTCACGTAAATGGAACAATTGAATCGAAATATTTTGGGCATTAGTTTAAAACATATCAATCTTTAATTTTAGGATGGTGCATTTACCACTTATTTTTTGCCCATACAAAGCAAGCCACTTTACTGTACATTTATATATAACCTTGAAACACAACACTTATCTCAAATACCATTTAAATAATCGTATGAATTTAAATAATGCTTTGATAAAACGTGACATTATTAGTAAAATTTCATAGTTCACGTGGGCTTGAATTTAAATATTTGTGAGATTGCATATACAAATTTATTACAAATTGTATTTCATAGCTATAAAAATTAAATTATTTAACTTTACATTTTCTCAGAAAAAATCGTTTCCTTAAAAAAGAAAAAAAAAAACGAGAAAGAAAAACGTAGTCAGTCAAGGCCGACCCCATATGATACCCTACATCATTGTCTATGTGTACCAAAATTCGTGAAGGGGCCAATTGTGGATTAAGAGTAAAATAAAAAATACTAATACAGAATATTACATCGATACTAACATTCACATGTATTTATGCACTTTTGGGTGATATATGGGAGGTATGGTAAATTATGAACCGATATTCATAAAATTTTATGAATATAATAAATGGTATTTGTATGTGTATTGCAAATGATGTATGTATTTATGTTTTAAAAATTAAAAAAATATATATGTATGCAAAAAATAAAAATAGGCTGTTATATATATATTTTTTTTTACTGGAATGAATTGGTTGGGGGAACCGTATTAATTTTGTATTGTAGTTTTCAGTTGCTACCAGTGATAATTTCAGTTCTTCCAATTGAATTTTGCTGATTTCTACCATATTATTTATTGGAAGTAAAAGAATTATTCGATTTGTGCAAACGAATTTTTAGATAGTACGTGGAATCGACCAAATTCGATTGGCTAAAAATTCGGTTGCCACAATGAATCTGTTTTCTCTGTGCGTTAATGTAAACTAGGGTATCCAATTATTCGGGTCTTCATATTATTCGGTTTACTCGACAAATAATTATTTGAGGTTAAAAGCTAATCGGTTAATAACCGATTATTGGAAAATTATTCGATTAACCGAATAATCTCAGTTATACATGCAAAACATATAAATTACACTAATTATAGCATTTTATATATTGAAATAGTTACTTAGAAATATAACATAGATCAAATACTTTCACATTTTATAACATTTGATAGACTTTTTAACCTATTTATATAAAAAATTTTATTTGTAGCAAATACTATAAAATATTCTCCTAATTCCGCTTTATTTAATGAATTTTTCACGTAAATCTACTTTCCGTTTAAGAATGTTTTTTTGTTAAAAGAGTCAAATTAATATTTGTATTTTTTGCGTACATTTTGGAGAAATTTGTACAATCGATTTAACTTTGAATTTACTTTACTCAAATCTATGTCTTAAGAACTTCAGTTATCATAAGTTTAAATATCTATGAAGATATAATATTATTGCCATTTCATGTCGCTTTTTATAAAACATTCTATCCCAACAAAAAATAGCATCCAAAAAAGTCTGTAAGAATCTGAATTTAGGATCCAGAAGTAGTAAAAACTCATATTCGTATATTTCCAATGAATTGAATTTGTTGATGCCTGTGTTTTGTCATGTAAAATTTACGATTTTATGCAAAATTGCATTAAACATCCAAATTTTGTTTAACGGCGCAAGAAATTAGTTTTAATTTTTATTAAACATACATATTTTTTTATTAAAACAAATATGCATAACGTTATTATTTAGTTTTTTAGTAACAAGTATTTCGAGATATGGCTACCGATAATCAACGTTCTATAGCAGAAAAATTCACTTAAATATTTTTTTTATATTGAATGCTGTTTTTATTATTTCTTAAGCACAAGAAAAAGTACCTTACTAATTTTTTTTTATTTATTTTTACTGGAATGTTACAGACCTCATAAAAAAAGATGTATTTGACATAAATTTATAATCTAATCTAATTTTTAACTCAAGAAAACTACATTTCGATTAACCGGTTATTCGACACAAATTATTCTGTTTATTCGTTGTTCGAAAATAGACAGTTTTAAATTATTCGGACAGTTAATCGACCAAAATTAACCGGATAACCGAATGACGGTTAATAGATTGGATACCCTAATGTAAACACACTAGTTACTAAAAGGCAAGGTGCGCAGATGAAAAGTCCTATTTGACTACTTTTCACCAGGAAAAAAAAAAACGTTTTATTTTGTCAATTCGTTACATTTCGACTACACAATTTTTTAACTTCATATTTCTATACTCTTTTAGAAATTTTAATGATAAAAAAAAAAAAAAATACGCATTTAAATCTCATCTTGGCTCTAGAAAGTTTTTTCATATTTTTTGCCAATTTTTTTAGATTTTGCGACATATTAAGTTAAGTTTTTATAACAAGATTTTATGCTATCTTAAAGGCAAGATTTTGGACCATATTTAGCATTATTAAAAGAAAATAATTAATTAAAAAGCATTGTAAATAATTTTGAAATATAAAAAATAAAAATGGATAAGAACTTATCTTTTGATATCAGAAACAAATACCGCTAATTTTTCAAAAACTATTATAATCGATCCTACATATTTCTGGCGTTGCAACAGCAAAACAATTATTTCAAAATATTTAATATATATTTGCTATGAATGTATTTATTTCATTTTTCAAAGTATTTATACGTTTTGTCTTATACCCCATTAACATTTACTCAAAATCTAGTTTTAATGAGATTTCAAGCAAAATCTACATTATTAAAAAAAAATAAAAATCCAATTGAAATGATTTTCCATACAAATCAAAATCTATTTTCTAATGAGATTTTACCAAAATCTATTTTTCTTTTAGTGTGTAATTAAAATACAACAATGTGCTAAATAAAAATGGCATTTGTATAAAAACGAATATTTCTAAAATGATAAAAAAACAATTGAATAATAAAGTTTCATTTAAAATTATTAATAAACATGTGCAAATTTGATATAAAATTAAGTTTAGTGAAACATAAATCAACTTAGAATGATTTAGTGAATGTGTTGAATTAAGAGCTGTCAATCAAAATCTACAAAAGTGTCGAAAAAAATAAATGTAAACGGGATAGATTTTATTATTTTTTTTTTTTTTTAAATCTCGTTCAAACGAGATTTCAACTGCAAGTGTAAATTGGGTATTAAAATGATTAACAATGTCTTTTGAATAAACCAATTTTTTCAGATTTCCGAACACTGAATCACAAAATATTATTGACAACCAATTTTTAAAAATTTCACATTTTTTTTTTTTTACATCTATAAATTAGGACAAATTAAAGCGATTAAGAAAATCATTTATAATGAATTTTATACCATAGATAAGATTTTTATTTAATTTGTAGCACGAAAGACTATTTAACCTAAAAATCTGAGGTATACAGATTTTAATATAACTTACAATCAGAGCTTCGAAAGAATTATTTAAAGCTTAATTCTCTTAAATCTTAATTCTGAAATATGAAATACAAGTTTTCCTTTTAATAATACCATTCCCAAAAACATAATTCTACAACTTCATTTAAAGTCTTTTGTTTAAATAGAATGAATTCATCAGAATTTATTAATTTTTTGTTAATTCAAATCTTCTCTTAATTGAATGAAAATATTTTTCTTTCATTCAGTTCTTAATATTATGGTTTTTTAATATTTAACGTAATCAATTAAAAAATATTTTCTAAAGCTAATTCGTAGTACATTTGAATTGCAGAAAATTTGTATGATTCAATATATTAATTAAGCTCGAATTATATAATTGGTAGTAAGTTCTTTAAGGAATTAATTCTTTATAAAATGAATTCATGCGAAGTCAAAATACTTAAGTCTATGAGTTAAATTGTTATGAATTAATTGTTAATTAATTATGATTTATAATGTTGTGTTAAAGTTTTGAAAGAAGAAATAATGTTCATTATAAGAAATCAATAGCTGTTTTTTAATAATTTAAGTTAAAAAAAAAAAAAAGAAATTGAATTTTTCATTCCCGTTTCCTGAGAAACGAAATATCACGGAAAATCCCAAACCCTAATCATGACCAAATTCAATAGGCTTCGTCCTAGTGAAAAAGAAATCATATGTACCAAATTTCATCAAATTATCTTCAAAATTGCGACCAGTACTTTGCGCACAAACTTTACATGGACCGCCAGCCAGCCGACTAGACGGATGGATGGACGGACATGGTTAAATCGACTCAAAAGTGATTCTGAGTCCAAAGGTACACTTTAAGGTGGGAGTCGGAAGATTTTCTTACAATATTTGCACAAACAAATAATACCCCAAGCACCTATGGTGGTGTAGGGTATAAATATTACATGGGTTTAACTGAAATATGTATTTACTAAGTAACATTTTCTAAATATTTATGTATATTTTTATACCCTTCACCACAGGTGTAAAGGGTATATATAAGTTTGTCATTCCGTTTGTAATTTCCACAATTTTCGTCGGAGAGCAAAAAAGTTTATATTTTCGGAATCCTTGTAAGAAGCGATGACGATTGGACCATGTCCGTCCGTCCGTCCGTCCGTCCGTGTGTCGGTTGAAATGGCGTTTATGAAGCCCACCGATAACTGACATATATAATATGTATGTCAAACTATCGGAAATGCTTTCGAGAATTTTGCTATTGGAATTCAGCAAGATAGGTTCATACAATGCGGAGATATGTTCAAAAAACCGGTTTTTTGAACCGGTTTTCCAGTTTCTGAAGCCTCTGTATACACTACGGACTTCGTTTTTACAAAGAATTCTCGGCCTTTTTTTTCTGAATTTTTGTTCTGAAAAAATGAAATAAATCGGTTCAGAAATAACTGAGATATCGGACAAAACGCATTTTTTATTTTTTGAAGCCTTGGCTTAAGCTATAGATTTTTATTTTTATACAGATCGGTCACAAATATTTTTATAAAATTTCAGTTTTTTGAATCAGGAAGATCGGTTTATAAATGGTGGAGATATGCTTTAAAAACCGGTTTTTAGAACCGGTTTTTTAGTTTCTGAAGCCTCTGCATATACCAGGGACTTCGAATTTTTAAAGGGGGCTCGAAAATTATTTTCTGAATTTTTGTTCTGAAAAAATTAAATAAATCGGTTCAGTAATAACTGAGATATCGGGGAAAACGAATTTTTTATTTTTGAAGCCCTTGTTCAAGCTATAGATTTTTATTTTTATATAGATCAGTCATAAATATTTTTATAAAATTTCGGTTTTTTTAATAAACCAAATTCGTTCATAATCAACAGAGTTATGGCCCAAAAACAAATCTGTTAAGAATATAAATACACCAACAAACATGTATATTAAGCATTGTAATGACTATTAGTGACGTTTTTTGTTTTTTGTATAGACAAGTAGTTTAGTTATCAACAGCAGTAATATGATGAATAACAGTGTTGTTGTTGTTGTTCTTTGTATATGCAGTCTGTACAAAAATAAATAGATATGGAATTGTAGTTGTTTATTTTTAAAAACTAAAACATATCTGTTAAGAACATACATAAATACATACACAAACATGTATATTAAGCATTGTAATGACTATTAGTGACGTTTTTTGTTTTTTGTATAGACAAGTAGTTTAGTTAGCAACAGCAGTAATATAATGAATAACAGTGTTGTTGTTGTTCTTTGTGTATTCAGTCAGTTTGTACATACAAAAATAAATATATATGGAATTGTTGTTGTTTCTTTTTTAAAAGCAAAGCCTGTTATGATTGTTTTTTTTTTTTTCATATTCAAATTTTCGTAGTTTGAAAAAAATTTAGATTTAGAAAATATGCAAGCATACGTTAAGGCGAAAATTTTATTAATTGTCGGTAATATGGTAATATGAAGTCGATAAGATGGTAAGATGGTAATATGGTGAAGGGTATCAAAGATTCGGCACAGCCGAATCTTTTTTCAATTTCATTTATATTAATACTATTTATGCAAATATTTAAAATAATAACTAATCTGATATTCACCGCAATATTATTGTGGTTAATTACAAGGATATGGGTATTAAAGTTATTAACAAACAGTTTTTGCATATAATTTTTCTAAAAAAAATTAAATGAAAAAAAAATATATTTTTTGTTTTAATTTCATGGAAATAAATGTGTTTTTAAAATAAGTAATCAATTGCATAATCCTATTAAAAATACTTACATATATATATATATATTTTTTATGAAAAAAAAAAAAAAATAATAATAAAATAGTTGATTATCTGCTTA
Source organism: Protophormia terraenovae (assembly GCA_951394005.1). Classification (NCBI taxonomy): domain Eukaryota; kingdom Metazoa; phylum Arthropoda; class Insecta; order Diptera; family Calliphoridae; genus Protophormia; species Protophormia terraenovae. Next base: position 54,243,577 of record OX596073.1, read on the forward strand.
TGAGTTTAATTTGTTTTAAAAATTCTTTGTCAAAGCAAACATGTAATGAACTCACCATTAGCTGAAATAAAAAGAAAATATCAATTAATTTAGTTTATAAAATATATTTTTAAACAAAATATTAAATAATATATAATATTATTACTTGGATAAGATAAAATTGTATATAATTACTTAAACAATCAACATTATATAATTTACACTTTTATATTTCAAAATGTTGAATTTCTTCCCCTTTGAATATTATTAAACATAATCTGTCAAATTCAAAAAAAAGAACTCTTTTATTACTCTTCCTCTAAACTTTTGTCATTAAAATAACTAAAATATTTACTGAAAGTAATAAATCACTGTTAATTTCATAATTATATACTTATGAATATTAAAACAATTTTAATTATAAGACAAATGTCTGTCTGTACAAAATTCTATATAGTACATGTAATTAGATAATTAAACTAAATTATGTATATACCTATAAACACATATAGATTCATAGTATTTATTTTCAATCTAATAAATACATGTAAACACACATACAGTAATAAATTATATTCTTTGCATGTCTTGTTGTTACAAAAACTACTCGTGTTTTGTGAACGACTATACAAATTCTTTTGAAGTTGTAACAAATGTATGCAATTCATATTGAAATTAATTCCAAAAAACTTTTACAATACATTTTAAAGCCAAAACAAATAATTGTATCAATATGTCAAATAAACAATAGAGAAAATCAAAAAGAAAAAATTTAAATGAAATAAATTTGAACATGCAATTAATATGAATAGTTAGGGAAACATGTACATTAGGTTGGTCCAAAATTAACTTATGAGTTACATTTAAACGTACTTTAAATTATAAAAAAGAACGTCATACAGAACATATTTGAGAATTTTCAACTTCCTACGATGATTGGATTTACGTCGATAATCCTAGAACAAATCTCCACAAATTTTATATAAAATGTACTTTTTTTTTCAAATTAACTTTCGTTAATTTGTTTGATGCCTGTATCATTAGTTTTGGTGAGACAATTTTTCTAAGATTTGTTCTGAAATCATCAACATAAATGGCCGTGTAGCTTACAGTTCCAACCATTATATGAAATTTAGCATATATTTAAATGACGTCCTCTTTCATAATTTGAATTACGTTTAAACTTTCAAACTTTGGATATCTTCATATGATGTTGGACTATCCTAATGTACATTTGTAGAAATAAATTAAGTTTTATAAAGAACTTAAGACTTATTTCACATACGTACATAAATATGTAATATTTAATAGTATGGCCCGAAGAAAATTGACGAAGTTTCAATACGGACAAAACTTTTACTTTAATATATTTAAAAGCATGACAGAACTACTTAAGAACTAACTACTATTTTCTCTACATTCGTAAATAAAAATATTTTTTCTTGTCCCGAAAAAAATTTAAAACGTATAATTTTTCATTTCTTAAATAATATCGGAGCCATCCTTATATATATATGAATTATCTATTAGGGAAGGGTTTGAATTAATATTAAAAAAATAAAAATAAAAATAAAACTTTTTATTTTATAAAGAAAATAAATTTGAAATTATACTTGTTTGTTCTCAAACTATTTGTTGAAAGATATTTTCGTTCATATTTACAGAAACTTTCTGCCTGTTTCTGTATGAAAGAAAAGTCCTGAAAATGGGAAAATAATTGAATTTCACAAGCAATCAGTTTATATATATTTTTAAATAAATTTAATAAAAAATGTTTAGAAAAGCACGGATATCTTTGAAATTTATATGAGCAATATAATAAAACGAGAAAAAAACTATAGTCAGTCAAGACCGACCATATAATACCCTACACCATTGTGTATGAGCCAAAAATTAGACCTGTGGCCAACTGTAGACCAACACTTTTCCTAAATGTAAAATAAATTATACAAATACAAAACAATGCATTAATACTAACATCTATATGATTTTATGCCCTTTAGGGCGATTCCCGCAATTTGGTTTATATGAGAGACATGGTAAATTATGGACCGATTCTCACAAATTTTGTCAATGTTATATCTACTTATATAAAACTTATTTGTGTCGAATATTAATTTGATACTATCATTCGTATGTTATTTATGCACGTTAAAGTGATTTTCGGAAGAGGGGATTTATATGGGAGATATGGTCAATTATGGACCGATCTTGATGAAATTTGGCACAAAAATTAACACTTATACAAAACTCCTTAATACCGAGTTTCATTATATTGCTAAATATTATAAATATTGCTATATTTAAGGCATTTATGATCGACACATTTAACATTAGAGCTAAATATATCGAAAATTATGTATTCTTCAGGCTGGCATCAACACTTTAATGATCACGATTAATTTTTCTATTTATTAGTAAGTAAAAAAAAAAAATATTTTTAGAATTATAAGATGTTTTTTGGCTGAATGGTAATGTCCGTCCTGCCGTCTATATATTTGGGTTAAATAGAACGAAAATGACACTTAATTAAAGAAAAGTTGATATCCAAATTTTGATGATAACTTTCAATTTTTTCTATTTATTAGTTAGTAAACAAATGCATTTCAAGAATTCTAAAATATTTTTTTGGCAGCATGGCAATGTCCGTCCGTCTATACATTTGGGTTAAATGTGTCCAAAATTCTACTTAATTCAGGGAAAGGTGATATAAAAATTTTAATACCTACATTTGGTTTTCATATTATTCAAAAAGTAGAAAAAAATAAATAATTTTCGAATTTTTCTTGACAGAATTATAATGTCCGTCCATCTGTCCGCCTCTTTGTTAATTTTTGCAACTTTCCAATCGTTTAAATTTTGACTCAATAAAGACAACGACTCAAAATTTTCTTTGTTCGATAGATAATTTTGCTTTTTAACCAACTATATAAACTGTAATAAAATCAGTTGAACATATTTTGCTATATATGGAAAAATCTTAACCAAGATCTTGTAAAATTTAAATTTTTGAAATTTCAAATGTATATAACTCGAAAAATATATAAAATAAGTAGTACATGCAATCATGTTTTCAAGGACTTTAAGGTGATATAAAAATCTATGTGAAATTTTATGCAAATCTAACCACCCGATTAGAAGTTACAGATTTATTTCGATTCTTCCTCAATGTTTAATGTTTGATAAAGCAAAGAAAATGTCTGCACTTAAGCTCTTTTTTGTATGAAATCTACTGGAGTTTTTCTGAAAAAAAAGTTATTTTCTCAAATCGGACTCTATATATGCACGATTTTTTTTCCATAGTATTAAAGTGGACAATATGTAATATTTTTCAGAAATTTTTCAGAACAAACATACTATAACATTTTAAGTTGTATTCCATGAAATTTGAAAATTAGTGTATTTTAGGATAATTTTCAAAAAAATAACAAAATTATTAGGACAAAATATAATTTACAAATATTTGAAGAAAAATACACTTAAGCATCTGAAATTGATGGTTTCTTTTAAATTTTTACCTTAAAAGACTTTTTAATTAAAATAAATACACTGAAATTTGATGAAAATTTAATTTTTTTACTATTTTCCAAAAATTAAAAAAAATTCTTAACTTTGACAGCTCTTTATAAAAAAACAACACAATCTAGCTTAAAGATTTGAATTGATGTTGATACATAATTTTGCCTATTTTTATTTGATGCCCAACTTTATTACAAAACTTTAAATTTTAAAATTCATTTAAACGCCAATTTTGAGACATTTTACCCCAACGTGCGCTGGAGGAAATGTTGAATGTAAGTTTAGGACCCAAAAGCAGACAAAATTTCTTTAAAAAAACGCTTACGTATGAAGGTTAGCTTTTTTAGTTTAAAAGATATTTAGGTTGAAATAAATTTTTCCCAAGTTTTTTTTTTTTTTTAAAATTGGCGTGCTTCATATTGGCCCTATTTTTTTTTTAATGTGTATACTCGTATTATCCCTTAAACTAAATAGAGACAATCTACATGTGTAAGCCTTTTTTTTAAAGATTTACAAAGAATGTCCATGTTTAAAATTTCGTTTTAGCAAAATTCTAAATGAACTTTGGAGGTCTCCCCACTGCTACCCTGACCACCTCAATTCTGTACGTTACAAATGATATTTACATCTCTTTAACGGATCACAAGTTACAGAAAATCCCAAAAAAACGTTTTGGAACCACTTTGTGTTGGTATAATAATCTATTCACCCATACCTGCAAGCTAAAATATATTACATTCAATTTGTCTCATTTTGTATTACTGTGATATATTTTTGAAAAAAAATTTAATTAACTTTTGCTTTTGTAAGAATTTTCATAAAATTTTCTATAAAAAAGTTTCTATTAACTTATATTTTTTACAATGAAAAATTAATCTTTTATAGGAAACTCGTTAAATTTTCTGTTTATAGAAAATTTTATAAATTTAATTTTTATTATATTTTAGATTTAAATGGGAATTCAAAATTTTCTTTAAATTTATTAATATAAATTTACCTAGTATTTATTTACAAAGAAAACATACAAATTCTATAAATAAAATTTTCAATTAATTTAATGTTAAACAAAAGAAATAAAAATTTCAATAAATTCACCTTAACATTTGCATGTTTACTATATTTATGTACAATTAAAAAAAAAATTAAAGAAATCGACATACTTACAATTGTATTTAATTACTTTATTCTTAAATATGAATTTCATAAATAATTAATTATTTATTGATTTGCAAAAAAAATAAATGAATATAATATTTGTCTATATTAGATTTAAAAGTCTTTGAACTTTTAATCTCATTAGACCATTTATTAGTTTACAAAAGAGAGAATATAAAAAGTTTATATATATGTACTATATACTTATATATTTCTATATTTTAAAATTTGTTTATACTTTGTAAAAATATTTAAAAAAAAAAAATGTATTTTAAAATGTTTCATTATTATATGTCAAAGAACTGAAACGTTTTCATACAAATTATATTTATAAATTTATTTTAATTTTTTGTTTAGGAACTCTTCAATCTGTGCATTGTTAATCCTTTTTATGATTAATGGTTTTCAAAAATATGTTTCTGGTACTTTACTTTATAGGTTTTATGGTAAAATAAAAAATTATTCAATACTATTTTATATTAATATTTTATTATTTTTTCCTTTGAAATATTTATAAAACCACATATTTATGTATGAGTAATAGGGTGCTCCTAAAGCAAAATTTGTCGATTTTTTCACCTCAAATAAAAACTTGTTTCATTTCAATTTATTTCGTAAGCTGGATCAAATAGTAAAAAGGTCTTTTTTCAATTAAAGACTGAGCACGAAAATTAAGTGCTCACAAATAGATTATAATTTTTTTTTTAATAATAAAAGCTCTAAGCTAAATTAATCATATTCTTCTTTTGAAATTCATATTAGGTACCATAACCGAAATTTTGAACCAGGTGCTTTTATATACAGAGTTTCCTAAAAATCAAAATACTATAAGCTTTCTATTGATATGTAAATGCTGTCTTTGCACTATAAAGAAAAATGTTAATCAATATCAACTCAATATGAATGGCTGTTTTTTTTTTTTTCTAGTTAGTAGTGAGCTAGTCTATTAGTGTGAGAGTTGCAAGTTCCATTACCGCCATAAAAGGCAAGTGATTCATATTTTATACTAATAGTATTATTTCGAAAATATAGAAATTCAAACAAAGATCGGAGAAAAAAAATTTTGATTCCGAAAATTAAAAAAAAGGAAAAAAAAAAAAAATATATGTAAAAATTAAATCAAAAGTTGCAAAATTTCTTTTAAATGCGGGTATCATTAAAAGGGTCTTATTTTGGTAATAAATCCGTATCTCCTAAACTACTGGCCGGATCGAATTGTAATGTATGGTACAGTTGATTTAAGCTTTCACAAAAATTATCTTATATTTACCCTGTTATTATACGAGATAAGCTACATGGTGTCAAATTAACCACCTCGAGTATATAAAAGTTTATAAAAATCGTAACTTCTGAATTATAAGATGTTTTTTGACTGAATGGTAATGTCCTTCTGTCTATACATTTGGGTTAAATGTGACGAAAATGACGCTTAATTCAAGAAAAGGTAATATCTAAACTTTGATGATCACATTTTATTTTTTCTACATATTAGTTAGTAAAAAAATGCATTTTTAGAATTCTAAAATATTTTTTAGTAGAATGGCAATGTCCGTCCTCCGTCTATACATTTAAGTTAAATGGGTCGAAAATGACACTTAATTCAGGGAAAGCTGATATCAAAATTTTTATATCTTCATTTGGTTTTCATGTTAATCAAGAAGTAGAAACAAAATATTTATTGAATTTTAAGATTTTTTTGAAATAATTCTAATGTCCGTCCATCTGTCCGTATGTTTGTTAATTTTTGCAAGCTTTCCAATTCAAAATCGTTTAACTTTTGACTCAATAAAGATAACGACTCAAAATTTTCTTTGCTCGATAGACAAATTTACTTTCTAACCAACTACTTAAAATGTAATAAAATCGGTTGATAATATTTGGCTATATATGGAAAAATCTTAACCAAGATCTTGTAAAATTGAGATTTTTGAAATTTCAAATGTATATAACTCGAAAAATATATAAGATAAGTAGTATATGCAAGCATGTTTTCTAAAGGATTTATCAAGGACTTTAGGATGATATAAAAATCTTGGAAATCGGGTATGGAACAAAAATTCGCTAGTGGTTAAACATTTTCAATGACACTAGTACCTTTTTTTGAACCCCCATAGTTCCGATCCCGATGCTTATATTGGATTCTACTTTGAAGCTCAGAATGCTGCTGTCCTCTGTTATACCTGTGTCAAATTTAATGCAAATCCAATTAGCCAAATAGAAGTTACAGATTTATTTCGATTCTTTCCCACTGTTTAATGTTTGATAAAGTAAAGAAAATGTCTGCACTTAAGCTGTTTTTTCTATGAAATCTACTGTTTTTTATTTAAATTATTTTTTCAAATCGGGCTATATATGCGCACAATTTTTTTTTTTTTTCATAATATTAAAGTGAGTAATATATACTATTTTTCCGATAATTTTCAGAAAAAACATTCTGTAACATTTTAAGTTGCATTCCATGAAAATTAAAAATTAGTGTAATCTAGGACAATTTTCAAAAAACTAACAAAAATATTAGGACAAAATATAATTTAATAAATGTTTGAAGAAAAGTACACTTAAATACCTGAAGATGATGGTTTCATTTTAAATTTTTACCTTAAATGACTTTTTATTTAAAATAAATACACTGAAAGTTGATGAAAATTAAATTTTTTACTATTTTTCAAAAATTTAAAAAAATTTTAATTTTGACAGCTTCTTATGAGAAAACAACACAACCTAGCTTAAAGATTTTAATTGATATTGATACATAATTTTATCTATTTTTATTCGGTACCCAACTTTATTACAAAATTTTAAATTTCAATTCAATTAAGCGCCACTTTTGACACATTTTACCCCAACGTGTGTCCATAAAAAAAACCAGAAAAAGTAAAGCAGATTCGTGTTTAGCATATCATAGTCTATCAAGTCCAACTTTTCGTCTTTGGGGGAGGATTTTTATATCGAGCAGTGTTATCACTGGATGACTACAAAATGATTTTTCTGAAAGCTTAGCTCCTTCTCTGCAATTTTCCTATACAATTCAATTTGATCTGAGCAGTAGTTTAGGAGATACAGATTTATTATCAAATTTTGTTCTATTTTTCATAAGGCCAAAGAAAGTTTAAATTTATGTTTTATTTTATTATGGTAAAAAAAAAAAAAAACAGAACAGAACCATATTTTCAATTTATACAAACTGGTTCTCCCTTACTATTATTTGTATAAATAATAAATATTATATAATATTTATGCTATAAATTAAAATGTATAATAAATCTAACATATTAAATCGATTGATTTAATATTTAATAAACATTAATATTTATATTTATGTATGTATAGTTGACTTTTTGATGTAATTTTTACTATTTGTTTAAACTATTAAATGAATTAATTACAAGGATTTTTCTTTAAATTTTAAAAATACGGATATAGATTTTTGGAATAATTGAGTGAAAGTAAATTCTTTGTATTCTAAATTTATAAATATTATTATTTCTTTTGTTATTTTACTTTAAAGATACACATTTTTGTGGGTGGTAGTAGATTTAAAAATAAAATTAAGGAAAATTGAAAAAAGAAAAACAAAAACGTTTATATTTATAGTAAAACTTTCAATTAAATTAAAAATAACTTAGGTTATTTTAAAAAAGTGCTTTATTAAGATGTAATTACAGTGTGAGCATGTTTTTATAATTTGACATTTGAAGTAAGTAATAAGTTAATTTTTTTTTTTTGTAAAAATTGTTCTTATATTCCAACTCTATTAATATTTTCCCTTTTTACATCATTTGCCAACACATTTAATCATATTTAAAATATAATTTCAAAAATAATAAAACCATTTATATTCCTTTTAGCTTATTACCAAGTCTATAAATTTTTAATATAAACAAATCAATTCCATGTAATAAATTATCAAAAAGTCAAATGATTCATGGACTAAACATCAATATATCTTATGATGAAAAGTAAGCAGAGAAGAAATATATAAATTTTTTATAATATAATCATTTCAACAAAAGACACTGGCTGGAATAAAAACAAACATTATTCATTCTATAATTTACCGCTTCTAGAAAAAAAAAACGAATTTATATAAGTATATAAAAAATCTAATTTAAACAATGTTAAAAATCTGTTACAAAATACCTTTAAGAAAAAGACAATCAAAAATAAAACAAAAAAAAAAGGATATAAACTCCATTCAGTTACAAATGCAAAAAAAAAAAAAAATATGAAAACAAAAATTTGAATACTAACGAAAATTTGCCAAGTTGTTAAAAAAAATAAAACAATTCATCATTAGGTATTAGCTAAACAAAGAAAATACTCAATAAATTATACACACTTGTTAAATATATAAGGACATTGGTAGCAGCAATAGCAGCAACAAAAATGAAATCAAATACTTTTCAAATAAAATAATTTTTTTTTTTTTTTTTAATATTTTATAAATAATAAAAATATTTTTGCATGTTTTAAGGCATTTATAATAAATAAATTCTGACAAATATTTTATATATGAAGGATATTTTAAAAGAATATCTTGATTTTATTATCTGTAAGGTCAATTAAGATAAATACAAGAAAATATGTTTTTCTTTAGAAAAATATCAATAAACATAATAAAGGATAATAAATAAAGGACAAATATTTAAGAAGAAATAAGAAATGGTCAAGGCAGTAATGTTTGTATTTGGTATACAAAACAAAAAAAAAAAAAAAAAAAAAACTAAGTAAGAAATGTCAATACAAAACAAACCCTTGAAATATGGTAAATAAAATTCTACAAATTTTTCTTTTCATAAATTATTAAGATATTTATTTTTTAAATTATACAGGGCAACAAAAAAACTTTTTTTGTCAATTTAGAGCCCAAACACAATCAAACGGATTTCAATGTTGTTTTCTGCTCTGAGAGAATTGAAATTAAATGAAGACGGCGTCCAGCAGCGGATTTCATATTTCAGAATTTTGTTTTTGTTTCTTTATATTTTTTGTGTTTGGCAACAACAAAACTACATATATAAAAAAATATTTATCTTCCTCTCTTAAATTCCATACATAAAAACCCTAGAGTAAAGAGAACCGGTTCAAAACTAGTTACGTGACAGGTTCTCAGGGCTAGTGACCGGTCCCTGTTCCGGAACTTTATATGAGAATAACCTGTCACTTTTACATGGGGTTGTCATTGGAGGTGGCTAATTAGCCCCTTGGGACAGGTAACAAAAATTTTATAAAAATTCGGTAATTGTCTATTTTTTAAACATTATTTTTATTAAATTATGTTTATTTTAATTTTATAATTTTTCGTTAATGTCGATGGCGGCACCCCAGCTCGAACCCATGTTCACCTGACGTATGTTATGTTTTATAGTCTTCAACGCTTACTACTCAGCCACTGATTGTTATTGCACGCGAGTTGCTATTTGCGCACTTAACGAGCATGTTAATAGTGAGTGTGTTTGTGTCAACTGGTTCTCAATTGGAACTTTGGTGACGAGTCAGGTGTTGGTTGGTACTCAACTGGTACAGAGAAACCGGTCCATTACAGCAATTACCACAAATTTTCCACAGGGAAATATAAGGCAAATCTATCTATCTCTTTCTTTCTTATATAAATTTAATGTAAACCTATGTGATTCATTTTGCAACAACGGCAACACTGACAGAGAGGGAGAGTGAGAAAATGAGAGCTTTTGAGAATGCGTTGTGAAATTAAAATAGATTTTAATTTCCAGCGGATTCCGCTGTGTTGTTTTAGTTGCCAAATCTTCATATAAAAAAAATAATCCGCTAGGTTGTGTTTGGGCTCTTATGCACACGAAAATGTTGAAAAAAATCCTCCTTTTTATCTTTCATTATAAAACTAATTATATTGCAAATAAATCTTTAAAGAAACTCGGAAAAAAGTCTTTAGATTAGTTCCTTCACAAAAGTTCTTGTAGCACCCTAAATTTTATATACATTTTAGTTTTTCAGTTATTTAGAAAGTAAAAGAATGTAGTTTAAAACATATTAAAATTTTTAAATGTATATTTCTTCTCTCTCTCTCCCTCTCAAAATGTTTAAACATTTTGATTTTCGATTTATGAAATTTTTTTATTTTTTTTTTATTTTTTTTATTTTTTTATTTTTTTTTTTTTTTCATCTAAACATCAGGGCTGCCCGGGAAGTGATCCATATACACTCTAAGGCTTATAATAAGAGAAGACAAAAACTGCGATATAAATGGTGTTTAAGGAGCCAAAACACAGCAGCAAAAAAAGGAAATTTTTTAAACGATTTACTACAAAAAATGAGAGCTCCTAACGTTGGGCCTATACTAGACAAATATTTATCTAGACAAATGTCAAAACCAGTGCGAATCTATGATTATTATTATACCCTACACCAGGTAGTTCGGGTATTATGCATTTGTGCTGATGTTTGTAACGCATAGAAAAAGTTATCCCACACCCACCTTAAAGTATACCAATCGAATCAGAATCACTTTTAAAATCGATCTAACGATGTCCGTCCGTCTGGCTGGCTGTCTGTCCATGTAAACCTTGCGCATAAAGTACAGGTCGAAATTTTGAAGATAATTCAATGAAATTTGGCACGTAGGACAAATATACAAAAAATTGTATTTATATTTAAAAATTGTCTCAGGTTATGATATACTACAATATATTTGCTGACTTTCTTTTTATAAAAAATCTGTTAAAAAACGCAAAAAGTTATATGCCAAATGCTAGAAAAAACTCGTGTTTATTGTAACTCTAGTTCATACTTTTCTGCCGATATCTAACTGTTGCGTAAACTGGTTCCAATAAAAGCATATCGAAAGAGATGTTACTGATAATTTTACTTGAACTGGTGAACAGTTTTATAAATGAAAATACTTTTTATTTCATTTCCATTTCTTATTTCTAATTAAAAATATTTGTTAATCAAACTATTAATTTTTTAATAAAACCATGTAGGATTTCTATTTATACTAAAGCATTTGAATTTATTATAAATTTGTATCTGAATGAACAAAATAAATTAAAAATGAAAATATTTTATTTAATCAAAAGTAAAACAAATATTTTTTTAAAGAAGATAATCATAAGTTTTTTATTTGTTTATTCCTACATTGAATAATATTCATATGTATTTTATTTAAATACACAGAGAAAACAGATTCGTTATCACAACCGAACTGTTTGCCAATCAAATTCAGTCAGTTGCAGGAACTATCAAATATTTCGATTGAAATAACCGAATGTATACGGTACACTAAATTATTTAATATATAACTATTGTTAATAATTTTTAAAATAATTTGACATGTTTCTTTAATTATTTTTATTAGAAGTACCATAAATCAACAAACAACAATAAAATTTAAAATTAGAAAAATCACAAAAATTATAGAACATTAACGCACAACTATTTCTGGTTCCCGCTTTCAAGGCACTTTGTATAGCAACACCATTGAAATTCATCTTTAAGCAGGACAGCAGGCTTTCCTAATAATTTGTCTTTTGTACCCGGCTAAAAGACAATTTAAGTCATTGCTGTTAATGCCGTTAAAACGTACCCTAAGGCATAAATAAATGCTAAAAATACTTAATCTTTAATGAAATACAAGATAGAAAATAAGATTACCTGAATGTGTTGTTTTTTCAAGCGGTCCAGAATTGGTTATGGAATTACAAAGATTTTTGTCTATAAGAGCTGAACCTTCAGAAATTAGATATTTTACTGCATTAACATATGTATATGTAAGCGGAAGTCATATTGTTTTTTATTTTTTTATTGGTAGTAGTACTGAAATTTTCTCAAAAAATTATTTGAATCATGTATTTTTAAGAATATTTCAAATATATTTTTTAATTTTACAAACAAAACGTGATAAAAAATTAATTAAATTTTAATTTACGAATGCTGAATTTTTGGTTATTCGGTATTGTTAAAACTAATTTCTAGTGCAGAAGCTATTTATAATTACAATAAATTGGGTTGTTAGTTACAATTGCTCCAAAAACATTTGAATAATTTTCAAATTGGTTTCATTAATAGATTTTTTTTTTTTTGTTTGTCATAACTATTATTCGTCCATAATTCTGTTTTAACATGAATAAAAATTAAAAAATCATTGGATTGTATATTTTAATAATAACAATGCATTTTCTATTAGTTTTATAAAATGTTATCTTTTATCATCGTTTTCCAATATTTTCTGTGTGTAAAAAAAGTTCAACAAATTTTTCTGATTTTTATTTAAAAACTATATACATAGAAAAAAGTCACCAATTAACAAATGTATATGAAAATAATTCATTCAATTATAAACTTGTTTAAATTTGCACCTCTCACCAAAATGATTTTATCAATTACTAAAAACTATAAAAAATACAAAACAGAAAAAAATTTCCAATTAATAAATTAATTAAATCAATCAAGTAGATGATTGAATGAATTAAAAATGTGTATAGGAAAAAAAATCATACCAAAATATATTTTTTATTTCATTTTTCTTGAACATATTTATTAAATTTTGATGCAAAATTAAATAACTGAGTTAATTGTAAAAAAGACGGTAATAATTTTTTCTGTGTATCGTCCATTCCATGAAAGAACGCCCAAAAATATACCAAGTGTCCTCCGATTTTTATAAAATTTTATTCGTATAAGGTCTATGGGTGTCTATAAATATTTCCGTTTTCAGATTCGCTAAATTCAGAAAATTCGCGATTTTATTTCGCTTTTTCAATTTTTAAAAAACCTAAAAAATCTCATAAGTATACAACTTTAAATACAAATATTTCATGGAAGGATTTGCATAAATTGCTGATTTAAACGGCGTCTGAATTGTAATTATGTTAGCTTAAACATGAATATTTTATAAATAAAAAATTACTTTTTAAAAATGCATTTTTTAAATGCATTTTTCTTTAAATATGCTATTAAAATTTTTTAATTTTTTAATATAAATGAAAAGTTTGGGATCTTTACATTAAAATAAAAATCTCAAATTTTTGGGACACATACACGTACTGTGCATAATTTCCACTCTTTTTCAAGTAGTTTAAATTTTTTCATATAAAAATTATATTTTTCTGGTATTATGAGTATCTTTACGTATTTTGTTAAAAAAAAATTTATTGTGTTATTTTTTTAAAAAATCCTGAAAAATAGTAAAACTTTATGTACCAAACTATTTATTGTTTTAAGTTATAATAAACAAAGCACTTTTAAATACACTTTTGAAAAATTAAAATTTAATAAATTCGCAACTAACAAAAATGCACCTAAAAACTGCATTTATATTTTTAAAATATTATGGATCGAAGACGTGGTTTTTGAAATGCTGACTAAATTACACAAAAAATATACAATGGCCTTTTAAATACTTTTTAAATTACAAAAATCCATCAATAACTTTAAGAGATATGAATATTTAAAATTGCATACTTTTTATATTTTGTTAACTTTTATACAAATTTTAAAGAAAATTTTAAAAGCAAGAAAAAAATGTAATTTTATATGAAAAATTTTAAACATGTTTTTGTAAAAATTGGATTATGAATATAAGATTTTGGCGTCCCAAAAATTTCTCAATTTTATTTTAATGTAAAGATTCCAAACTTTTCATTTATATTAAAATATTAAAAAATTTGAATAGCATATTTAAAGAAAAATGCATTTGAAAAATGCAATGGCATTAAAATGCATTTTTAAAAAATCTTTCTTATTTTTAAAATGTATGTCGTAAAGCCGCCATATGCGAAATTCAAAGGCAGTTTAAATCATTAAAATTCACAAAGCCTTCTCAGAGATATTGCTATTCAAAGTTACATACTTTTGAAATTTTTTTGGTTTTTGAGAAAATTAAAAAGCGAAATTAAATCGCGAGTTTTTGGAATTTCACAAAACTGAAATTAATAAAAGGCTTAATGGAGTTTATGTATACAAATTTTTATCGAAATTGAAAGCCATCAAGTAAAAAAATATACTTTTTCGGGCGTTCTTTACTGGAATGGTCGATATACAAATAGAAAAATTAAAAATAAATATTTTGATAATTTTATTCAACAAAAACTCCAAAGAAATAAAAATATTCAGCCTCAAAAGGTTTGAATAAAAATAATTTCAGATATTCAATTATAAAAAAATTAAAAAAAAAAAAAAAAATTAAAAAAAAAATTAAAAACCCAGGAAAAATTTTGGAACATGTTCTAAAATCATTAGTTCTAGAACTGGTATAATCAGAACCACTTCAGATTCTTTAACAACATCCTCAGAACTAGTGGTAACACAACCAACTCTGACACTAATGGAGTAGAACTTTATTGTGAATCTAAATTCGTTTTAATGAATGCTTTAGAGAACTAGTGCTTAAGAATTAATTCTGTATGACTTCTACATCACTTCTAAGAACAAATTATTGGTTCTCGAATAACTTCCTAGAACTGTTTAAAAAACTTGTATAAAAAATTTAAAAAATTCGAAAAATTAAAAAAAATAAAAAAGAGTATTCAGATATGTGATGAAAAACGATTTCGAAAACGAATCGATTTTAAATCGAAAAAATGTGTGATGTACTTATATTTTCGTTTTTGATATTGATAAAAATTATATTTAAATTACTTTCTATTAGATTTTATTAAATAATTTTTTATATTTCCCTAAAATTAATTGTTATCTTTCACATGAGCTGTATATCCTTAATGGAAAATAGATCATTGTTGAAAAATGATTTTTGAAATCGATCGAAATTCATCACAACTTTTCAAACCGATTCGTTTTGAAAACGATCGGCTTTCATCACATACCTGATTTACAAAATTAAATTGATTTAAAAGTGGCCTTTAAGAAAAAGCCCATTTGAATAAAAGAAACACGTTCTCTTACGCTTCTATAAAACTAGTTCTGAATGTGACAATTTCGAACAAAAATCATTGATTAAAGAACTAGTTCTAGAACAGTTCCATAGAATGGGTACTGGCTAGCTAATACTTCCACAGAACTAGTTCTGGAGGTGACAATTTCAAACAAAAATCATTGGTCGTAACGCCAAAGTAGAACAAGTACAGGCTATTTTCATGTGTTCTGGACAGTGTTACCGTTTGGCAACTATAGTCGCCAATTGCCGCTTTTTCAACCACCTGGCCACTTTTTTGGCCCCTTTTTTAAATGGCGACTAAATGGCGACTTTTTGAGACTATGTGCTAAATGACGAAATATTAAGTTGTTTGAAATATATCGACCCATTATATCTTAATTTAAACAAATAAATTAATTATTTTGAGATTGTTTCGCAGTATAGTGATATACAAAGCCGCGGAGTATTTATAAATGAACAGAAACGGTTAGTAATTAAAATCATCATATACTGAATCTTTTTGGACTGGGTTGAGAAAGTAAAAAACAGATACGATGAATACTTATATCCTAATTTATATTTTTACATTCCTTGTAGCAATCCCTCGGGGGTACGTGTTTTTTTTTTTTTTTTTTTTTTTTTTTTCTAAATTATCATAAATAAAAAATAGTTTGTCCAACAGATATAATACAATACTTGTGGATCCATACGTTCAGTTCTAAATTGGTTTGACGGAGACTTGAAAGACTGGTATGCGAGTGAAGACCTCGTACAAATATAGAGGTGTGATTAATAAAAAGGGAATTGTATGTCAACTATTTTTGTTAATAAAGCTTTATTTTTGCAATAATAAAAATTGTTGTATAATAATTATAAATAAATTATTTTGTTAGTAACAGAATTGAATTTAGTAGTATTTCTTAAAATACAAAATTATTTGTTTTTGTTATCAAATAAATAAATTTTAAAGGGTTTCTTTAGGTTTTAAAGCAGTTGACCCCTTCTTTCAAAAAAATCCCCTTTTTTGGCGACTTTTTATTTTGAAATCCACTTTTTTGGACACTTTTTTAAAATTCTCAACGGTAACGCTGGTTCTGGAACTAGTTGTAGAACTAGTATAATTTTTCCTGGGAACATTCAAAAATTTTCTATGAATAAAAAAAATTAAATGCTTTGAAACATTTTTAAAATAGAAAAAGAAAATAAAATAAAGTGCAATTTTATTCAAGCTAAAAAATAAAATATATTTTCAAATTATTTGAAGACTGGAATTGGATTTAAATTTTATAAATTCATATTAGAATACTTTTGTGGAAATTTTGTATTATCTGACTTGTTAAAAAATGGAATAAAATTTAAATTATTTAAATTCAAACTAATTTCAAATAAATGAAAATCATATTACAAAGAGTATAAAATGATTTGAAACTATTTTATTTCTAAAAATGTAAATAAAATATAAAAATAATTTATTTTTAACAAATATTTTGAATGAAAATATTCACAATGAACAGCTATGATTAAAACCAACAATAGATTTAGATATTTTTAAATATAAATTATTCAAACATTTTTTATTTATTATTATTTTTTTTTATTTATTTATTTTTTTTTTTGATAATTTAAACCCTAAAAATTGTACATAGAGTGCAGTCCTAAATTAAACTACACTTTTTATATTAATATTTTCAGGTTTTACAGATTGTAATTGTAAAAGAGTTTAAATATAAATGCGCTTTTCAATAAAAAGATAAAAAAAAAACATAAATGTTTGATTCAAAATCTATCCAATATAAAATCGTAGCAATTTTTACTTCCAAATTTAAGATTTTTTAATTTAAAATGCATTTTTTTTTTAATGTTTATCCTTATACGTTATGTGTACTAGTTTTTTTTTTTCCCTCAATATTAAAAACCAGAAGGAAATGGCAAAAAAAAAAAAAAACACTTGAAAAGAACAACCTTTTGTTATATACTATAGTTTTTTTAACTACGTCGTAACTGAACTGTTTAATTTTATTAAAATTTTTTTTATTTTTTTTTTAAGAGCAAAGTTTCTTTATTGTTGTTTTTGTATATACATTTTTTTTTTTTTTTGTAATATTATTTTTATTTTATTATTTTTTGCTTGCCTAACAATACTATAGTTGTGAAAAATCAGCATAGAAAAATAAAAAGTTCTATAAAAAATTAAAAAAAAAAAAAAAAAAACAGTCAGGTCAGTTTATAGAACAATAGTGAACTACTTACTAACTCAAGCATCAGTTTCTAGCAGTTTTGTTTTTAAACTAAAATTTTCTTTTTTGCAATAATATGGCTTTGTTATTTGTTGTTAAATTTTTATTAAGGATTTTCATAGCTAGAGGATTTTTATATTTATTTTCATCTAAAAATCCTTAAAGATATAAAATTTTATGAGAAAATAAAGTCTTTTAGTAATACAAAAAATTTTATGTTGATTAAAAATTAAATTTTATTTTGTAAAAAAAAAAAAAATTAATATAATTATTGTATAAATTATTATTTATTTGGTCTACAAAGTAAATTTTTAATTTATTTTTTATTTAACACTATATAAAGAATTTTCAAGCTGCTTTTATCATGTGAGGGATATCTTTCACATACTTTTTTTTTTAACAAAATGCATTAAAAAAAAAATTAACACACTTTTAATGTACAGTCTTACATATTTATACCTGTATATTAAGGTCAAATACATGAATTTAGTTTAAAAGTTTTATTTTTAAACAAATAAAATCAAAAACTTTCATTCAACCTTAAAAAAACAACTAAAACTCCAAAGTCTAATAAATTTTCTAACAACAAAAAAATTTGTTGTTTTAAATTTTTAAATTAAAAAAAAGAAGAAAAACAATAATAAAACACAAAAAAAATTTGTTTTCAAATTTAGCTTCAATTTAAAATTTGTTTTAAATAAAATTTCCAGTTAAATAGCTTAAATGCCATAAATTACCATTTTATGGTCAGTTAGGAAAAAAATGTCTATAATTTAAAGTAATTTAACTTTTTTTTGCAAACTAAAATAAAAAATCCATCCTTTCAGTTATGTCTAATACATTTGTTTGAAAATTCAATGAGGTTTTTCCTAAAAAAAAATAAAAACCTTGCAAAAAATATACGCCTAAATTGGGTTTCTGTAATAAACTGTTTGAATTGTTTTTGCAAAAAATTTCCATTTTGGTACTGTTTTTTTTTTTTTACTTTTATTTTGTTGAGTTTTATAACTTTGGTTAAACTGTTTTGCTTATAAGCTTATTTTTAATATATTCCTATTTTTTTTTCTTTTTACCATTAGAAACAATATATTTGGCCATGTGATTTATTGGTTAGACTTTTTTATTACCCTCCATTATTATCGTTTAATGGTGGCGTAAGAAAATTAGTTAGACTTGACGTTTGTTATTTTGGATAATAAATATTTAGAAGAGTGATAAGCTGAGTTAAGTCAAAAAAATCAATTCACACAAGTATTATTTTTAAGTTATGAGTTTAAATTAAAATTTAATACTACATATTGAAAATTCGAACCGGTTTTTATATAAGAAATACATTAGCTTTAATATTAGATATTAATATAATTTAATTATAATATTTATAATTATAAAAATAAAATAAAAAAAAATTTTCTTTTTTTTTTCCAATAGTCAAAATTTGATAGTCAATATTTTCCACAAAAAAATTCTCTAACATTTTTAATCACTGAGTCATTCCATTTAAAACCAACCAGCTGACTTTCTCACCTCTTCCGAATTTGATATTACCAAAATTACCTTTAATATGATGTGTAATATGATTTTTTTCTCAACATCTAAATCATCTACATACATATTTTTCACGAATTTAAAAATACTACTTTTTGAAATACGCGACCGCGAAATTTAATTCACGAATTTTCCGCCAAAAAAATTCAACATGAAAACATGTTTCAGGTATCATTTTAAAGGTAATTTCATTAGCTTTAAATATTTGCTTTAATGAACATTGTAACGTAAATATTTTGGAAGATATTTGTATTTTTAAAAACACAATTTTCCTCATTTTTGAGATATTACAAATCGCGAAATATTGCGGTTATCAAACTTAAACTCGGCATTTGTGTTAGCAGCGTCAATATTAATATTCTTATTTAATTACATTAAATTCGGATGATTTTTGGGAAAAATGTACAATTTTTCAATTTTATTACAAACAAAACAATATCAGTTGCAACAAATATTTCGTATTTATTATGACATTTATTGTTATAACTCCTAAAATATTGCGAGTCCCAGAATGCTACTTACCACGCTTATAGAAGACATTTTAACCATTAACATATATATTTTTTTTAATTTTTAAAAAGACCATTTTTCGAGATATTTGCTCGCGAATGAAAAATCGCGAAAAATGGACCATTTTGATGTTGAGAAAAAATCATATTATACATCATATTAAAGGTAATTTTGATACCTTTAATATGACATCTCAATAAATCTTATATATTAAATACTTCGAAAGATATTTGTAATTTTGTGTATGCAACTTTGTACGCACTTTGAGCTATTTTGCACTTTCCACTTGATGAAATTATCTGAAATTTTGAATTAGTCTTAGTTTTGACAAGAATAATGATTGTACCAAATATCATTAAATTCGGAGAGGTAAAGTCAAAAACTGTAATTTTTCGTGTTGGTTTTAAATGGAATGACTCCACTGTAACTCATTTTAATACATTCACATACGTATGATCATTACTATTATTTACACATTTAATATTGATCATACGCCTATGGTTAATAACCCATAAAATATTTTAGAAATAAGGAAAATTAAAAAAAGTTTGCACTTTAAAAATAAATGGTTTCACGACTTTTGTACAACACAATTGGACACTGGTTAATGACACGATAATTGAATCCATGGTAGCATTTTTTAACAAGTGTTTAAAGCCTACATTATAAAAATGGGACACTTATGCTAAAATCCCCAATTATAGCAATCAAAAGAAAGAAAACAAAACTTGTTAGTTTCAAACACTTTTTTAGATTCTTTGACTTCGAGTGGAACCGTTTCAGGTCTTGAATATTTGTTCTGTTACAATCTCCTAGTAGTGTTACAACTGCATCAAAAGTTATTTTAAAAAGTCATAAATTAAGAAAATATTTGATGTTGAAGGTCGGTTTCATAAAGGTAAACGGCAATCATTGTGTTAATTTTTTATTTTCAAACTGTTTAGGGATATAGAAAATTTAGGCTTTTCGGCGATATAAATTCAATAAGTAATATCTTGGTTACATATTTATAAAATTAAATTAAAAGTTTTTATATGTCACCAAATCATGTACAATTTAATGTTTGTTGCAAATATAACAAGTATTTTTTTTTTTTGTTACAGTCTGTAAAACTCATAAGATTTTTACTCTAGTAACTAACACATACTCTATATAAGTTTTGTATTTTTACCTCACGAAGTTTGCTTCAAATTAAATATTTTGCTAAAAAATTATGCATCGGAATTTTGGGGTCAAATCTTTCCATCTGCAATTTAGTGAGTGTAATTAACCCTCCAAATAATGTTTAGCTAGTAGGAGCAATTTCTGTTTAATGTCCTTTTAAATTTTTCCTTTACAACACCAAAGTAGTCTCAGATAACTCGAAAAATTAATAATATAAAAAGACATAATTTAAAGATCAATTAATTTCACATAAATATTTAGAGCATTTAACGGGAAATACTTTATTAGAACTTTTCATTAATTTATCTCTAATTTTTTATACCCCACACCACCATAGGTGGTTAGGGTATTATGTGTTTGTGCTGATGTTTGTAACGCACAAAAAAAATTATCGGACCCCTATTTAAAGTATACCGTTCGACTCACAATCACTTTCTGAGTCGATTTAACGATGTCCGTCCGGCTGGCTGGCTGCCTGTCCATGTAAACCTTGTGAACAAAATACAGGTCGCAATTTTAAAGATATCTTAATGAAATTTGGCTCGAATAATTATTATGATACAAGGACAAGGCCTATTGAAATTGGTTATGATTGGTCTATTATTTCACCTAGCTCCCATACAAATGTCCTCTCGAAATAGGGGTTTAACGATCATAAATGCCTTAAATATAGCAATATTTCAATGAAACTCGGTACAAAAGAGTTTTGTATAAGTGTTAATCTTTGTGCCATCAAGATCGGTACATAATTGACCATAGCTCCCATATAAATCCCCTCTTCCGAAAATCACTTTAACGTGCATAAATCCCATACGAATGAAAGTATCAAGTTAATATTCGACACAAATAAGTTTTATTTAAGTAGAAACAATATTGCCAAGATTTATGAGAATCTGTCTATAATTTACCATAGCTCCCATATAAACCCACTTCCGGGAATTACCATAAAATCATATAGATGTTAGTATCAATTCATTGTTCTGTATTTGTATAATTTATTGTACATTTAGTACAATTAGTACAATTAATACAATTTAGTACAATTAGTCTACAATTGGCCACAGGTTAATTTTTAGCTCATACACAATGGTGTAGGTTATCATATGGTCGGTCTTGACCTTGACTTTAAATTAAATTTACTTGTTTTAGAATTTTTATGAAGTTTAAGAAATTCTGTTTTATGATTGACTTTAGTTTGAGAATAAAAAAATACTTAGTCCTTTCGTAAGCATACGAAAAGCTTTTTTTTTAATAGTCACTGTCATTATTACTATTGATTTAAATCCTTTTACATAACTATGGTTTGATTAAACAAGTAGAAGGTAATTTTACAACACGTGTTTATTATTGTTTCATATGGAAATTTAAAATTATGATAATAAGTAGTTTTATTTAAAAAAAAAAATTGGGGACTCTATTGGTGTTTTAAATTTGTATATAATTTCTATGTGTATACTCCAGTGCAATTATAATTTTCAAAGAAATTATTAGATTTATTTATAAATATAACATAAAATTTCTAAAATAAATTTTATTTTAATTTCTAAATTTAATTATGTATGAGCAATATATTTTTTTAACATTAAGCATACGCCATTATGTATCCATTAATATAGAAAACGAGAAATAAAGATATAGTCGGTCAAGCCCGATCATATGATACCCTACACCATTGTGTGCATCAAAATTCGGATAGGGGTCTTCTTTTTTCTAGACCTGTGCCCAATTTTGGACCGATACTTGTGTTAAGTGTAATATAAAATATACGAATACAGAATATCACGTCGATACTGACATTTATATGAATTTATAAACTTTTGTGTGATTCCCAAAAGTGGGCTTTATATGAGGGCTATGGTAAACTATGGGCTGATCTTCTTACTATCACTTATATTAATATAAAACTTATATGTGTCAAATATTAACTTGATACTAACATTTAATGGGATTTATGCCCGTTAAAATGATTTTCTAAAGAAGGGGTTTTATAGGTGCTGTGCTCAATTAAAGACCGATTTTTATGAAATTCGGTATCAAATTTTATTAAAAGATTGCTATAATTAAGGGGTTTATGATAGTTAAACCTCTTTTCCGGGAGGACATTTATATGGGGGCAAGGTGAAATAATGGACTAATCATAACCAATTTCATTAGGATTTGTAATTAAACAATAAGGACCTGTGGGCCAATGTTAAACCGACTCAGAAAATGATTTTAAGCCGATTGGTATAAATTAAGATGTTTTTTGGTTGTTATAAACATAAGCACAAACGCATAATACGCTCCCCACCTATTATAGTGTAGGCTATAAAAAGAGTATAATTTTTTCCCTAATAAATTTACAAATATTTTGAACCTTTTTTCATCAATTAGATGCCAATAAAAGGAAATTTGATATTTCAGTTGGAATTTAATTAAAAATTATAAATAAGAATTAAAATCGATTTAATTTTTTATGGTCTACAGCTAGTTTATATATGAAGGAATATATCGTCACCAAAAATGCAAAACAACGTAAAATAAAAATTATGAAATTTGTGTTTTTTATGAAATATAGTTTATTTTTCGAAAATACGTGTGATTAAAAATTTTCAGACTTGTAGCTCAAAAAATAACGATTGTATTAACGAAGGCAATGATTTTCTTAAATCTAATCTAATTATTAAATTAAAAATATAACAGCTACTAAAATTTTGGAGTAAAGGTTATCAGAAATCTTTTTAATTATAATTTTTCTAAAATTTGTATTAATGTAACGTCTTTTTGGCTTCAGAAAATTAAAATCTTGAAAATCGTAAACCATAAAAAATATTCATCACCAATATATTAGGCGATATTTAAGGATATAATAACCCAAAAATCTTGTTTGTAGGAAAATTTTTTTTTTTTCTTTTACTTTATAAAGTTTTTTGTACCCTGTAAAGCTATGAAAAGTGATGTTAGGTTTTTTTTTGTATTTTTGGTGACGATAAATGGGCAATTCTCACTTTACGTTTGCCTTTATGAAACTCCTGACCTTTTTAAATAACTTTTGATGCAATTATGTTAACAGCATTTGATGGTGTAAACAGGACAAAAATTCAAGACCTGAAACAGTTCCATGTAGTGCTGGCAAGCACTCAAAGTCAAAAAATCTAAAAAAAAGTGTTTGAAACTAACAAGTTTTTTTTCTTTCTTTTGATTGCTATAATTGCGGATTTTAGCATAAGTGTTCAATTCTTCTAATGTAGGCTACAAACACTTATAGAAAAAGACCAGCGTGGATTTAACCAGTGTCAAATTGTGTTGTGCAAAATTCGTGAAACCAAATTTTCAAACATTTTTAAATTTTGCAGTTTTTTCACAAAGGATTTTACGCCGTTTCGGATATCGCAAAATTCAAAATAGAGCCTAATAGCTCTTAAAATTTTGCATCATTTGACATATATCTCGTTAACCCTACGGTACATAAACAAAAAAATTTACCGTTAGTCAACACCCGTGGTACCCGAGTACCATAGTGTAATTTTCCTTGATTTTACTAAAAAAATATATAATTTTATACAAATTATTTATTACGACCATTTAATTGGCCCCAGATCTTAAAGGAAATCGAAAAAAAGGTATAGAAGACATGTTTGTGTATTAACGCGATGTCCGTCCGTCTGTCTTGCAGTCCATAATAAACTCTTAATGAAGCTACAAATTGCAGTTTTTGAAATATTTGTATGGCTTTTGGCTCTATATGATGCAGACACGAGCTTTGTTAAAATTAGTTTATAATAGTTACCTATTACAACCAAGTCTCCATACAATTTTTCTCCTAGAATCGGGGTTTTACGTCCATAAATTTGTTTAGTATTGCATAATTTAGTACATATAAAAATTTTATGGCCATTAGAAACCCTATTTAATTTTATAAAATAATTTTTATTAACGTAAAAACTAAACTATAACATTTTTTATCAGCTTCGCACCTCAAAAATCCATAGCTCCCATATGTGGCCCATTTCCGAATATCATCATAAAGTGCGTAAATTAGTATTGGTAAACATCACGTTTTTTTTTATCGAAATATTGCAAAAAGTACAAATTTATATTTTAAACTTTACAACAAGACTTCAACCAAAATAAAACACACTTTCCATATTAACTCTCTGAGAAAATCGGTCAAGAAGGAATATAACGTTTTACAGTCCTAAAGAATATTAGAACTGACTTCATCCACAATTAAGCACAGGATCCATAAAATATTCTGACCGAAAATAGGTCACGTCCAAGAGTAAGGAATGTTAACGGTGTTGTCATAGCGTCTTATCATGTTTGGAGCTACAATATAGAAAGCTTACGTTAATTAGCGCGAATATAGGAAATAATTTTAATATCTTGAGCACTTGCATGATATTTTGGATTAAAAGTGGGTGACATTACTACATTATATTGAGAAACTGAAAGGCATTCATAAAAACCAAAGTCAATGCAGTGAAAGATGTAAAAACGGCTAAAATGCTCAAAACAGCTATATTTCGAACATTTTTTAACTTGTCATATTATTCTTTATTCTTTATTTATTTATTTATTTATTTATTTATTTTTTTCTTTTTTTCTGAAGCTCCTTTGAAATGTCAAAAAAAAACTTATTTCTGAAACTAATTCCCCTTCAAATCCTAATGCAGTCACTACTTATAATTTTGTAATTTTGACTGTCATGGACATGCTTATTCCCTACTTTAAACAAAAAATTAGTAAAATTTTAACTTTATATGAATCAAAGGACAATAAAAAAAGGATTTTCAATAATAAATAGTCAAAACAGATATTAAATGCAGTGCAAAATACAGAAATTATATGGAGGTACCCGGGTACCATGGGTATTGACTCCCGTAGGTATCAATTTTAAAGCCATTTTACATATAGACCAAGTTAGCAAAATTTAGTTTTTTTCAGTTTTAATGCTGTACAAACACCTTAATCACAACGATCTGAAGCCTAGTGGCTATATCTTTATTAATAAAGAAATGCAAGCACTTTAAAGTTAAAAATGGTACCCGGGTATGTATCGTAGGGTTAATGTGCCTTCAACAGAAATGCTGTAGGAGGTATCCAAATTGGAGAGAAAAATGTGAATGGCTCCAAGAAGTGCCTTTTTCGCGAGGCACACTCGCAACGTTATTTCAATAAAGCTAAAGTATCGCGTTATCAAAGAAGGTTTCCAAATCACATTTTAAAATCATTGTGGCATTTTAAAATATTAATTTGCTAAACGTGTATAGTTATTTTAAAAAAATAACAAAATTTTGCATATTTTGTTGTAGCGGATTTTGGTGTTATAAGTCGATTTTAATATAAAATAAGTTCTTGTATTAAGTTTTACTTATGCAGAAAATATAATTTCACTAAAAATATTCAACAACGGTTTTCATGGGCTAAGAACGCAATGCTATTAGTTTAACATTAAATGTCAAGGCACACTCAAGACGATAATTAAAATTTGCGATGATATATGTCAATCTGTAGCTGATTTAATACCCTATATCAAAATCAATATGGCGTTCGAAAAAAAAGTACGATTATGCATTTAATGCAACTTTAGAGATTTGAGTAAGTGCAATTGAGAAATTTATATAAATGACATTGTCTTATGACTTATTTAAAAAAAGATGAATTTTGCAACAAATGGATGAATATGAACAAGACTACATCACTAAAAAATGAACATTGCAAATTTTATATAAGAAGGTTTAATAATTATTAAATCGCTAATATATCCACGCATACTTAACTTATCGCAATATATTTAATTTGTATTTAAAATTTACCATAGTAGAGTACATAAATGCAATAATTTTTGCTTTAGGACTATAAATAGAATTTTGGCAATTTGTTTATACATTTTTATCTTAAACCGCCATAATATTGATGACGTTCGGTTAAAGTAATTCATGCGAACAAATCTGTGTTCCACTAGAGCCAAAAAATATTAGTACTAAATATTGCTGATGTGCCATTAAAAAATTTTCGAAATTTTTATTGAAGACCAAATGTAAACGAGTTTGAAGAATTTCCCATATATATTTTGTTAACTGGGTATATAATGATCTATAATTACTATATTTTTTTTTTCCGCATTATAAACAACTCGTTTTCCTTTTACTTTATTAATTTTACATAATACAAAGAATTCATCGTTTACAGTAATTATATATTTCAAGAATTCTTAGAAAAATCTTCAAACAATTTCCTTTGAAAAAAACAACAATGGTCTTATATTTTTATGTTTCTTTATTAGCAATTTTTGAGTTATTTTTCCTTTAAAAATTAGAAAATAAGTAATTTATTAAAAATTTATTTTGTTTTCTTTTCAATTTAGTTTATTTTTTTTTTTACAAAAACCTACTTAATTTAGGCTATATGCAAATGTAAAATTATTTCAAATATTATATAATAATTTTATAATGAGTTTTCTTTTGCTTTCTCACTCTGTCTTTCTCATTGTGTTTTTGCCTTTAAGATGATTTTCATAAATAGTCATCAGCAAATTTAATGTATTCCAAAATGTCTGAGGCATAAATTATTGTGGCTGTAAGATGTATTACATGAATTTTATTGTTGTTGGTTGGTTAGTTGGTTGGCTTCTTCAGGGTTTGGTTTTACATAAACCATTACAAAATATGCCTGAATATTTTCTTTAAGGTTTAACAACAATTTCAATATATTCATAATATAGATTGTTTAGAAGTGTCATTAAAATTTATTTTAGGCAAACTTTAAGATAAAATACTTAAAAGTTTTCTTTGTAAGAGGAAAATTGAAATTGTAAATAAAAATATTAGTAAGTTTTAAATAAGGATTTGTGCTATTTTTTTTATTTAGCTTTTGTTTATTTGGGCTTAAATAGAATTATAAGTATCTAGATAGTTAGAAATGTTGGAGTTTATACACGCAGTATAATCAATTTTAATCAAGAGAAGTTATGTTTTAAAGCCTTAAATAACATTTATAGCGAGATGATATATGCCCTGTGGAGCAGTAATTTGCGTGTGACATGAAAAGAAAGGTCACGTTAAGTGTTGGAAAATACCGCAAGGGCACATGTTGTAAATATTAAATTAAGACCAAAGAGAAATTTTTCATATCAGGAGTTTGGGGGAATAGAAAAGTAAAAACCTTAAGTGTATTTTTTATAGTCAAGTCTTTATGATTATATATAGTCTGGTATATAGTTTAAATTATAATCTATCTATAGTCCACTGTAGTATAGGCTATATACTAGTCAATTTTTTTGGTCCATAGTCTAGTGTATAGTCCAGACTATAGTCTAGTCTTATTCACAGTCTTGCATTTAGTCTATTATATAGTGTAGCCTATAGCCTAGTCTATAAATTAACCTATAGTCAAGTTTATATAGTGGCCCATAGTCCAGCCTATAGTTTAATTGATAGTCCAGAATATGGTTAGTTCATAATATAGTCAATAGTCTATGCTATAGAATTGTGCATAGTCTGGTTATAATATAGTGTGTAGTACATAATATAGACTATAGTATGAAGTCCTTACTAAAATCTTTACTACAGATTATAGTCTAGTCTATACTTCGCACAATGGTCTAGTCTATGGCACAGACAATTTTCAATTCTATAGTCAGACTATAAAATAGACTATAGTATATATTCCACACTATAGTCAAGTGTATTACCGACTATAGTTTAGTTTAAAGTCCAGTATATATTCTACTCCATAGTCCAGGCTATAATTTAGTTTGTAGCGTAGAATATCACCTAGTTTATATTCCAGACTAAAGCCTAGTTGATAGCATACACTACAGTCTAGTTTATAAACTGGAAAAACTATGGTCTAGTTAATAGTCTCGAATATAGTCTAGTCTATAGTTTAGACAATAATGTAGTCGGGTCTAAAATACATACTCTAGTTTAGTCTATATTTCCCAGTCTAGTTGTAATCCAGTCAATATTCTAGTTTGTAATCCAGACAAAATTCTAGCCTATGGACTAATTTATAGTCTAAGCTAAATCCGTCATATAGCTTTATAGTCTGAGAAATTTTTACCTGTACCTCATATAAGTTTTTTAAAGTTTATTACAATTTCTTTTTGAGTAATTTTTTATTATTTTTTTTATTCTTAAATAAACATTTTTTTTCTGCGAAACGTTTGCCAAATACTTGTTGTTTTACTTTTCTGTTTACTTATTTTTGTATGGCCCCAATTTACTAAATGGCTAAATAAACTACTCTTTAGACCTTTAGCTTATTTACCCAACATATCAAATATGAAAACTGGCAAAAAAAAAAAAATAAAAAAATAAAGAAAATATGAAAATAATTCTTCTATAGAGGGTATAAAGTTCAGAATATGAGTGAGAAAAGAAAATAAACTTTAACCATCAAAATCCACTTTTAAACAAGGTTAACAACAGCAACTAAAATATAATGGTCCCCAAGGAACACTTTAAATAAGAACAAGAAACTCTATTCTCCTCTTGCATACAATTCAACCATCCAAGCTAAACCCACATTTACTCATTTCTACATACTTACATATTATATGGCTGTATTTTAAAACGCATACATACATATTCTGCCACATACTTTAAAGTTAAATTCTTCTTACGCTTTTACAAAACTCTCTATAAATTGTACAAACAATGGGGAAAGCTTTAAGATACATATTTTTAACCTAAAAAAAATATATAAAATAAAATGAAGGAAAAACAATAAGAAAATCTTAAGAAAGTAAAATGAAAATTCTTGTATTTTATACTTGAATGACTGAGTTTTGTTGTTAGTTACCAGACATTTTCCTACTTGTTGGGTTAAATCTTTATACTTTCCCACGCATTTGCGTTTTTTATTTAACAAAAACAAACCATAAATCAATATGTATATGTATATGAAGTTGAAATGTGGAAAAAACAGAAAAATGTATATAAAATACCGTGAATGGCCTTTAAGGATTTGTTTTTAATGTTGTTGCTGGTATTTTTTTATAAACTATAAAACTATAAAACACTGGAGATTAGTTAGGCGGTTTTGTACCAAAAAATATTTAAAGAATTTCTATTATTTTAACTTAGGTGAAGGAAACAAATTTTGATTTTTTAGGTACATTTTAGTTTTTTTTAATAAATAAAGGATATATGTCAGACTTTGTTATTTTGTTCTTTAAATAAAATAAGAGTTAACGGAAATATTAACAATTTATTGAGCTTTTCATTCTATGAATTACATTGCGATTGAATAAGTTGATGCTTCATTCATTCAACATAGGCTTTAATACTATATTTTTAAATTTAAAAATATTAAGATTTAGTTTATTTTTTATTTAATATTTTTAGATAATATATATATTTTTTTTTTTGTGTTTTATGTATATTTTACTTTTTTACAAATAAAGGATATATGACCAACTTTCCTATTTTGTTTTCCAAATAAAATGAAAGTTAATGGAAATATTATAAAGTAATTGAGCTTTTAATTCTATGAATTACATGGCGATTGAGTAAGTTGATGTTTCCTTTTCATTCTTTCAAAAAAGTAGTTAAAAGATTATATTTTTAAATTTCATAATATAGACATTTTATTTATTTATTTGATATAATTTTTTGTGGTTTTTCTTATTTTTTCATAAATTGAAATGAAAGTTAATGAAAATATTAACAAGCAATTGATCTTTTCATTCAATCAATTACAAGGCGATTAAATAAGTTTCAAAATATAGAAATTTTATTTATTTGATATAATTTTTTATGGTAAGGAAATAAATTTTAATATTTTGTGTACAATTTATTATTTGACAAATAAAGGATATCTTTGACCAACTTATTTATTATTATTATTTTTTCATCAAATGAAATGAAAGTTAACGAAAATATTAACAAGTTATTAAGCTTTTCATTCTATAAATTACACTGAGATTTAATAAGTTAACGTGGCCTTTTCATCCTTAAAGATTATATTTTTAAATTTTAAAAAATAAGCATTTCTTTTTTTTATTTATTAAATTTATTATTTTTAATTTTTTTTTATTATTATTTTTTTTTTTTTTTTTTTGATAGAAAACAAATTTTTATGTTTTATATCGCCATCGAAAATGCAAAACAACGTAACATCACTTTTCATAATTTTACAGGAGGCACAAAAAACTTTCTAAAAACTAAACAAATTGTCATATAAACAAGATTTTTGGGTTATTACATCCTTAAGTGTTGCCTAATATATTGATGATGAATAATTTATTTTTATTAAATAGCTTTTAAGTTATGTGGTTCACGTTTTTCAAGATTTCAATTTTTTGAAGCCAAAAAAACGTAACATCAATAAAAAATGTAGAAAAATTATAATTAAAAAGATTTCTGATAACTTTTACTAAAAAATTTTAATAGCTTTTGTATTTTTAATAATTTGCAATCTAAATTCGTAAAAAAAAAAAAAAGAGAAACATTTTTTTATTTTTTTAACAAATGTGATGTTACGTTATTTTGGCTTAAGAAAATCATTACCTTTGTTAATATGATCGTCATTTTTTCAACTACAAGTCTGAAAATTTGTGATCACACGTGTTTTAGAAAAATAAACAATATTTCATCAAAAAAAAAAAAAAAATAAATTTGAAAATTTTGATGACACGTTGTTTTGCATTTTCGGTGACGATATACATTTTACTTTTTGACAAATAATAGATATATAACCAACTTTGTTATTTTTTAACCAAATGAAATGAAAATTAATGAAAATATTAATGAGATATTGAGCTTTTCATACTATGAATTACATTTCGATTGAATAAGTTGGAGCTTCTCTTTTACTCTTTCAAAAAAGGAGTTAAAATAAATAAAAAATATATCTTTAAATTAAAAAAAACAAACATTTTATTTTTTATTTTTTAATTTAATAGATACTAATATTGCGAAGCTTCATTTTAAATTAACAAAAATTACAAATTAATCTTGTAACTTCACTTAATGGCACCAATGAGCAATTACTCGTTGTCATAGTCCCCAGTGTATTCCATACAAAAAAAAAAAAAAAACTTTTTTTTTATTTAAATTTTTTTTTTACATTTTGTTATTTGTCTTATTTACAACTAAAATGTCTGTAGTATTTACTTACTAACCGTTATGAGTTGTTTGTACCTAAAAACATATAAACAAAAAAATATATAAATAAGAATAAAAAATAAAAGATGCATGTGAAACCAAAGACCTTGGTTGTTAAACAATGCTAGCCTTTGTATTTTATACTTAAGATAAAATATATTTTTCAAGCAACAGCAAATAGTTAACTAAGGCAAGAAAAACAAAAAAAAAAAAAACAATAATAATAAAATCACTAAGAGAAAAAATATAAAAATAAATGTATCAAATGGAGAAAAATGAAAAGAAAAACATCTTATAAACTTGGCCGTAAAAATAAGAAAAATACTACTTACATTCATTTATTTTTAACAATTCATTTATATATATATATATATATATATATATATATATATATATTTTTTTTTTTTCTTCATATATTTTTTTTTTCTTCAAAATATATATATATATATATATATATATATATATATATATATTTTTTTCTTCATACTCTTGCTTTTGCTTTTAAAGGAAATGTACATTCATTACTAAGCGGAAATGTATTTTCTTATTCTACTCTGCTATTTTTTCTATAAGTATTGTTAACGTATGTTACTTTAGTTAAATGGCAAAAGTATTAAATAAAAAAATAAAAAGAAAAAATAACTGCAACAACCCAGTTAAATTTTTATTTGCTATGAATTTGTATTTTTTATATTTCTTTTAGTTTAGTTTTATTTTTAGAAAGAGTTAAAGTTCTAAGATTAAATTGTTAAACTTAGAGTAGAGTTTTATTATGAAATAAGAATTTTTTTATATCCTTTATGGTCAAAAGTACTTGAAATATAAAACTGGGTGTATAAAAATAATATGTAATAAGAAATGAGATTAGAAATTGTTTAGAATATATAGAATGGAGGAAAAAATTAAATTTTAAAAAATTTACTTAAAAAGTATTAAAATAAATTGTTTGAGTTTATTAAATAAATTTAAAATTTAATATAAATTTAATGAATAATTTTTTACTTTAAGATGCTATTATTTGCACGATAAATTTTGTAAATTATTGAGTAAATATAAAGGAAATATAATTATATATATGAATAAAAGTTATATTATTTTTAAAATTCTATTTAAATGTGCTGATTAGTGTTTTAAAGAATTTCGTTAAAAATAATAATAAATTGAATACTAAAAGAAGCCAAATACCCTAAAAATAAAGCCAAATAAATAAAAATTGTTTAAACTAAAAACATTTATGTTTTCGGCGATCTCATTAGTATTTTAATATCTACTAAAAATATTGTAATAAATTTGTATACAAAATTACATATAAAATATTTTAATTTTGACTTCAAAAGCTAAAAAAATTCAAGGGCATTACGAAATTCTAGCATCTTTTTGTTTTATAAATTCCCATACAAAAACATTCAAGGAAAGAATATTTTTTAGGTGAAAAATTCTATGCTCCATAAGGCAGGTGTTTACAAATTTTACATAATAACAAAGTATTACACGTTTAGAGTTCTTACTGTAATATATTTAATTTGTTCTCATCTCAATGTTTTCCTCTGTTATCTGCAAAAATACTGGTCTAAGACCCACCTTCATTTATACCAATCAGCTTAGAATCACTTTCTGAGTCGATTTAACGATGTCCGTCCGTCTGTCCGTCCATGTAAACCTTTGAATCAAAATTAATGAAATTTGGTACACAGGTTTCTTATAGTCCAGGGACGAAGTCTGTTGAAATTAGTTATGATCGGTCCATTATTTCACTTAGCCCCTATACAAATGTCCTCCTGGAAAAGGGTTTAACGATCATAAATCCTTTAAATATAGCAATATTTTAATGAAATTTGGCACATATAAGTTTCATATAAGTTTAAATAAGTGTGCCGATTGGTCCATAATTTACCATAGCTCCCATATAAACCCCTTTTCAGAAAATCACTTTAATGGGCATAAATCCCATTAAAATGTTAGTATCAAGTTAATATTCAACACAAATAAGTTTTATATGAACATAAATGATAGTGACAAATTTTACAAAGATCGGTCCATAATTTACCATAGCTCCCATATAAGGCCCTCTTTCGGGAATCACCCAAAAGTGAATAAATTCATATAAATGTCAGCATCAACGTAATATTCTGTATTCGTATCTTTTATTTCACACTTATGAGTATCGGTCAACATTTGACTCCAAGTCTAATAAAAGACCCCACCCCGAAATATAATGTACACAATGGTGTAGGGTATCATATGGTTGGGCTTGACCGACTATATCTTTTTCTCTCGTTTTATTATAATTTATAATTTTTTATTAAAAAACAATATTCAAGATCCATACAATATAAATATTTTATTTTTATTTTTTTAATGCAAAATAATTATTACTTTTTTTTTAATAAATGCGCTATATGTAATTTTTAGCGCTTTTTGGAGAAAATCATAGCAAAATTTATATAAGTAATTTGTGTAGTAATTTTTATTAAGATAAACTTAAGAACTTACTTAAGTTTTTTCAAATATCAGTTTGAACTATGGAGTAATATCTTTGTAAAATTTAACGGTCATTTGTTAATAATGTCAGAAAAAAATCTCCCCAATATTAAAGATACACATATCAAACGATAGTTGAAAAAAATTAATGAACCTGTAATTCATGATTTTCAATTAAAAGATTTTCAATAAAATGTTCTAAGAATTCGTTAACACAATTAAGTTTATCAATTTGTGTGAAGACAAAAAAAATTTTTAAATGTACCCTCCAATAATTCAAGATTTATGTGTCATAAACTAATCCCCAAAATATTTAGGATGAATTATTTCGCTGTGAGCTGGACCATTTTTAAAATACCTCAAAAGATATTATTTTCTATCAACACTGTACACAACTTTTAATTTTTGATTAAAACAATTCGAGCATATAAAAAGTAACCCTCGGATGTTACAGTATGGTCTCCTGACTTTTCGCCTGGTCTGATTCAGTTAAAAAACAAATAGAGAAATCATTTTATTACTTATGATTGTTATAGCCTTGCTAATACGACTAATAAGACCTACATACATATAAACCCGTTTGCAAAATATACAGTATTGGCGGCTGAAATTTTTTTTGGAATGGAAACTGTTCACTTCCAACAATTAATTGTTCAATTTCAATTATTTTTGTTTTGTAATTTTGGTAGAAAATTATAAATACTTTCTTCGTCTAATTGCGAACGTTTAAATTCTCACAATTTTAAACCATTATACAAACTTAAGTATAATAAACACATGTTAATATTAAGTATTTATAGTAATCTGAAACTGAAAGCCAGTAAGGCGGAAAGACATTAGTAAATACTGATGTCTGTCGTAAGTCTGTACCATATAATTTCAGTTTAACTAGTCTTGGAATATTTATTTTTAGACGGCACACGTTGGGGTAAAATGTGCCAAAAGTGGCGATTAATTGAATTTTGAAATTTAAATTTTTGTAATAAAGTTGGGTACAAAATAAAAATAGACAAAATTATGTAGCAATAGCAATTAAAATCATAAAGCTACACACAGAAAAAAGATCGATTGGAAAACTGTTAGAATTGTTAAAATTTAATGATAAAGAATAAAAATTAATTCGAAATATTAAAAAAGTTATACCTCAAACGATTTTTCCTTTTTATTGCAGCAATAACATAATCAAAATTATATTGGAGTTCCAGTAACTATCAAATTAATTTACATAACCAATATGCGTGAAATTAAAATTAGTTTTAGTAATTCGGTACAATTAATCAATATTTATTATCTCTTCATTACTGAATGTTAGTGGTTGCAACCAAAAATTTATTTGTTTTAGAATTATTTATTTCAAAACTACCTATTCAAGTGTATTGACTGATATGCAGTTGTAATATCTTAAAAAATTCGGTTGTAATAAAAAATAAATGAATTCTATAATAACAATTAAATAAATTAGCTAACAATCAACAAATTGGTAAATTATTTTTGACATTAAAAATAAAAAAAATAAAATAAATTGTTGAAACTAAAAAATAAAATTTAAATGAAAATAAACAATATCTATTCAAGTATTACTAAAGGGTAAGTAAAAGTTAATTATGAATAAAAATAACCAATTTAAATTACGCTGTTTATGATTCCAGATAGCATACTATCCATGTGAAAAATTGGATTTTCAAAAACCATGGAATGTAATATATCCTACATAGAAAAAGGAGAGATTTGAGATCTACAAACAATTTAAACAACAAAGATAACTTGGTTTCAAATCAGGACTAAGTAATTTGTGTTTAAACATATATATGTACATATGTAGGGTAAGTGTTCCTTAGGAAAAGATTTTGAACTGCCGAATATATAATTTTTGTAATCATTTCTTTCAATCCTTTTTCTTTCTATATCATTCATCTATGTGGATTTTAAGCAACAAACAAAATTGAAAGAGAAGGGAGCACTGCTATAGTCCTAGAACATGATGCTGTTTGCAGTTTGCTCCGTAATGTTGTTCACAATGAATCTCAATTTAGCTTCAAAGGTGAATATGTGAAGAATACCTTAAGCGGAATAAAAATGGATATTGCTTTTGGACTTACATAAAAAGCTCTTAAGTAATCATTATTAAACTTATTTTGGTACAATATTATGTAAAGAAATAGTTGATTGATAAATTCAATTAAAACTAATTTTTAAAATTAACCACCCTTATTTTTTCAACTGAATAATTCGATTCCAAGAACCAATTTTTAAATTAAGTTTGTAGTTGCAACTACTAATAATTTCAGCACTTACAACTGAATTATTTGGTACTTGCAAACGAATTCAGACGATAGTAGTCACAACCGACCAAATTCGATTGGCGAAAAATTCGGTTGCCATAAAAAAGCTCTATTCTCTGTGTAGGTTGTGTTGTTTTCTTATAAGGAGCTGTAAAATTTGAACATTTTTATACATTTTTGAAAAAGAGTAAAACATTTAATTTTCGTAAATGTTCAGTGCATTTATTTTAAATAAAAAGTCTTTTAAAGTAAAAATTTAAAATGAAACCATCAACCTTAAGTATGTAAGTGTACTTTTCTTCAAGTATTTGTAAATTTAATTATGTCTTAATATTTTTGTTATTTTTTTGAAAATTGTCCTAAAATATACTAATTTTTAATTTTCATGGAATGCAACTTAAAATGTTACAGGATTTTTGTTCTGAAAATTTTCTAAAAAATAGTACATATTGTCCCTTATAATATTTTGCGCATATATATCCCGATTTGAGAAATTAATTTTTTTTTTCGAAAAAACTCCAGTAGATTTCATATAGAAAACAGCATTTTCATTGCTTTATCAAACAGTGATAAATTCTTTCGAAAACATGCTTGCATGTACTATTTCTCTTATATATTCTTCGAGATATATACATTTGAAATTTCAACAATCTCAACTTTGCAAGATGTCGATCAAGGCTTTTCTTTATATATTTCAACATTTTGTTATTGATTTATTATTGATTTTATTATATTGAAGTCGATAACTTTATTGAGTAAAAAAATTAACGATTTTGAAGGCAAGTTTGCAAAAATTAATAAACAGATAGACGGAAGGACAGACATTAAAATTCTTAAAAGAAAGTCTTAAAACTCTAAAGATATATTATTTTTTACTTTTTTATTAATATAAAAATAAAAACTAAATCTAAATATTAAGGTATTGATATCGCCTTTCCCTGAATTAAGTGCCATTTTCGAACCATTTAACTCAAATGTATAGACGGACGGACGGACATTGCCATTCTGCCAAAAAATATTTTAGAATTCTAATTGTTTTACTAACTAATAAATAGAAAAAATAGAACGTGGTCATAGGAATTGGGATGTCACTTTTTCCTGAATTAAGCGCCATTTTCGACCCATTTAACCCAAATGTATAGCACTGCCAAAAAAATCTTAAAATTCTAAAACTGATTTTTTTATATTTAATATTCAGTAAATAAATAAAACGTGATCACTAAAATTTTGATATCACCTTTTCCTGAATTAACTGCCATTTTCGACCCCTTTTACCCCAATGTGCGTCAGTGGGATTTGAACATGGGCACAATTGGGCTTTCTAAGCAACTAATTCACGTGTTTACAGTATTACTGTGCAACTTTTTTTTTGTAATAAAGAGTAGGCAAAAAATAATAACGCCTCTTTACTAATAAAGTACTCAAACAAGTAGTTGCCATTACTCATTTTCAGTTTTTTATTATTGTTAATATTATTTTTTTGCTAGATGGTATTTAAGGAATATTGAGAACAATTTTTATATGAGATTTCTTACTTGAATTAAAGTACTAAATCCATATTAATATTATTAGATCAAGTGTTTGTTTGTTTGTTTGTTTGTGACGCAATCACGCCTAAACCGACAAACCAATTTTAATGAAATTTTAAACATATTGCAGGTTTTCGTACTTAATGTTTTTTTTTTTATTTTTCTATGAAACTGGAATGCACATGAGGCATTACGAGAAACCTTCTATATTCTATACAATGCAATAAAATATAGTTAAAAAAAAAATATCAAAAAGTTATGTCAAAAATTTAAATTTTAAAACAAATTTTTATTTATTTTTAATTTTACGTAAGTGCCCAATTTTAACACTGCGTATTCAAATCGTTAACGAAAATTAATACCAATAAATAAATGGGTTTTAAAATTGGTACTTGCTTAATATTAAAATAAATGTAGGAAATGCAAATTTTGAAGTAATTTTTTATTTCATTTGTTTTTCCTGGGTTTCCTAAAGATTTTCATTAAATTCAAGCCTAAATTTTACGCACGATTAAAAATTTATATTTTAATAAAAAAAATTTATTGTCTAAGTGCTAGTTTTATCAGTCATGTTGAAATTACACTAACAAATATTATATACTAATATTATTTAAAAATTTCGGCTTCAGGAAAAATATTTTTTATTTTATAAATCCGAATCTATCCAAAACTGTACGAAACAATTTTTTAACATCAAAAATGAACAAGACAGAAAAAACCAAAAAATTAAATCAATCACCAAATTTGTTAGTAAGTAGTTCATTCAATTAACAGCTTTTTTAAATTTAAATCATAAAAATTAAAAATTGTTTAATAAATATAACTTTACTTTTTTCCCCAGTTCTTTTACACAAAATATAATATTTTCCTAGATTTAATATTGTACAATATACATACGATGAAAATTTTGCTTCACTATACAGATATAATTTATAAATAAAATGATAAAAGTCTAAAAATTTTAATTTTTCAAGAAAAATTTTTATTGAAAATATGCATAATTTTGCGTAAAAAAAATTTTTTTAAATTAATTAAAAATTTAACATTTTCCCAAGAAAATGTCAACTATTTTCCTAGAGGACTATGAATAAATAATACTTTTAGTGTAATTTTCCCAAAATATTTTATTAAACCACCTGAATGTTCTATTGAAGACCTATTTTAAAATTAAATCCGCAGGAATTAGTACACAAAAAAAAAAAAAAAAAAAATTTTTTTTTTTTTTTTGCTTTCTTAAAGACTTTTTGTCTACACACCTGTTTGAATAATTTTCATATTAATAAATTATAAATAAGTTTTAGAAATATCAAATATCTCTAAAAATTTTGAGATGTTTAATTCTTTTTTTTTATAGGTTCCTGTATTTTTTCTATTAAGCTTTCTTGAAATTAGAAGAATCAAGTTTGTTGTTCATATAAATTTCATTATGCTTTGGAATTTTTTCAATTGAAATAGTATACATTTTATAAAATTATATATTTACTCAATTTTGAGTCCATTTTCTTCACAGGCTCCTTTTCACAGAAAAAATTATTACCATATATTTTTCATTTAATACAGTTGCTTCATTTTGCATTCAAATTTAATAAAATATTCCAGTAAAAATAAAATTTAAGTAAGATTTTATTTCATATTTAAATCATCTAAATACTTTACTGATTTAATAAATTTTTTAATTGGAAACATTTTTCTATTTTTGATTTTTTACAGTTTTTAGTAATTGACATAAAAATGTTCATGAGAGGTGCAAATTTAAAGAAGTTTTTAATTTAATGAATCATTTACTAAAAATTTGTTGATTGGTGACTTTTTTTCTAGAGATAGTTAGTTTAGTGTATTTGACATCATATCTAGATCTACATAGCTTAACTTTTTGTGTTTTTTGGTGATGCATTTTTTACTTAAATCATTTTATTTTAACTTATTCAGGGGATAATACAAAAGAAAAAACACAGCTTTAATAATAAAAATCCATTTAATATTCTCTAAAAAATGTGTATTTAAAGATTTGTAATTGTGCATTTTTGTTTATAATTAAAAAAAAAATAATAATAATAATAAAGTGAAATAATGTAGTAAAATAACGAGTTTTTCTGGAAAAAAAAAAAAAAAAATGTTAAAAATGTTCAAAAATTATATATAATGAAATTAATGAGCTTTTATTGGGAAATTTTATTTTTTTTAACAAGCACCCGAAAACGTTTTATTTTTATTTTTCAATCAAAATAAATATCTTTAATGTTCAAAATATTTTTTCATTTGTTGAAAAAAATATGTGAGGGATTTTTATTTTTAAAATAAATATCCATCAATGATGAAAAAAATAAATATCTTTTACGATAAATATCTTTAACGATAAATATCAGTTCGAAAAAAATTTCAAAGGATTGTTTTTTTTATTCATAATTTTGTTTTGTTTTCAAAATATTTTTTTATTCAAATGAAATTGTTGTTGTTTAGAATTTTTTCCATCCGATGAAAAAAGTTCAAAATAATTTTCAACTTTTGAAATAAATATCACAAAAGATATTTATATTTTTATTTCCATCATGATGAAAAAAATTAAAATATTTATGAAAATAAAAACAATCATTATGGATTTTTATTATTTTTTGAACATTAAAGATTGTTTTTCGATTAAAATAAATATAAAAAAATTGTTTTTTTAGTATTAAAATCCGGTCTCTGTTTTTAAATACTTAAAAATCCATAGCTTAAACAAGGCCTTCAAATAATCAAAAATGCGTCTTGCCCGATATCTCAGTTTTTATGAACCGATTTATTTTATTTTTTTAGCAAAAAAAAATTAGAAAAAATGTCCGAACCTTCTTTGCAAAAACGAAGTCCCTAGTATATACAGAGGCTTCAGAAACTGGAAAACCGGTTTTTTAAGCATATCTCCGCAATGTATGAACCGATCTTGCTGACTTTCAATAGAAAAATTTTCGAAAAGATTTCCGATCGTTTGGTATATATATTATATATGCCAGTTATCGGTGGGCTTCATAAACGCCATTTCAACCGACACATGGACGAATGGACAGAGGAACGGACGGACGGACGGACATAGTTCTATCATCATAATTTCTTACAAGGATTACGAAAATATAAACTTTTTTGCTCTCCGACGAAAATTGTGGAAATTACAAACGGAATGACAAACTTATATAACCCTTTACACCAGTGGTGAAGGGTATAAAAAATTACAATTAAAAAAATTAAAACAAAATTTGTTTTTTTTTTTTTTTTTTTTTATTAAAAGCACAGACATAGATTAACAACTAGATATTTATGTGAGAGAAAAAAACCTAATTCAATTGTCAAAAACCTAATTCATACAATAACAAAATACATGTAGTCACATATATTTTGTTTTTGTATTTTCAAAAAAATGAGTAAATTTTTTGAAAATTTAGTATAGGGTGGCTCTCACATAAACTTCTAGTTATATTCTATGGCACAGATATACAAAGTGAAAAGAAAATGCAGCATAGAATATATCAGTCAATTCAGATAAACATTATTAATATGTAAAAAGCCTATAAATCACTTTTTTAATTGACTCTAGTTAAATCGCTATTTTGTAAAATTAACAAAA
The DNA here is from genome assembly GCA_951394005.1 of Protophormia terraenovae. Taxonomy (NCBI): domain Eukaryota; kingdom Metazoa; phylum Arthropoda; class Insecta; order Diptera; family Calliphoridae; genus Protophormia; species Protophormia terraenovae. Next base: position 54,285,518 of record OX596073.1, read on the forward strand.
AAAGGTTGCAAAAATTTGATTCAATCAAATACCTTCAAATTCGAACTTAAATTATCTTCAAGTTACACTCATTCATTCTTTAATACAGTTATGGAGATACTAAGAAAATTAAAATTTGTTCAAAATTATAAAAAAAAAATAAAGTTCATAAAAATTCGAAAATATTCCTTGATTTGATCATAAATTAAAATTTGTTCAAATAAAACAAATCAATGCATAAATTTTCATTTTATTTATAAATTAGTGAAGACATATCATTTACAAACTATACACAAATATTCGTAAAATCTTAAGAATCACAATACAACCCAGCAAAACTTTAGTAATGAGTTAAAAAGCTTATATAATGGCTCTTTACTACTTACACATTAGCTGAAAAACTCATTACTTTAACACAGTAATATCATTATAGGAAACTATTTACCACATATTATAATATGTAGGCATTTTATAAAGTCCTTACTTAGATGTCATTACAGTAATTTATTACTGCTAAACTGTTTAATATATCATTGCATTAATGCAAAGCATTTTTTGTTTATTTTATTTTAAACGTAAAATGATTTTATAAATTTTAAATTCGAAACTATACAATAATCAGAAATGTAATTAAAATAAATGCAATAACAAGGATTATAAATTAATTCAATACAAATTTTTCCTTTTTATATGATTATCCCTTCTTTAAATGAATTAAAAAAATCAATAAAAAGTAGTATTTTCAAAAATCTGATCATTAATAAGTATGTAACTACATACTGGGTTATAAATAAGTAGTAACTAAAAAGGTTCCATGTAATGTATTCAGTATTTTGCTGTTATTGAAAAGTAACTGCATCCTTAAATACATACACAAAAAAAATATTTCAAATCATATTCTAATAAAATTATTAACTAACTTTTTATTAGAATTTAATTATATTATTTAATAATATAATTAATTTTCTAATTGGTTTACAATTCCTTTTAAATAAATCGACAGCTATTAATAAAATATAAACAAAAATTAAAAACTTGTCTATAAAAATTTAAAATAAATTAAATTTCAGTAAATTTGCAACAAATTTCAGCTCATTATATTTTATTAAAAAAAAAAAAAAACAGTTATAATAAATCAATTATTCCAGTTATTAATATTATCACTTTGATAATTGGAGCAAAATCAATTGAAAATTAATTAATATAAACAATTTCGTAATTGAAGTCCATTTTTACTTTTTTCAGTGTACCATTACCAAGCTTTTACTGGCAATTTTATTTTTTTAAATACTAATTTTTATATGGGTTGAAAATGATATATCTTCACTAACTTTTTGAAGAAAATTTAATATATATTTCTTTTTATGACCAAATATATTTGTTTGTACAAGTAGTTATGTACAGAGCTTAGAAAGAATTAATTAAATGTTGGCTTAATTCCCTTAAATCTTAATTCTGATTTAAGAAATACTAGTTTTTCATTCCACAATACCATTCTCAAAAATATAATTCAAAGGCTTTTGTTTAAATAGAATTAATTCCTTATTGAATTAATTCATAAAGAATTCATTCAATTTTTATTAATTCAAATCTTTTCCAAATTGAATGAAAATATTTTTCTTTCATTCAATTTGTAATATTTTGTTTTTTAATCTTTTATAAAATGAATTTAAAAATATTTTCTAAAGCTAATTTGTAATAGATTTGAATTGAAGAAAATTTTAATGATTCAATATATTTTTTTAGTTTGAATTGTGTAATTGATGAATGAATTCTTTAAGGAATTAATTCATTGCAGAATTAATTCAATTCATATGAAGTACAAAGAATTAAAGTCTATGAATTAAATTATTTGAATGCTTTAAAGGAATGACTAGGATAATAAATTTAATACGATTTTAAAAAATGAACCTTTGGTTATGTATTTTTTTTTTTTTTTTTAATTTTTTTATTTTACTACACACATTAAATTATTTTATTTTTACTTCTAATTATTTTACTAATCAATGCTTTGCAAATTTGCAAAAAAAAAAAAAAAAAAAATCTATATTTTAGAATCTTTTTAAATCTTTCGACAACATATATTTCATTTCAATTGTTATATGCTATATTTTCTAAACCAATAACTTACCATTATATTTTTCATAAAATATTTCTATATTGAAGATTTCTTGTTTGTTTCCTTTTGATATTTATCCTGATTTTATTTTTGTTGTTTTTATTGCTGCTATTGTTATATGTTATTTGTTTTGAAAAGTAATCAGGTTAATTTATCCTGTTTTATTTGATTATAAATTTTCTTCGACACTTGTTTTTCACTTTTAGAATTTATTTTTGAAAAACATATTTTTACTATGCTACTTAAGTATATTAAAGGTAAAAAACATAAATATAGTCTTGGCACCAAAGGTTAAACGGGTTATGAACAACAACAAAAAAAATATATATATATAAACAAAATATTTATTATATAAAACACAATTTCTTCTATATTTATTTACTTTCTTTCTTAGATTTTTATGACTTTAAAGTAGAGGTAAAGAATCAATAAGAAATAGCCATAAAATTCAAGGCAGCTGTAGTAGCAGTAGAGATGGTTGTATGAGAGTATTAAATTTATTTTTTTAAATGGCCTAAAAGTATGCTGTAGATTATCAATATTTCTTTATAATTTTATGTTTTTTTTTAAAGGTGTATGGGTATTTGTTTGTTATTTGTTTTTTTTTTCTTCCTGTTGGGTTTTTTTTTTTTTATTTTTTCAAGTTATTATTTATAGAGCTATAAAATAGGTTTGAAGTAAGTGGCCGAATGTTAAAGATTATTAAATATTTTAATCTTGTATATTTGGCTTAATAAGAAACATGAGTTGTTAATTTAATTTATGACTTGAGAAATTTATTTTCAATAATATTTTCTTTTGCATTTTATTAGGAGCATAATTTTTATTAAAAACTTTTCAACTTTAAGGAGCAACTTTTTTTGCATATGCTTTCTTTTTTTATATATTTAAGGTTATGTCTTTTATTTTATTAATCTACAAAATTTTATACTTCATTAATTTAAACACTTGTTTAAATGACACTATTTACTTTACAGGAATTTTTAACTTTTTTATTATACCTTTTGGAGAAATTTTTCTTTTATTTTTATTTTCCTGTCACACTTTTTCTTATGGTTTTATTACGTTTTCTTTACTTAATTCGCGTTAGCCGGAAATGCTTAATTTTGCGTAAAACTGGCAAATTCAATGGCGCAAAGCCATATTAAAATCATTATCTTTCGTTGGAAAACTAAAACAAAATATACTTAAACCACCCAAGAATAAATATTAAAATATTTACACAAAATCACACGAATTTGGGTTACACCACTCGCCGTTATTCTTCATAAATAGATATTTGCAAAATTGTATATAGAAATTTGCTATGATTTTGTTAAGAATTTTAATTTCTTTTTTAATTACATTTTAGTAATTTAATGTAGAATTTTTTGTTTAATTTCTTTTTTATGTATGATTGACATAAATTTCTTTATTTTTATTTTTTCTTTATAAGACTCAAAGAAAAACTGAAAACGTTACTTCGTACAACCGTCGCTCGTTATTTTTTTTTTTTTTATCTCTTTTTTATATTCACTAAATATGAACCGTTTTAATGTAAGAACGACGACGAACCTTACAAAACCACGACCTTTTCAATACTAAAGGATTTTTCATTCATTTACAGCCATCGTTTCCGCACGAAGTTCGAAAGTTTTTTTTTTCTGCTTCTATACTACAAAGACTTAATACTGAGTGTATTTATTTGGGGGGAGAAAGCGAGATGAAACGAAAAGAAAAAAATTGCTCATTTATAACGGTAAAAGCTGTTTAACGAATATTTAACGAAACATTTTGTATTGAAAAGAAACAACACATGTGATGGGTGTTAAAACAGGGTAAACCGAAGCTAAGCAAATACAATATACAATTAAATAAAGAACGAAAAGAGAGCGAGAGAATGAAAGAAGAAAACTAAGAGCAAATAAAAAAAAAAAAAAAACAAATATTTTAGCAGAGTAATTCAAAATAAAATAGAGAGCTTAACTAAAATGGTTAAGGTTTATCTCTTTTTTAAAACCATTTCTTGTTTCTTTACTTTAATAGAGTAACACGAAATTAAGAAGAGCGGCCTATATGCAGCGTTATAAAGAGTATATTTCATCATCACCAACAAATTGTAATGTATATAAATTTCTTATCACTATTAAAATCTAAAAGCAAAAAGTTCTGCATATACACATACACACAAATAAAAAAAATAATAAAGAAAAAAACTCTCAAAAACGTAAAACCCCTCCACATGCACGAATTGTTGAATATTCAATCAAAGTAATATACAATCATTGATGGTTCAGGTCAATGAATTAATGTGTCAAACTTTTGAATCTTTTTACATGAAGGTAGTAAAATCACACACACTAAAACCAAAATATATTTTACAAACAAAATGAATATCTTCAAGAAAAGGTAGAAAAAGAAATTTCAATAAATTGAATCAATCATATAGAAGAGGTATAATCTTTTGATGATTTTCCAAACAAAAAAAAAAAAAAAAATACTTGAATAAAAAAAGTGCTTTAAGATGGTTGTGCACTTTGTCCCCTAGATACAGCTAGAGAATAACAATCATTGACATCATTTAAACTCAAATACATTTTAAAAAAGGCTCTTGAAATTGATTGAATTTAAGAGTTTAGAAAATGCTAAAAACAATATAAATTTATTAATTTAGTGCACCAATAAGTAGGAAAAGTTTAAATAATATAAAAAATTATAATTAATAATTTTTGCACACATATTTGTAGAAATCTTGTAATACAATGGTGAAATTTTAATTTTTTAATTATTATTTCGCTTGTAACGCATGTAAACATTGCACTATGGTTTCGCCGACCACTTTTCTTGGCCAAAATTAATTTTGATAACATTTTCTACTTGTGTTTTAGTTATCGCAGTTTAATAGCAAACACTTCAAAATGCCAAAAAATTAAGTTTTTTCCTGCTTTTACTAATTTGTCTTCATAATACAACAGATCAAAGTTCAGTTTCTTAAGCAAATTTAAAATATGTATAAAAAAGGTGCCTTTCTTCAATGGTTTTCATTATTTTATAATTATTGAGTGAAACAATTTTTTAAATAAGTTTATTATGGAAAATAAGTATATTCTAAGATAAGTACTTTTATAATTGAATACGAAATCATTAAGAACTTGTTGGCATCTTAGAAAAATACTGTGTGTTTTACCAAAATGAAATTGGATTTGTAAAAAAATTTTCATTTCATTAGACCTGCAAGTTTTCGGTGAAAATCAGTAAACAAAAACTCAATGGAAATAAATAAACATATGTATGGGCTATATTTTTCATATTGTCTCGTTTTGCGATTTTTTGCGTTTTTCGAGAAAATCCATTTTTTTCCGAATAAGTTAGCATTGGAAATTCTTATCATCTACAAAGGTCTAGCCAAAGAACAAAAATGTCAGGATAAAAAACAAACTAGCAGATATTGCTAAAATATAGTTGTGTATCAAAATTAATGCTGCAAAAGCAAAATGGACGCCTTTAGGTTGAGTTATAAGTGAAATATTTGCAAACTTCTTTTGGATTGACTTTACTTCTGACGTATAAAAAGTGTAAAAATTAATTAAATTTTCGAAATACAAAATAATTGTTTTGATTTTCATCCAAATCATATTTCAAACAAGACAATTAGTTAGACCGACCATTCTACTAATTTTCTCCTGTGTAATAGAATAATCTGTATTGGGCTTTTAACCCTTAAATGTTCACTGTATCTTTAAAGATACAACCATTAAAAATGCTCCTGTCATTTTACTTCAAGTCCAATAATGGTCAACTCTTTTAGAGGGCATTAGCTGTTTGTTTGAAATTAATTTTTATAAACAAATTATTGATTTGTCTGTGTAGTTAGCTTGATCAAACTTGAAAAATGTAATTTTATTAAAATTAAATAAACTAAATACTTTGCAATGTATAATTTAAGACCAGAGTTGTAATTGAGACCGAAAAAAAAATATGACGTTAATGAAAAATATATCTAGAAGCTACAAAAAAAAAAAAAAATCTGGAAAAAAATCTTGCGAAACCGAGAAACAAAGCCTTATTAGATGGTTGTATCTTATAAGATACACTGAACACTCATCTATAGATTGTAAATTCGAAATTGCTTAAATTGAACACTGTTTTATTTATTATATTCTCCCCATTTGGTCACTTTTTATGATCATTTTAGGCATTCTTATTATATACGGATTAGCATTTTATTCATTTTAGACTAATTTAAGATTTTTTTAAGTTTATACAAGGTTTTGAAGGAGTTAAAAGATCCAATTCGATAAATTTGAAAGTTTGCAAACTACAATAAACAACTCATTAGCCGGAAATATACGGTGTCTATAAAAAAACAAGGATTTATTATTTTAATTAATAAACCACGGCTTTTTTTCAATTATTCGGGATTGAAAAGGAGATATATATGTATTTTGGTGAGCTTTTTAGGGTGTTCATTTGGAAAACAAAAAAAATTATAAAGCGGAAATATTATTCATAAGATATGCTTCCAGTTCCAAATATACATAACAATCGATGCTTGACTATATTGCAAATTGTGAGAAGAACATGTTTCAGTATATTAGCGATGACCGTCCGTCTGTCTGGCAGTCCATATTAAACTTTTAACTTTTATGTTTACAACCAAAAATTTATACGTATCCTTACAACCAACATACCTGGGTATGTCATACATTTTGTGTGCAATATTTGACACTTTAATGTTTTCAAGTGTTTTTACGATAGAAAGAAAAACAAGTGGTATTTGATAATAATTTCTTGTAAGGAATTATTTAATTTAAAATTTTTATTATCATTTGCTAAAAATATAACCGTTTTTACCTAATATTGACTGAGTGAAGCTAAAAATATAATATAAATAAAATCAGCTTTCCCATTATTCGAAGGCATAAAGGTTTTATTTTTTCCTCGTGCATTCAAATTTCAGATTGCGTTTCCAATTCATTTATTGATCTTTGAAAAGTACCTGTAAATTTTACTCATGGAAATTATTTCTATATGATTTGTTTACACTTTTTTAAGTGGTTTTTTATGATCGAATTTTGATGTTTAAAATTTTTATGATTATTTCCTAATTTCCTAATAATCCGGTTATCCGTGCATTTAAAAACCTCTGCAATTCATTTATTGATCTTTGCTAAGTACCTGATGAATTCAGTCATTCGAATTATTTTTTATGACTTTTTTTTTTTTGAGATTTATATAACCGTTTTCACCTAATCTTGAATGAATGATAATAAAATGCAAGCACAAGACTAAAAAGGGTTTTTGTAAACTAATTTTAAGTTTTTCCAATTCAAATGAAATGGTACTTTTGAGATGCACCTGTTTTTGGTTTTCCTATCATTTGAAGCTAAAGAAATGTTGAAGACAAAGAAGAGTACATAAGTCGAATGCTGGAGAAAGTTAGGAATACAGAAAGTGAAGATGAGCAGGAACATTTATCAATAGATGAGGATGCTGAAGATTGCGTGAGAAATGTAGATGATTCAGATGCAAAGGAAATACAGTAACCAGAATATGATCCTACATATGACACTGATTCGGATGAAGAAATAGATGCAAATGCACTTGAAGCCTCAATGAACACATATATTGGAAGAGATGTCATTTTCTGGAGAACGAAAACGTATGTGATAATTTCTTCACAAGATACAATTTGGCCTCTAATGTGATGCTGGACTAAAATTTGTCAATTTTGCGAACCGTAAACAAAAAGAGAACATTCGAATGTGGCTACTTTTGCTGTAAAAACATATATGGAAAACAATCCACAATTAAAAACTTCAACAAATCGTAGAAGGTAATTCCTGCTGCAACAGAGCGAATAACTAACTATAGAGGAAATTAAAAAAAAAAATTATAAATTATGCTACATTTTTGCTCTAGAAGTACAATCGAAAGCATGTTAGAAGGACCAGTAAGATTAAGAGATGAATATTTTTTTATCCGAAGCCAAGAAATTCGAGACATTAGTGGAAGAATGAAGAATAAAGCAAATTGTTTTGTGTGTTCTAGAAGAAAACCAACGCGAAAGGTATGTAGGAATTACCATAAACCAGTATGTGCTGAATATTCAGAAGATATTAAGGAATGTAAGGACTGCGCAGACTAAAATACAATTTTTTTAAATTTATTATAAGCTAATGTATCTGTTATTTATAAAAAATGAAACATAATAAATATTTTACTTGTATTCGATAAAATATTTCCATAAATTGTTTTGTACATACCCGGGTATGCTGGTTGTAAACGTAAGGGGTATCGTCACTAAAACGCTTATAACTTTGGCTATAAAATTTTTTTTAACCTTTTTCTTCAGAATATCATAGCTAACACTATTGTTGACAAACGTTTAAATTTTCAATTTAATATGACAACCAGAACTCAAATTATGCTAATTTAAAAATTAAAAACATACCCGGGTATGCGGTTGTTAACATAAGGGTTAAATAATTCTTAAAAAATAATAATCATATTTTTAAAATGGAAATCGTTAGAAAAAAAATGTTTTATAATATTACGATTTCTTTTAAATACAAAACAATATTTTCAGTGTTGATTTTTTTTAACCTAGCAAATTATTATAGAATAATTTGGATACATTTATTATTATATACCAAAAAAATCTTATCAATATCCGCTGTATTTACTGAGATATATGAAATCAAAGTTAACACACTACAAAAGCTGTAAATAAAATTAAAATATTTTTTGAAAATTCATAATTCGCGCTGTAGACACATTCCAATATTTTAAGTATTTTTTCCACAATAAATGATATGTTTACTAATAAATGCGAAAAGAATTGCTTCAATTAATAAGCTTTTATTTTCGTATTTTTGTCGTTCTAATTTGGATAAATGTGACACTGTGCAGTATTACAGCAGCAAAACCATTTTTCAGTCAGGAGAGATAGTTTCGCCAGTTTTGATGACTTTAGATCTTTATTAAAATAATTAACGTAATGAAATATTGTCAGGATCAAAAAGACTTAAATTAAAAACAACATACCTATGTCCCTAATTCCGAAAAAGTTTACAAATATCGTTTAAGGTACTTTCAGACGATAATATTTAGTATTAAGATTTTTTGAAAGTAAAATATTACGTCAAAAAATCCGATAAAAAAATCTTGAAGTAGTTCAGACGGTAATACATATATTGAATATTATCTTGCAAATTCATACCTTTATGAAATTAATGATGGATTTGATGCGAAATATTGGTTTAAATATTTCTTTCAAAAATATTTTATTGTTTTTATTTTTTGTTTATGAAAAATATAACATGAAAATCAAAAGTTTTTGAACAATTTCAAAAAATTTAAAATACCCAACAAAAACTTTGGTTGCTATGTAATGAGTTAAGAAGCTAATATAATGGCTTTTCACAACTTACACATTAGCTGAATAACTCATTATTTTAACACGGTGACGACATTAGAGGCAACTACTTACCCTTTATTATTACAAGAAGACATTTTAGGATGTCATTACCCAGTTGTCATTACAAGAACTAATTACTTCCAAGCTGAAGTCATTATTAGTAAAACCAATAGGAACTAGTTACATTTCAGATTAGAAATAATTAATGAAAATATGTAATATTTTAATATAGAATACATTTAAAATTTTAAATATTTTAAATATTTTTTTTATAGAGTATAAAAGAAAAATAAACAAACCCTTCTTAAATTTTAAATTTAATGAAGAAAGGTCTAAAATGTTATAAAATTCACTAAATAAATAATTTAATAAAATTGTTCAGAAATTTGTAACTGTTAGAATGACAGCAAGAGCCATTACTACGCCATCAGACATCATTCATTAACTGTTTTTAAAACATATTAACTGTTCCAACGTTACACCATCATGAATTAAAATATTATTTCTATACTAAGGAATAATAACATCTCTATTCCTCAAAGACCAATCGAAAATAAATGCGTGGACACTGTTGAATGTAGTCTATTTTTGGTATCTACAAAAAGATTATGTTTTAAGAAAATGCTGATGGAAAAAATTTCTTCCCACTCACCTGACATTATTTTTATATAGATGTGAGTAGTAGTGAGACAAATTGCATCTTCTAATTCTGAGGCTGTTCATGAAGCTGGATTACTTGATTATACTGGTACATATATTGTCAACTGAACTACACAGAGAAAACAGTTTCGTTGTGGCAACCGAATTCTTTGCCAATCGAATTCGTTCGGTTCTAAGTACTATTTTACAATTCGATTGCGACTACCGTATGTATACGCTACACGCAACTGTTTCCAAAAACAATTCGTTAAAAAATTTAAACTATTATTGTGAATTGAAATACATTTTTTTATTCTATTGACAGTTCTGTTTATTTATTTATTATTCTTATATATGTTTATACATACATTAAAAAATATACAACACATTATCTTCTCTCTATTGGATTTCTGAACTACACAATTTGGAGAAGCCTTAACTTCTTTAATAACATATAGATGGACATTCATCTTTACCAATGAAGTAGCTTGATTTTGCAAGGAATATATATGTAAATATTTACGACCTCCATAGATAAAAGTTTATAAAGTTAATAAGTATTCCGACGTCTTTAAGACTACCTGTAAGGAATGTTTACCAGTTAAAACGCTAACGTCTTTGCATTTATTTAAATTATTGTTTGTTTACTTACCGACGATTTTAAAACTAAATGTCTGAATGAATGATTCATCATTCACATTTCTTGGCAGAATTTCAGAAAGAGCTTTGTCTTTGAATGGTGTAACAAGGAAATATCGTGAATTGATGAGACCACAATTTTATAGACAACAAAATGACATGGATTAATGGTGGTTTTATATAGCAGCTTTAAATGTTTGTATAATTTTCGCTATAAAGGTTTTGGTTTGCTTCTTAAAAAAATTAAATAGTAATAATTAGATTAAAGATCATCCGGCTCACCTTTGTTACCAATAATAGGTTGGCATGGACACATCGTCACGAAAGCTTTTCTGTATGAAAATTTAGATTTTGACAAAACTATTGGCCTTCGTCCATAAACCATAGGTGATTTTTAATAGCCAAATATTAATCCTAGCTCTCTATTCGAAGATGTTTAAATCGGAAGCTTCTACAAACTAAATTATAAATATTTGTTGAAACTTGTATGAATGTATTTTTTAATTTCTTTTTTATTTAGAATAAAAAATAAAATGTCAAAAAATGTATAATAGAAATATTTAGTTAGGAACACCAAATTTGATTTTCTTGCATTATAACAGAATTTTATAATTCCAATTACTAACGTATTCTATTATGACCCCACTTTCTAATTTAAATTCAGTTGCTGTTTTAGGTTTTATAAAATAAATTTAAATAATTGTACGAATTGGTGTGTTGAACTAAATTTACAATTGTATCAGTTTTAATTCTATCATAATAACTATTTAAATATTATAGCTATTAAATAAAATTTATATTTACAAATTGTTGGTCTTTTCTATGCAAAGAAAGGTATTCTAACTAAAATTTTATAATTGGAATATATTTCCAACCAATCTCTTTTCTGTGTGTAGATGGAAGAGTATTAATTTGTACTGAAAGCCTCAGTGCATCTGGAGCTCTTTTCAAGAAACATAACAAATTTTATGATGGCATGATTTATAGTAATAATGTATTTAAAATTTTCTGGATTCTTTCACACATTGGGATTCAGGGTAATATAGTTGCAGACAATGACGCTAAGACAGCCCAGAGATCTACGTTTTCTCAAAGTATTATTGAACCCTTTTAAGAAACAATATTCACAAACTACAACAGTATCTTGAATAGGAGCCAATTTATGTATTAAGCTAGCACGTCTAAAAGTGGAAAAGGCATTATTTAACTCCAATCATTACAATGAGAAATCAGACCCACCTAAATTATCCTTTTGTAACGTTTTTCTTATATTCTTATTGGGCCTATTGGTTGAATGTCCTTTTTCCTCAAATGGCGAATCTTTGGAGAAGATACTTGACTGCTCATCAGATGACAAACTTTCTTAAATTCTTAGAAGCTTATGAAAGTTTTCACGGGAAATTTGTATTTTTTTATACATACTTTTTATTTATTTTATTTATTATTTTTTATTTTTATTATTATTATTATTATTATTATTATTATTATTATTATTATTATTATTATTATTATTATTATTATTATTATTATTATTATTATTATTATTATTATTTTGACAAATTATTTTGAATTCATATTACTTTTGTTTTTGACTTATTTTGAAATGTTAGTTTTTTTTTTTTATTAATTTTAAGTACATACATAAATAATTTTTTTTTCCTAATATGACACAAATTTTGCAACAAGATGTCTAAATATAGGTGTAATAATTTTTTTATAGCTTGACCTATAATATTAATATTGGAGATAAACAGTTTTGAAGATTTCTTCTGTAATCATCAACATAATATGCACACATGCATACAAATTTTGCCTTTTCATATCCATTTTTAATTAATGAATTTGAAAAATGAATCATAAATAAGTTATTACATACCGGGTTATAAATAAATAGTTACTAAACTACATCTATGTAATGCAAACGGCATGTTGTTGTCATTGAAAGGTAACCACATCCGTAACTACATGCCATTACCAAGTTTTTGCTGGATACCATTGGTATTTTCAAAAAAATCATAAGTAATTTTTCATAATCAAACAATTTGTATTCAGACGATAAGTAAATATATTTTAATATTAAAATTTTTGACAAATCTTAATATTGAATATTATCGTCTGAAAATACCTTTAGGATTATGAGAAGAGAGCACTTTAAACAAAAATTTGTGCGAATGCTCTCCCTTCTAACCTAAATACACCATTTCTTTATATTTTAACAATAAGCTCATCTGTTACTTTAAATAATTTCATTGATTTAAATTAAATCATCCTAATATATCCAGATTTACTTATAATAAGAGGATACAGAATACAATTTTATAGATTTATATAAAATATTATGTTTATTTGTCCATATAATTAAAATTGTTGCTACAATAAACTAAGTATTTTATCTTTTCTACAGATTTAACGTGTGTATATTAAATTCTGCTGATAGTGTTATTATGTTATTGAATTATGATTGATTTTATGGCTTATTGTATGATTTACTCATCAATGCACAGATTCTATCGATATTAAAACAAAGCAAAAACTGAAAAAAAAAAAAAAACAGCAACGACAACGAAAGTAATAATAAAAACAAAATATCACTCATACGAACATTTTTAAAAATATAACAGTTTAAAGCTCTTAAATATTATTAGAAGAGAATAAAAACAACTTAATTTTGTTGATTTCCTTTTCTAGTTGCTCCTGTATTAATCTCAGTCTTTTTTTCTCTCACTCTCTCTCTCTCTGTTTTGTTTTAAATTTCTCTATTCGAGTGCTAAGCATTGGCATTTGTGTTATTTTACATTATATTCTTTGTTATTTTCGAATCTAAAGGATTATTTGTGCTCTTTTAGTTTGTGTATAGATGAGTGGGAGAATATGTATTTATGTGAGCTCCTTCTCGCAATGATGGTGGCATTATATACAATACATGCTCACTGTTTAACGCGACCTTACCCAAATAAAAACGACCATACTTGTATACATTTTATCAAAGTGATTACGATTGTTTGTCTGAGTAAAAACAAAAACAGCAACAACAAACATAACAAATTAACAATAAAAGCAACAACAAAGGAAATACTGCCAACATTAAACAAATATACATACACACTTAAAGATTGCGTGATAAAAAAAATGTGCATCTATTGAAAAAAATATATATATATATTATAAATAAAAAAAAAAATATACTGTTAGATTTTTTTCCTCAGATTTATATTACATTTTTAAAACATAGTACTTTTGGTTTATCTGAATTTCTTTACCCTTTCTACTGATTTGAACATATCAAAAACTTAAGACTATATAATATTTCTTATAGATATTTTGTTCCAGTAAAAAAAATTAAGTTATTGACAAAAGAAATAGTTAAAACAAATAAATGTTACAATTCCTTATCCTAACTCATTTTCATTTCTAAATGTGTGTGTGTATACATAACTATATAGTTAAAATTCATAGCTGTATATTACCTTTCATAGCAAAATTAGGTTAAAATAGAAAATTTAAATAAAATGGCTTAAAAATATGAAAATTATATATACAAAAATCTAAGTCATCTAAATTCTGACTAATTGATTTTTATTAATCAAAAATTATTTCTACTCTTCTCTAATTAGAAAAGTTTTGCACATATTATTAATTTGCATAGCTTTAACAGAAATTTAAAATTAACTTGTTTTCTTATTTTTGTCAAGAAAGACCTTCACTACAATAAGATTGTAAACGAAATGTGTGAAAGGAAAAAAACTAGTTAATATAGCTCGTATTTCGAATACTACACTATAAAATTCGCAAATAGAAAATTTGACATATATAAAAATTTAATAAACTCTCCTGTTTGTACTCTTTCGCAATTATTACTCATTTTCTAAGTTAAACTATTTTCTTTGAATTAAATTCTCTTAATCAATTGCATTCTTTTTTAAATAAATACTCTTATTTTCTTTAAACCAAAAATTAGTATAGTATAACAGTTATTTTTATATTAACTCATTTTGAGTGATTATTTTACCAAAGCTTTAGCTTTAGCATTGGCAAAAATAGCTTTTTCTATGGACTTTTATTAACATTATGTTAAAGGATGTTATTGAAAGCGTGATTATAGAGAGTAAATTTGAATAAATTTGTTTAAAATAAAGCTACAAAGATTTAGCATAATAAATATTAATAATTATAGGTATCTTTTTGTAATACAAATTTATAATTTAGGATTTGACACTAAATAGATTATAACACCCAAATTTTAAATAAAACATACTATTTTGCTAAGAACATACTTCATATAAGAAAATTCACAACATAAGAATTATAATAAAGAATTATAGAAGTATAAGTGTATAATAACAGGCTTATGCCACGAAATATAATATTATAAACATAATAGTAAACGAATTATGCACAAAGTGTAAAATAGCCAAAAATATTTTCAAAGTCGTATACATAAAATTATATATATCTTTCAAAGATATAAGATTTATTGAGATGTCATATTAAAGGTACCAAAATTACCTTAATTATGATGCACAGTGGTCCCAAACTGCTGGATGAATTTGCATGGATAATCCTGAGGTAAATTTCAATTGATTTGAAGGAGCTCAGGTCCTGCTGGATGAATTTGCATGGACAATCCTGAGGTAAATTTCAATTGATTTGAAGGAGCTCAGATCCTTAGGGGGTCTGAGGGACGGGGGGCATACCTCCACAGTTGGTCACCTCGGGTATGAAATTTTTTTGAAAAATCGCTAAAATTTCATTTATAATTTGGTAAAAAAGAAAGATAGGAAATAATTAAAAGAGTTGACCAACTTCGGAGGTCTTCCTCTCTGCCCCGAGACCAGGTAGAATCTTGTGCTCCACCAAGACAGTTAGAAAAAACCTCAGTAATAACTATGTGAAATATATATTGAAATATATTTAAGGGTTCAAAAGTTATACAAAATTTTTTAAAAGAACCAGAGACCAAAAATAATTATTATTCATGTAATTTTGTATCAAAAAAGTCAATATGAAGGAAATTAGTTAGAGAAATTCTAAGTACACTATAGCATTTGTTATTACGCTATGGAGCATAGATTAACAACTAGATATTTATGTGAGAGAAAAAAACATAATTCAATTGTCAAAAACCTAATTCATACAAAAACAAAATACATGTAGTCACATATATTTTGTTTTAGTATTTTTAAAAAAATTAGTAAATTTTTTGAAAATTTAGTATAGGGTGGCTCTCACATAAACTTCTAGTTCTATTCTATGCTATGGAAGCTATTGTGTAATAAAATTTTATTTTTGATTTTTATATTATTTCTCAGTAATAAAAATTATTTTTAAGGTTTATTTTATAAATTTCAAATAACAATTATTGATAATTTTTTAAATAATACTCAAGTAGTAATTTTTCTTTTCTCATACAAAAAATAAAAATCACCCAGCAAAAACTTGGTAATGACATGTAGTTACGGATGTAGTTACTTTGTAATGACAACATACTGTCTGCATTACATAGAAGTTGTTTAGTAACTAATTATTTATAACCCGAATGTAAATAATTATTTATGATCAATTTTTTAAAAATTTTTTATTTTTATTATTTAAATTTAAAAAATAAAAAAAAAAAATAATTTATATCCTAACATTTCATTTCTTATTTATAACCTAAAATATAACTAGTTCCTATTGTTATTACTAATCATGACTTCAGTAATGCTTTAATATCAATGCACTGTTTAACAGCTTGCAAGTAATTAGTTATTGTAATGACATTTAAGTAATGTATAGGGTAAGTAGTTGCCTCTAATGTCATCACCGTGTTAAAATAATGAGTTATTCAGCTGATGTGTAAGTAGTGGAGAGCCATTATATTAGCTTCTTAACTCATTACATGGCAACCAAAGTTTTTGCTGGGCAGTCTATGATTTTTATATTTTTAAACAAAAAGTAAAAATTATAAAATGATTTTTATTTTTTTGTGGCATAAAATAAAACTCACTTGCATGTATCTACGTTATTATAATTGATAAATAAAAGATGTTTATGGATTCTCGATCAGGTGTATGTGCTAATAAATATGCGTGAGTCACTTTTATGTTAACGATGAGTATAAAGTCAAAACTTTGGAATGAAAATTGGTGAAATTGAATTTGTCAAATACTAATCTAATAAAAATTTGTATATTTGATCTGTAAATAAAATGAAATCGATTAGAGAAAGTTGTTCCGTTCAGAATTAACTTCAAGAATCTTCTGAGCGAAGTTTTCAAGGAATATCTGATAAAAATCTTTATTATCTTTCGCAAATAGAATTATTATCGTTCTCTAGTTTTACTAGTGTGACCGCTGAATGAGGTGGTGATAGTAGTCATACCCATGAAAAGAAATCAGTACGTGATAGAAAAAAAGTGAAAGCAGATTCTTGTTTAGCTCGACAATATATCAATCTGTTCTATACATAGTATTACTAGCTTTACAATAAAGTTTTAAAAACTGCAAATTTTTGCGGTTTATTTTTTTAAGAAAATTTTCAAGAAAAAAATTCTTCCATTTTGAATAAAATTTTTTTTTTTTTTTTTTGATACTTATTTCTGAATCGATTTCTGACTACGAAACTGTTGAGCAGATAAAAAAATAAAAATAATGTTATATTGACTTAATTATAATTTAAGTCTACATCTTTTTATGTCGCTAAATCGGAAAACCTTTTTTCGAGTTATTGTACAATATACTCGTGTATTGGTCTTATTAAGGGCGAGATGTTAGATATCTCAAAGAATTCGTTTAATAGTCGAAATTGATTTAAAAACTGCTTCTACATATTTATTTCCTCTATATTTGAATACAAATTTAAATACATGATATTTATTTTGTTTGGAAACAAAAATAAAATTCATATGATATTTTTTCTTCCCATTTGAAAATGTAAAACTTATTGTTTGATTTTTATTTTTCATTTATGTTTTAAAAATCACTAACTGATTTTTATTTTTTACTTTTATTTAAAAAAATCAAAAAAATAAAAATTATTTTTGTATGATAAAATAAAAATCAAAGTAAATTTTTATTTTTCAAGCAATAAAATAAAAATAAAAAGTAACAATTAAAATTTTATTTATTTTTTAAAACTTATAACACTTATGGTCTCTGAAAAGAACACGTTGAAACTGCTGTAGTACAGATTCAGTATTACAGTTACTTTTTATTGCCTTCAGTGCACTGTTGCTGAAAAAAATATAGTGTTATCTTACCAAAAACTTCATATCCAACGGAAAATTATGTTTTTTTTTCAAAATAAAAATCCCCAAAAATCTTCAAAAAATCTCCAAGCCTTTAAGTATATCCCCAACAAATCCTCTAATCCCCAAACCAAGTATTTCATCCAAAAATAAATCTCTAATTTTGGGAAAAATTCCCTAATCTGACAACACTGTCTTATCAAAGAGACGGACTACTTGTATATACTTTACTCAAAACTGTATAATTGGGCAAACTGATATGTCTGTTCTTTTGCTTGCTGGTTTTACAATTTTCCAATATATTGTTTTTATTTATACCCACCATCGAAAAGATGGGGGGTGTATTGATTTTGTCATTCCGTGTGTAATCATTTAAGATCCCATAAAGTATATATTATCTGGGTCCTGGTTAGATTCGGAGCCGTCTGTCTGTCTGTCTGTCTGTCTGTTGAAAGCAGGATAGGGTTCAAACGGGACAACCAAGGGGGAAGAAATTTGGCTAAAATATTTATCTTATATAAGCTTTGTTTAGGATTGAAAATGGCAAAAATCGGTAAATAAACAAAAGTTATAGGCTAAATAACAGAAACACAGGGTGTCAGTTGTAGCTTCATTTCATACTTTTTTGCTGATATCTCTTAAACAAGAGAATGTACAACAACGTAATTTTGTATAGATAGTTCGAGGGTCGATATAAGCTTTGTAACCAAAAATGGGCGTGGCCCGCCTATTTTACCGCCCACCTCCCATATAAGGTGAAATGTCAAAGAAACTTTTTACAAATAGTTGAAGGATCAATGTAAACTCGTAAACAAAAAATGGGCGTGGTCCGCCCACTTTACCGCCAACCTCCCATATAACGTTAAATTTGGAAAAGTTGATAGTGGTGTATAGATTCGGCCAAGCCTAATTTAACATTCTCGCTTGTTTATATTAAAAAATTAAATAAAAAAAAATAGCAGACAAACCAACAGACATATTATTTGGTAAAAATTTACAAAACAAAAATTTTTCAAAAATCTTATTTCTTGATTAAAAATCTTTCCACCGACTCAAAAAGCTTCAAAAATAAGATAAATCTTCACATATGGTAACAATGATTCGTACGGTACTTCGGGTTCATACGAATAACAATATTAGCCACCTTTTGTTTTAAAACTGTGACTATATAAGGAAAAAAATTAAATAATCTAAATGAGAATTATAATTCGTACCATCAAGCAAGTTGGTTAAAGAGAATAAAACAACAAAGCAGAATGAAATCAATAATATTGCATATTAGAGGGGTTATGGAAAAAAAGCATAGTACATTAGTGTGGTTAAGTTAGTTCTTATATTTGTATTTTGTATTTTTATTCATATGCTTATTCCCTTAAGTATGGTTTATATATAAGTGGATTTTTAACGGCACGTTACAATTAATTGAGTTCTCGTTACATACATCTGTACAAGACTGCAGGATATAATACAAAATAACATGTCATACACTGTGTGTCATTCTAAAATTCATTCTAAATATCCTGAGAAATCCAGATTTGACCTCATCGAGTTATCTAATAGTATTATATTTGATCAAGGGAAATATTTTCTCGATTCGCATTCCTTTAAATTTAAAAAATGTTTAAAGTAATTTTATCTTTTGTAATCCGATGCAAAATCGCATTAATTTTTTAACAAATATTAACAACTTACAGACTTATGACAGAAATAATCTACTCTGTTGGAAAACATACTCACGTACAAACAACAGAATTTAAATCATTATATAGTAAATATAATTTAGATCTTGATCAAAGCTATATATATACACAGAAAAAAGATTCATTGCAAATGGTTACCGTTATTAATATTCAGCTATATAAATACAAAATGTATTATAAATATTAAGTTATTATCACTTCAATATATTTTCGTTCATTATAGAAGAAAAACTATTAATATTTAGTATTAGAGTTCATGTAATTATAAAATTTGTTGCCTACATCAATTTATATTTTTTAATATTAGTTGAAATCAATTGATCAAGAAAACTGAATTAAATTCATACTTCAAAACGAAATACTAGTGATTGCAATTAAAAATTTATTTATTTTAACATAATTTAAAATTGAATCATATTTTCAGTTGCAGTACCTAATAATTTTTATAAAAATTCGGTCTTATTTAATAATATAAATGTAATTCGGTTTTGCTCACCGACAAGAAGTTGTATTAGTCAAATAAAAAGAAAAATAAATAATTTATTTTGAAACTTTTTAATACTTAAATCAAATTTTGTTTAAACTGAAAAATTATCATTATATGAAGTTATATTTTAATTTCCTGCAGCTTTTTTCAATTGGTAAGTAGGAACTGTATTATTTTTCGCAAAATATGCAATTGTGATGTTTTATTTTGTACCTATTGTAGATATCTTCTTTATAATAACAGCTTATCATCAATAGCTTCATTGATAATATTTAAATAATTTTTCAATACTGTAGCTGTTTAACGACTAATGATCACTACATACTATCAGTATTATATGTGCAGGATAAGAAATGTTGCCAGGAAGACCTTCCCAATTATAAATTTGATGTGTTTATTTTTTTTTACCTTACAACCTGGAACGGTTTTTTATAGCATATCTGGTTTTATATTACCTTTTAGGCCGTTCAGAAATACTAAATCGATGTCAGCTATCCCTCTCCTCGTTTATCCAAAAATCACATTTCCAAAGATATCAGTGCATCTTCCCATAAGAATTTCCTGGAATTTGGTTTCTTTTTATTCAGTTCCGCTGTTCGAAAATATTTGGTCGAATAATGAATAAATCTGAAAGAGGATACTCCAAACTTATGGTAAATAATTAAATAGTGTAAGTGCACATGTACCAGTAGTCGGCATTTTTTTAAAAAATGTGTTAAAAGTGAATTAAAACTTAATATTCATAATAAAAACATAAAAATGTTCTACGGAATTTTTCTACGTAAAATTTTACTATGGGTCGCTGAAATGTAAAATTGTATCTGTCGGACCATTATTCCAAAAAAGATAAAATAAAAAATCTATCAAGTATTTTGCTCAAAATTTTTTTTACTTTTTAAAATTATGTTATATTTCAGAGTATAGTTTAGGGCATTTACATACAAAATGTGTCAATAAATTTCATGCCGACATGCCGAACATTAGAAAAAGATGCCGACTATAGGTAAATTCGATGTTTTTTATAAAATGCAATAAAATTGCCAATTAAACATTTATTTCTTTGCAAAAATCTAACAAAATCTGAAAGAGTACCCTTTAATAAAGTGGTGCAATTGCTCGTTATCCAAATATCTTGATCACGTTCGGAAATATAAATCTTGAAAGACAGAAAAAAAGTTAAACTGCCGACCACCGGTACACTTACCCTATTTAGTTTGTATAAAACATATTCATTGTGTATTATAATAAAAAATATTTTAAAAAAAATTTAATTCTATATATTTTTTAATTGGTTATGCCTAAAAGTATACTATTATACTATACTAAGTAAACATATTTTGAAAATATTTTAAACGAATTATTTTGTTGTGGCTATCATAAAATTCAGATAACCTAACCGAATTATGGGATAGTACACGCAACCGACCAAATTCGATTGGCAAAAAATTTGGTTGCTACAATGAAACTGTTTTATCTATGTAGATGCATACATATATTTTAAACAAAACAATATTTTTATGGAATTATTTCTCATGAACTAAATAAATTCTTGTAAAAAACTGTTTTCATTACATATGTTAACTTAAGACAAAAATGTTCATATAAACATAAACACATATATCCTACATTCACGAATATATATGGGCCATTATCAACAATTCTTAACCTGGCTGAAACTGACTTAAATCCTTTATAAGTTGTTGCTCAAAGTTCAAGAATATAGAAAAACTGATAAAAACTACTTAAGTTTTTACCATTCTTCTACAATTTTTGTTCGCGAGTTTATAGTTTTTGATTTTACTCTATCATAAGTAAACTAATCGGACTTTACAGATAAATTCTGCACCATCTTTGTTGTTGTGCGAAAACAAGTGCGAAAATTTTTCAAAAAGTCAGTTTTTTGCGAGGCACATTCACATTTTCATATGGAATTTGCTTGCATTACTGCGTGAATTTAGTTTTTTGTTATTTTACATAACAAAAGCATTAAAAATAAATTTAATACAAAAGTTTTTTGGAATTTCTGAAAATTAAGCAAAAGTTGCACTTTTCATTTGATATTTTTATATAGAAAATTGAAATTTAAACAAATATTAGATATATAGATAAAAGAGTGGCGATAAATATTATTGATTCGGATCATAAATTTAAGTCAAATGTCGTTGATAATTGAAAACGGGTCACTTTTATTAAAACACATTTCGCTAAGGCACATCGTGTGGACAGCATGAAATTAACTATAATTCGGAGGCGCATCAAAAAATTTTGAGAGATAAACATTTTATGGACCAAAAAATATTTAATTATGTTAAAAAAGGATCACAATATTAAAAGGCATTTCTATGTAATAAACTCTAATAAAATATATTTTCATTCGCGATTTTTATTGAAAAGAAAATTTTTAAAATTTTACTAGGAAACCCTAAAATATACTGCACTAATACCATCAAAGATTGAAAATATCATAAATTTTATTTGAATAACTCAGTAGGTTTTGAAATTATGTGTAATTTCGACCTGAATTGTGCATAAACTTCTAGTTTGTGAACAATTTTATATGTTCAACTTTAAACCGCCATAGCTTTCGCGCCCTCACATGAAATGATTAACGCGAACTGATTCTACATGCATTCGAGTCACTATATATGTATACAAAAGGATTTTAATGTGCCATCAAAAAAAAAAATTGACATTTTTTGAAGGACTAAAATCAAAAAATTTTGATAATTGCCCATATATTTATGTAATTACTTTGTATATAGTATATGTTTATACATATGTACTTATATATGTGATTTATGCACCTATATTAATATAAACATTAGATAGTAAATTCCTTTATATTTTTTGATTAACAAAAGTACTCAGTCATTATATTTGTGGGCGGATAATTAGGGTTTATATGCTTAAATAAATATTTCTATAACAACAAATTCCTATTTATACATAAGTATATACATTCAAATACATATATGTATGGATGTATATTTGTATGCTAAAAAATTTCCTTTTTTTTATTAACGATTATATATAAGTATGCACGTATACAAATACAACCCTAGTTCTATTTAACGAATTATGCAATATCAAGCTTTTTTGTTATAGAGGGATATACGCACGTTATATCGGACATGAAATTTTTTATATATTTTATTCGATTTTGAAAGAACACAACAAGATTCATTATTTAATTTTGTAACTTATTCTACAATAATTTTAATAATCTAAAACTTCACAAATAAGGTCATTTGAAACATAAGACCCCACAAGGTTATACTTTCTGGGTCCTAGTTAGATTCTGAGTCTATCTAGCTATGTCCGTCCGTCTGTCCGTCTATTAAAAGCAGGATAGGGCTCGAACAGGACAACTTAGGAAGAAATTTGGCTCAAATATTTACCTTATATAAACTTTGTTTGGTATTGAAATTGGGAAAAGTGTATTTTAGTGTATCTGTTAATAAACAAAAAAGTTATGCGCTAGAAAACACAACTACAAACACAGAAACACAGGGTGGCCGTTATAGCTTCATTTCTTACTTTTCTGCTGATATCTCTTAAACAATATAAACTTGGAAACCAAAAATAAGCGTGGTCAGCTCACTTGACCGCCCACCTGTCATATATCGTGAAACGTTAACGAAATTTTGTACAAAAAGTTTAAGGACCAACGTTAACTCTGAAACAAAAAATGGGAGAGATCCGCCCACATTAACGCCCACCTCCCATAAAACGTAAAATTTTAAAAAGTTGATGGTGGGTATAAAGATTCGGCCGAGCCGAATATAACATTCGCGCTGGTTTGAATTGATACTGATTATCGCGAATAATCGCTATTTGTAAAATTAACGAGATTGTACCATATAATGAAACATATTTCTGAAAAAATAAAAAAAAATCGTACATAGGCTTAGTATTTCATAATAAAGTGCATTTGAATTGACTGCTAAATCCCGTGCTGCAGAATTTGTGTATATCTCTGTAATACATAAGATTATTAAAAAACGAGAGAAGAAGATATAGTCGGTCAAGCTTGACTATATGATACCCTACACCATTTCGATTCACATAATTTAGTTTTTACTTAGCTATTTAGGAGCTATGGTCAGTTATGGACCGAACTTCATGAAATTCGGCAAACGGATTTTTGCTTATATAAAACTAATTGGTGCTAAATTTCAAATATTAAATAAAATTAAAATATTTCTATTTTTAAGGCATCTATTAGTGTTAAAACTCTATTCCGGGAGGACATTTGTATGGGGGCTAAACGAAATAATAGGCCGATCATAACCAAATTCAATAGGCTTCGTTCTTGTGTTTAAAAAATTTACCAAATTTCATTAAATTATCTTCAAAATTGCGACCTGTACTTTGCGCAGAAGCTTTACATGAACAGCCAGCCAGCCGACCAGACGGACGGACGGACGGACATTGTTAAATCGACTCAGAAAGTGATTCTGAGTCGAACGGTATACTTTAAGGGGGAGTCCGAAGATTTTTTCTCTGCGTTACAACTTCTGCACAAACACATAATACCCCAACCACCTATAGTGATGTAGGTTGTAAATACTATAATAGGTAACGTATAGAATAGCAACTTTTTACAGTTACCAAAAAGTTATCAAATATGATAATTTGAAGGTTCAAAAACTGAAATCAAAGTAAATAAACAAAATAAACAAAAATAACAGTGGATTTGTCTATTTTTCGTTCAACGCTCTCTTTAAAGGAATCAGTTGTGCTTTTTACAGCTCTTCCGTTATAATTTCACCATACTTTAACAGCTCATAATGGATAACGCTCTTCTTATGTCACCAAATAAAAAATTCCCTTGGTGCCATGAACATTCCGCATTGGTGTGGATTTTCCTCGTTGGAGGGCTTCATATATTCATATATTGGAGGGCTTCATACATTCATATACCTTACACTTGAGATTATAATAATGAATCCTCTCACAGAGACAAGACCGCTTGTGATACTGAATTTGCATTTCAGACATACATAACCGCTTTTAGATGCCTCTTAAATGAATGTTCATGCTGCATGCAATTTCCTAGCTTTTGAATGAATCTATGTGCTTTTAAATATATGGAATTGGTACTTGATCTACTATTTGCTGAATCTATTAATACTTTAAAAAACAAATATATATATATATATATATATATATATATATATATATATATATATATATATATATATATATATATATATATATATATATATATATATATATATATATATTTATTGTGATAGTAAAAATAATTGTGATAATAAGGAAAATTTTTCTATTCTGGCTTTGAGAAAAAAATTGTAAAAATTTTACCTACATATATGAGGAGTCACAGAACGAAACGTACTTTCTTGCATTTTTCCGGAAATTGGTCTTTTGTTATTTTCGTATTCCATGGGTTGGACTCTACAAGAAAAAACTTTGATAGGATAATTTTTTCACTTTTTTCTGCAAAAAATTTACTTTTTGCAAACAAAATCGCACTTTTTTCATATTTTTTTATTTTTTATTTTAAGAGGCATATTTTTCTTAAGAACAAACATCTTTGTTAGTTATTTTGGTTCACATTTTTGCGAACAGTATTTTTAGATCATTTAATAATTTTTTGAAAAATATTTCCTTTAAAATACAAAGAAATTGTAAATTTTTCCAAATTTTTTTTTAACAAAACGTACTTTTTACATTTAAAAGTATTTTGATCCCACACATCCTTAAGATTTGTTGTAGTGAATTGATGTCATTCGATGCATTTTATAAAAAGGAGAACGCTTCTTAGTATTTCCAGATTAAAACTGCTTTGTAAGGGAACGAAAAAACTAATTCTCAATTTCCCAGCTAATTCAAATAATGAAAAATGTACGTTTTGTTCTGCGAAACCTCATACATTAACGTACATTTCTTAAGCCATTATTATTAAATAATATTGAGTAATATTTTTTAATACATATTGATACACGGGGAAAACAAAGTACCTAGCATATTTATTAATCAGTCCCCTCTACTTATATGAACCACGTTGCTAAACGTAAAATGTTCTCATTTTTGTTTTATTGTTTTTCACACATATTTTCGTTATCAGTATATGTATATTTTCGACATGTAAGCAACATAACATGATAACTAAGATAGTTATGTGCAATGATTATGTACTCTTCTTAAAGTTTTAATGATATATATTGCTTTAAAAAAGAGTGAAAATGGAAATGAAATGAATAACACGGTGAATTAGAAATCAATTCATATAAATTTTGGCTTCTGATCAATTTAGAATCAAATCCCTATATTACTGGTAATAAAGAAAAAAGAAACGTTGTAAATTGAAGTACATACAGATTAATTTGATATAATATTTTCAAAAGTTGAGTTTTCAAACATTCATCGGATTTCGGTTGTGCAAAAATAATAACCATAAATATCTCTCAAAACTTCAGTGAAAATTTATATGGTGATATTTTTGTATACCAATAAATTTTTTCTTTCAAAATTCTCCACAAAAGAGAAAAAAAATATTAAAATAGAACAAAAATACAATTACTAAACTAATTTTATTACTAAACTACTCTCTTTTGATATATACACCTAAATAATTACTTTATATTGGATTTAATTGTACTACCAATATCATAATATCCATATAAATCTACAATGTCTACTTACGTTTTTAAAACTAATCTAACTATTCTTACTTAAAAAAAAGAAATAAAAACAAAAAATTTTTATATCTCGAATAATTCTGCAAAATTATTATTCCTTAGGCTTGATATAGTTTAGAAAGTCAAATGAAAATTTTTCATCACGTCACATTTTAAACCATTGAGAAAATTTGCTTCCTCGAGGAGTTTTTAGGTTATAAGTTTTTCCAAGTAATATGTAGAGAAAATTAGTTACACCTGTTTTATAGGTAAAACATGGGCTTGAAAAATGTGGCACTTGTCAAGTCTGTAACTTATCAAACATAGTCCCTAGAAGTCTTTAAAATTATAAAAAAATGTATTATATATATATATATATATATATATATATATATATATATATATATATATATATATATATATATATATATATATATATATATATATATATATATATATAGATATATATATAGTGGGTATATAGGAGAAATTTGTGTTTGGTATAAATAAAATAAGACCGCAGATTGTAAAAATGGTAAAATTTTTAAAATCGCATTGTCAGATAATGCGTAGACACCAAAAGTTTGAAAAAATAAAAATTCCAGTTTTAATAACAAAGCTAACAAAAAGTTATAAAAAAATTATATCTTGAATAATTTCGTTTAATTTTTACTCCTTAGAAGAAACATTTCCATCACATCACACTTTTAACCCATTGATGACCAAACGAAATATGTACCTCTAAGAAATTTTTAGGATATATAATTTTCTGGGTAGTATATGGAGCAAATTATGGATCCGTATTTTATCGAGAAGGAATAATGCAAGAGTGTAGAATATGCCATGTCTCTAACATGCCCTCCATACCTAACGTGACCAGACATCCCGCTTTTGGCAGGATTATCCCGCTTTTTAAACTTCGATACCGCCTAAAATATTTTTCCCGCTTTTTATTAAGAAATCCCACTTTTTTAACCATATAATCGATGTGCCTTTGTTCCGGATTGGATACTTTTTTTTATTTTTGTATAAATTAAAAGTTATAAAAATATAATATTGGCAGCCGATTCAAAAAGGTGAAAAAGTAACAGTATATCGGATTATTTTGATAACGGTTTTTTAGAGGTAACGGTATTTTTAGTTATTTCGATATCGGTATTTAGTGTTATCGGTATTTCGAGTTATTTCGGTAATGGTATTTTATGGGTAACTATTGTTTCATAAATTTCGAAGTATCGGCTCAGAACCATAGAATATAATTTGTAGTCAAATATTATAATGACGAGCTGGGGTAGCCATAACTTTATTACAAGTTTTATTTCAACTTTATTAAAAATAATATTTCTTAAACCTAAAAATAAGGCTAACGGTATTTTAGCGTTATCGGTATTTCGAGCTATTTCGGTAACGTTTTTTTCGGCGTTATATATTTTAGCAGTAACCGTATTTTCAATTATTTCGGTAACTGTATTTTAAGGGTAACGGTAGTCAAGCTGAATGTTTTTTTAGCGGTAACGGCAACCAACTTCGGTTTTATTGTTAACGGGTCTAAGAATTATTTAAGAAAATCTATTGCTATCAAATTCAAAAAGTACAAATTTTTTTTTTTTTATCAATCCGTATTTGAATTCAATCTTGAAATTTAACAAGGAATATTTTGAAAACAATTTGAGAAACACGTTAAAATTATAATATTTATGGGTTGTTTTCAATTTGTAGCGTCTCAATTGGGTCATGAAGAAGGTACTTACGAGAGAACATCTGATCTAGATTTTTAATTGAGATATAATAATAAAATCCCTCTTTTTTTACAAAACTTTTCAAAATCCCGCTTTTTTCATACAATTTTGTTCAGAATCCGGCTTTTTAGTCGTTGGGGTCCCGCTTTTTGACACGTTATCCATACCACATAAAAGTCTTTGAAATTGCTAAACGCACTGAAAAAATAGGAAAAATAAGCGAAGAACAATGGGAGATTTTATAACCAGACGCTGTTATTGAGAGATTATAAGTACGTATATGGAATCCTACTTTGGTGACACACTACACAGAAAAAAATTTTATACATTATTTTTCAATAATTTTGTTAATTCGTTTTTTATTACTAGTTAATAAAATTAATGATTAATATAATTATTGTGTTTAATTTTTAAATCAAAAATGGAATAAGAAACAAGCGCGAATGTTATATTCGGCCCGTACATGCTTTTGTTGAAGAAATATCAGCAGAAAAGTAAAAAACGGACACCCTGTGTTTCTAGTTTTTAGCCCATAACTTTTTTGTTTATAAACCGATTTTATCCATTTTCAATCCCAAATAAACTTTATATAGGACAAACATGTGTGCTAAATTTCGTTCCCCTACGTTGTCCCGTTCGAGCCCTATCCTGCTTTCAACAGACGGACAGACGGACGGATATAACTGGATCGACTCAGAATCTAACCAGGGCCCAGAAAATATATACTTTGTGGGGTCATAGATGATACCTTAGACATGTTACACACGGATTGACAAAATCAATATACCCCATATCTTTTTGATGGTGGGTATAAAAAATTGTCATTTAAAAACTAAAGAAAATTTAAAACATTTTATAAAAAAAAGCAAATAGTAAGAAAAATTTGTCATTAAAAAATAAAATAATTTAATATTTTAAAATGATTATGAGCCCAAATAATTTGTGACTTCAATAAAAGAATGTATCAGCTCATATAAAGACTTTGAAATAATCCAGCAGTACCTACATAAATAATACAGAATTCGTGGTAAGTAAACGATTTGAACGTTTTTCATAATTATTGTTAACTTTTCTTTATTTTTGTAGATTATTCCGTAATACACCGAACTAGACGTGAATATCAAGGTCTTGTTTTCGTTAAATATGCTGCTACCTCATATGTTATCAACTTCGGGAGATTTTTGAGAAATTTCTGCGATATAAGTACGTATTATTTGTTGGGAATTTCGCCTTAAATATTCCTAATATTATCTAAATTTATAGTTTTATATTTCGTTGCATTTTTCCCAAAAATAGTTACAATCATAAGATGCTCCATCCCGTTTGGTGTTACAATTAAGGATTCAAATATTATAGTAGATTTTTCTGATATTCATGCCGAAATTCTTAAGAAACTGCATCTCTTTGTAAAACCATTTCGCATATGAAAAGTAGGTAAGCACACAGAAAAAAGTAAAAATGGACTTCAATTACGAAATTTGTAATATTAATTAAATTTTAATTGATTTTGCTCCAATCATCAAAATGATAATACTAATAACTAGAATAATTGATATTATTATTACTTTTTTTCCTTATGTAGATGCTATGAGCTGAAAATTTTTGAAAATTTACTTAAATTTATTTTATTTCTGTACTTTTATAGACAAATATTTAATTATTCTTTATTATACCCTTCACCACAGGTGTAAGTTTGTCAATCCGTTTGTATGAAACCCACCGATAATTGGCATATATAATATATATATATATCAAACGATCGGAAATCCTTTCGAAAATTTTGCTATTGAAATTCAGCAAGATCGGTTCATACATTGCGAAGATATGCTTAAAAAACCGGTTTTTAGAACCGGTTTTCCAGTTTCTGAAGACTCTGTATCAGTGTTGCCAGTTTAGCCTTTTTAAGGCTAAATCTAGCCTTTTTATTTTGCTTTTAGCTTCAAAATGTTCGTTTTAGCTTCTAGCTTTTTTTCTAGCCTTTTTTGATTCTTAACATAGCTTTAAAAAGGCTAAAAATTTTCAAATTTTATTTAAAAAAATCACTAATTTAAGCATTTTTGTGTATTAATTCGCATAAAAAATATACATTTTTTATATTTAGCGAAAATTTTCGCCTGCGGCACTTCATTCTAGGAGAAAATTATAATTATTTTTTAAAAACTTTATTATTCATAGGAACTATTTATGTTAAGTTTATAAATTCACTAATATATCTAATATATAAGAAATACCAAAAACTAATCAGAACTAACAAATAAATGTGCTTTTTAATAAGACAAAATATTAGCTTTTTTTCTGGCTTTATTTTTTAGGTCATTTAGCCTTTTCTGACCTTTTTTAAAGTCCAATTTAGCTTCTTTTTTTCTTAAGTCCTGGCAACACTGCTCTGTATATACTAGGGACTTCGTTTTTACAAAGAAGACTCGGACATTTTTTTCCGAATTTTCTCTGTTTAAAAAATGAAGTAAATCGGTTTATAAATCAGCGCAGCCGAATCTTTTTTCAATTTCATTTTTTATTAACAGCTGTCAATTTATTAAAAAACAAAACTGTAAACCAATTGGAGAATGAATTATATTAATAAATCATATAATAAATTCCATTATAAAGTTAATTAATAATTTTATTAAAAAATTATTTGAAATATTTTTTTCTGTGCAGTAATAATTTTTGATCTTTTTTGAAGCAACACGCGTCAAATATTTTTTAATGTTATATCGTTCTCCAGGTTACAAAGATTATCGCATATCGATTTTTAATCCCCTGCGCTGGAACATCATGCTCAAATAACCGTATTTTGTCTAATCTTCAGGAATAATAAATAAATATATGTACCTATATATATAGTTTTAAGACCACATAAATGTATAACATGTATTTAGATATGTAGATTTTACTGCCAAATATTTTTTTAAAAAGGGTTTAAAGTTAATCAATAAAAATTCGATGCCAAAATTCTTAAAATTTTCTGAAATGTGTAACTATCAAAACTTTGCTTTCCTTGTAAACTAGAAAGTGCAAGTATGTAACTCACAGTTTGGTTCATTTGATCACAAATTTTCATCCTTTTGGCTCTATCAGCTCTGGTTTAAGTATAAGACTAATTTTTATTTTATACAAATCATCCAAAAAAAAATAATTATTTTTCTTATGTTATCAAACCAAAAGAAAAATCCAATAAATTTATTCTTGTTCATACTCACTATTAAAAAAAAAAAAAAAAAAACTTAAAATGACAAGTATTGAAATTTAACCACAATCGTTTTAAATACACTTAAGTGTGTGAATGCAGAATGTCAAAAGATGACATTAAAGAAAAATAATATGACTGATTTGATTGGCATCTATGCTTTTCGCAATTGCATTGTAAGATAAAATGAAAAATAAGTGAAAAAAAAAAAAAAAATACACAAACAAAGGCTGAATATCCTTGATGTTATAATTTTTTATAAATAATTCACACTTTTATTCAAAAGTTTCACTTGCATGTCATGCATATAATATAAACATAATCCTTTCTTATGAAATTAATATTCGAAATTGTTCATTGAGTTACGCAATCTTTCAAACATACATACCAATTTCAGTAGAATGCTTAAAAAACAAACGAGAATTATTTAAATTCCCTTTGTGTTTGTGAGCTTAAATTTTTAATACAAAGGGATAATAATTTTCCTATGAAATTGTTTTTGATAACACTATGCAAAATAATTTTTGGAGAGTATCTCTGACATAGAACAATTTTTTGAAATGAAAAAGTGTAGAAAATTTAAGACTTTTATAAAAGGAAACCCAAAAAACTTAAGAAAATCCCAAACATGGATTTTTTTTTTTTTTTTTGGAATTTTTCCCATAAAGTCTACTTCAAAAATATATAAACCTAAGTTCGCTTTATGTAAGGAATAAAAACCCACGTTTTCGTTCACTAAAGAATGAAAAATCAGTTCATACATATTTTAGTCGTTTAGGTAAGTAAAAAGAAAGCTAAACAAGTCATAAATTATATTGGACTACACCATTTCCAGTTGTATTTAAGAAATTTCTAATTATATTTCAGAAAGTTCCATTTATATTTTAGAAATTAAGAAACTTTCATTCACATTTCAGAATTAATCAAATTCTATTTAAGAAATTTCCATTTGTATTTCAACATTTTCTAAATGTATTCCCGAAATTTCCATTTCTATTTCAGAAATTTCTAATTGTATTTAAGAACTTTTATATAGAAAGTATATGTTTAATGTTCCAAAATACAATTGGAAATTTCGGAAATACATTTAGAAAATGTTGAAATCCAAATGGAAATTTCTTAAATAGAATTTGATTAATTCAGAAATGTAAATGAAAATTTCTTAATTACATTTAGAATTTTCTGAACTACAAATAGAAAATTTCTAAAATACATTTTGAATTTCCTAAACTACAATGAGAAAATTCTGAACTACAAATAGAATTTCTGGAATGTAATTAGAAACTTCCGAAGTATAAATAGAAATTTCTGAAATATAATTAGAAATTTCGAAAATATAAATAAAAATTTCTAAAATATAAATGAAATTTTCTGAAATATAAATAGAATTTTCTGAAATATAATTAGAAACTTCTGAAATACAACTGGAAATGGTGTAGACGTTAAATTCATAATTACATTACCATGGGGTAATTCCATTTAACATTTAAAAAATTTTACCTCTCTGAAATTTTGTCTATAGTAAGTATACCGATAGAGCTTCCTACAAAAAGATTATAAAATAATTGAAGATTGACTTTTTAAGATATAAAAATAATTTTTAGAAACAAAAAATATTTATTAAATTTTTATATGACATCTTAAAATATAAGCTTTGATAAATTATTTGCAAAACAAATATTTTGATAATTTTTATACAACAAAAGTTTTGGCCATTCAAAAAAATATGTTAATCACCCTTAAAGCCGAATTTTATGCAAATCGGTAATCAAGATTCAACATTTTTTAAAATTTATAATGGAATTACTCCATGTAAGCAATTTTGGTGCTCATAATAATAGATACACCTTAAAGAAAAATACATAAATTAAAAAATTAGTTAAGTTTTTATCAAAAATTATTAGGTAATGTTAAGGAAGGATTAATATCCCGCATATCAATCCTTATTTTGGCCAACTTTCTGCATTCGTCAATGAGAAATTTCCCCCCTAAAATGAATTTTCGAACTAAGAAAAATTAAAAATTTACAATAGGAAAGGGAAAAGGAAAAAATGAAAATTTTTTAAGAAAAAATTTCTTTAGTCAAAATAAAAGAAGGCAAAATGAATTTATATTCAATTTACATGCCTATTCATAGAAAAAGTCTTAAAAAAGTCACAATTTTATTATGACTAAAAGTTACGACTATACTTGTGACTCGGTCGTAACTTCATATTCTGTTAACATAGTCACAGAATATGCTTAACATTTAAAAATGTTGACTTTTCTTGTCAATTAAAAATAAATATTAAGAATAAAAATTTTTTTTAAAAAATTTGAAATTTTTAGGGAAGAATGATAATTTGCAAAGAATACTGCAAAATTTGATGAAAATCTGCAGAAAATGTGAGTAAGAGTGTGCTGTATATATGCTTTATCGCTTTTTGGCTCTCAATTATTTCAAATATGTATGTATGCATTGTTTTTTCTACAACACATTTTTTTATATTTTCATATTTCTTATTTTCAATTAAAATGTCTTCTTATGATAGTCACAATTCTTATGACTGCCTACAAATCAGGTCTTAATTTTAAAACTAAATATTAATACATTTTTGTTTGTGAATAGAAAATTAAAGACTATAGTCACAATTTGTGTTTTATGACTATTTTTCAGTCACAATTTTTCTGTGAATAGGCATGTTAGTCTAAGAACGGCAAAACTATGTTTAGAAAAAAATATTCGTCTTATTTTTCCTTGGAAATTTTTAAAATAAATAAATGGGTTTTAAAAATTGCTTAATAAAAATTTAGGAAATGCAAATTTTAAAGTGACTTTAAAAAAAGTTTAAAATAACAACATAATATGAATTTTTACAAAATGTTTTTCAATTCTCCCAATAGGGAATAAAGAATTGCATTAGATTTAAAGCCATTTAGGCTCTCGCTGAAGAGAAACTAGCTTTAATTTTGTTGTCAAATGTAATTACTTATTGTAAGGCCTATAAAAGGCAGATTAAATAAATAAATGAAACGTTAAAGAAAAAGTTTTAACAAATTTAACCAAAAAAAAAATTTAAGCTTAAATTTTACATACAATTAAAAATTTATATTTCAATAAAAAAAGCATTTTATGTTTTTTTATTGAAATATTTTTTGCTTACCTGAAGACAGCGTTGTCAACTTTTTTGAACCAAAACGCGCCGGTCATCATTTAAAAAAGCGCTAAAAACAACTTATTACATATATATTTGTTATTTTAAGTTCATGTGCAAATATTTAGTGGTTATATGCAATATTGAACATTAACGTTTTATAAAAACAATATTTCAGGTACAAAAAATCTATAAATATGTTAAATTAAAATATGAAGGTCTTGCCCCTAGTGTCCACGCAGACATTTTTGTGTCCGCAATTGTCAAATTCTATCTCTCTCTTCAAAATGTTACGTGTGGACCAATAAATAATCTATTGCGCAATCTATTTCGCAATAAATGTTTAAACACAAAGCTGAGCAATAATGTTTAACATAAGCTGTCAAATTTATTGTTATTTTTTAAAATTTTGATTATTTCAACAAAACAAAGATGAAAAATGCATTAA
Organism: Protophormia terraenovae; assembly: GCA_951394005.1. NCBI lineage: Eukaryota > Metazoa > Arthropoda > Insecta > Diptera > Calliphoridae > Protophormia > Protophormia terraenovae. The sequence goes on from OX596073.1 coordinate 54,320,863, forward strand.
TTTTGTTTTAAAAGGACAAATAAAAAATAAAAACCGAGAATAAAATAACATTTTTCTTAAAATTAAAATGTTTATTTCTCATGTACGTTTTCTCCACCCCTTAACATAAAGTTGGAAATAAAAGCTTTTCCCTGTTATTCTGCCGACGTTATTTCTTGTGTTAGGAAATAAAAACATCTGCGTGGAGACGTAGAGTTAGGCCCAGCATTAAACTGCTCGCTTATTGGCCAAATCCTGTTTTAAAACTTTTTTTTCAACGCTTAAGCTTTTTCTAAGTATGAAATTTGTGTGACGTACGAAAAAAAATATTTATTGAAAATAAAATAAATAGAAATACGGAATACATAAATATCGATGGCTGCCCTTTTCGTAATTGTAAAGGAGAAGGAAAATACTGAATAAAACCTAAGAAACTTTAGAAACATTTAATTCAAACCAAGTACCGAAACTAATTCTAACTTTTATTTCTGGACTTTTCTTTTTTTTAAAGTTCTTCATCTGGAGGCAGGATTGTTTTTAGATATTGGAAATCGTCTCTTCCTGACATTTCAGATGTTTTTGATTTGGAAGACTTGTTACAAAGAGCACTTTTTGAAATACTCAGATATTGCTATTTTTTATTTCCATTTTCATTCCATTCATCTTTATTTGGAACATTTGAGTCACAATTTAAAATAAGAAATTCCAACACAATATGATATGAGTATGTTTCACAAACATTATTTTCATTAAAAATTCTATATTAAGTATGTATAATAATCAGAGCTTCGAAAGAATTAATTAAATGTTAGCTTAATTCCTTTAAATCTTAATTCTGAATTAAGATTTAAAGGAATTCAATAATACCATTATCAAAAATATAATTCAATAGCTTAATTCAAGGGCTTTTGTTTGAATATAATTAATTCCTTATTGAATAAATTCATAAAGAATTCATTTAATTTTTGTTAATTCAAATCTTTTCCAAATTGAATGAAAATATGTTTCTTCCATTAAATTTGTAATATTTTGTTTTTTAATATTTTACAAAATGAATTAAAAAATATTTTCTAAAGCTAATTCGTAATAGATTTGAATTGAAGAAAATTTAAATGATTCAGTATATTTTTTAAGCTTGAATTGTATAATTGATTAATGAATTCTTTTCCTTGTATTGTTTATATTTTGCATAAAAAAATAAAGTTTCTACATTTCAAATTCAGAAAAATTTAGAAAACATGACTAAAATCTGCAACTAAAACTAACCGAATACAAAACGCGCCAATTTAGCGCCTTTTCAAGAAAAAGCGCTGATGTAAAAAAATGCGACTTTTGGTATGCTGAAAAGCGCTGAATCTAGCGCGAAAAGCGCTAAATTGGCAACACTGCCTGAAGAGTTGTTGTACTTTTTGTCAGTACACCTGTGTGAACAATTTTCATACTCGGACATTTATTTTTAAATACACTCTGTTACATTGAAAAAATCATTCGGGAAAAGACATCAATAGCATCATAAATAGTTTCAGAAATGTGCAATGCCTCTCAAAATTTTGAGTTATGCTTAAATTTTTTAGGTTCCTGTATTTTTATACCCACCATCAACAATTCCGTGTGTAACATGTCGAAGGAATCATTTAAGATCCCACAAAGTGTATATTTTCTGGGTCCTGGTTCGATTCTGAGTCGATCTAGCTATGTCCGTCCGTCTGTTCGTCTGTTGAAAGCAGGATAGGGCTCGAACGGGGCAACGTAGGGGGACGAAATTTGGCACAAATATTTGCTTATATAAGGTTTGTTTTGAATTGAAAATGGGCAAAATCGGTTAATAAACAAAAAAGTTGTGGGCTAAAAACTAGAAACACAGGGTGTCCGTTTCATACTTTTCTGCTGATATTTCTTCAACAAAAGCATGTACGACAATGAAATTTTGTATGTATATTTCGGGGATCGATATAAACTTGGAAACCAAAAATGTGCGCGGTCCGCCCACCTTCCATATAAGGTGAAAATCAACGAAATTGTGTTCAAATAGTTCAAGGACAAATGTAAACTCGGAAACAAAAAATGGGCGTAGTCCGCCCACTTTTCTGCCCACTTTACCGCTCCCTCCCATATAACGTAAAACTTGAAAAAGTTAATGGTGGGTATATAGATTCCGGGCAGGACCGAATATAACATTCGTGCTTGTTTCTATTGAGATTTTTTGAAAGTAGAAGAATCAAGTTTATAGTCGTATATATTTCTCTGTGTTTTGGAATTTTTCGAGATCCAATTCAATTCATTAGAATTTTTCTACAAAAGTCTGTAAAAATATGCAATCAGTTAATATGCAATCAATTTAAAAACATTTTTGTTGTGAATATAACAAGATTTAGTTTTTTTTTTTTGTAATTAGACACAAATTTAAGAACTTATTCGATTTTATGTGAAATGTCCCAGAAGGTTGCTCCAAATAAAGTGCAAAATGAATTGATTTGCTTAAAATATGTGAAAATTTATGAAAATTGTTAATAAAACTTTTGAGTTCTTAAACGATTTTAAAGATTGATATCTCACTTTATTGTAAACAAAATATCATTAAGACCTTAGAAATAAATACGTATATTTAGTCTTAAAGAAAAAATTCTATCAATGTTGAAATTTTAAAATAGTAGAAAAGGATTTTAATATAGTTAAAAGCTACGTTCTCCTAATCAATTAAAAAATCCAAAATTTACCTGAAATTTAGGTGTTTAGTTCAGCAACTAATCTCAAAATTGTTTTTTTTCAAAATGTCTCAAAATTTTGGGAGTATTTCGAAAATGGGTTGATGATATACTTAAGAAGATATATATCAAATATATCTTCTTAAGTACATCATATATAACAAATTTTATAAAATTTTAGACTGAAATATTATAAAATTTCATAATGTGACTCATTTACACAATTTTCACTAGGTTTTCTGCACGGGTTCCACTCCACAGAAAAATTATTATCGTATATTTTTCAAATAATACAGTTGTTTTATTTTGCAGTAATAAAATAGGAAAATCGACAATTTCTTCCAAAAATCATCCGAATATAATAAAATTCGGCAAGAATATTAATTAATATTTGATTGATCTTCCAAAGTATTTACGTTACAATGTTCATTAAGGAAATATTTAATGGTATTGAAATTACCTTTAAAATGATACCTGAAATATATTTTTATATTGAATTTTATTGGTGGATAATTCGCGAATTAAATTTCGCGGCCGCGTATTTCAAAAAGTGGTAGTATCGTGATAGGACTCCCAATAGTTTTTGAGTTATTAAAAAAAATTACATCGAATAAAGTGAATAAATTCATGCTTGAAATTTCTTTCAAATGAATTATTTTTTTATTTTACACTGCGTTATATTTTTTGTAATAACTCAGAAGCCATTGAGAGTCCCATCACGATACTTACAGAGAACATTCAAAATGGTTCCATCCTCTACATATATATTTTTCACGAATTTAAAAATACCATTTTTCAAATACGCGACCGCGAAATTTAATTCGCGAATTATCCACCAATAAAATTCAACATAAAAATATGTTTCAGGTACCATTTTAAAGGTAATTTCATTACCATTAAATATTATATAATCGTAATATAATCGATCCAAAGTAATCGTCACTTTAATATCATCCTCTAAGGTGTATCTATTATTTTGAGCAAATGTGTACATACATATGTGCCAAGTTTCGTTTTAATCGGTTAAGTAGTTTTTACATAAGTCCAAGTCAAATAAAATGAACAATATTATGACAAATGTGGGCGTAAAAGGGAGTGGCATCTAGCAAAAATCTAGTATAATAATGCTAGCAACAAATGTTAATTAATAAATAATTTAAATGATTTTTATTTCCAATTATAATAAGACAATGGTCTTCGCAGAAATCGTAATTCAAGAGGCCATAAAACAGAAATTCGAAGTGGTTTTGAAAACCCCTTTGGGGATTTTGCTAGACTAAAGCCCAAGTCGTATTATAACAGAGTCACAGGCAGTAAGCTGTGCCAGTGAACTGCTTTGATTAAAAAGCATAGAAATTGAAACGTTTTCACAAAATAATGCAGTGACAGTACAGTGTTAGAACAGTTAACTGATACATTAGCTCTATTTATATATTTTTACTGCCACTGATTGATTTGACAATTATTTTGTGTCACAAAAAAAAAAAAAAATCATAAAAACAAAACCAACGAAGAATGTAAAAATATGTATACAACTCAAAGAGAATAGGTGGAAAGAAATTGCAGTGTTATTTATTAATAACTTACATTATTTGACTTCAATTTTAAACTGTTCAGTGGAACATTATGGGTTTAAAAACAGTAAACATCAGAAACTGTCTAAAAATTTTAAACTGTACACTGTTTGAATGTGGTTTGGGCTTAATGGTACACTTTCATTTTGAGTTGAAATTATTAAGAAACTTTTTTCTTGTTGCATTATTTTTTTTTTTTAACTAAAGCTAAAGAAATAAAGAAAATATAAATATTTTTGGATTGTTTTAAAAAACAAATTATAAAAAATTATATAACATAATTAAACAAAACTGAACGATATATAGACAAATTTAAAAGATAAGAAGGCAATTGCGTATGACTTCATGACGTATAAGTAACCTTGAACTCTTTTAAGGCATTAACTATAAGCAGTGGCCAAATTTCATAGAATTAAGAGAAAACTTAAAAGCAAAATTAATTAATTTTGATGAGAAATAAATTTTTCTTTGTTTGCAGTTCATTAGCCAAGGCCAGCGAAAGTTCACTGTTATTTTAAAAGAAAAAAATATTAAAATTCCTATAATTTGTCTATAAATTATTTTAAATATAAAAGTTTTAAGCAAAAATTAAGCTGACCACATCACTTTTTATCTAAGCATATATAATAAGTCATTCTCATAAGGTATTTTAAAAATTTACAATATTCCTTTTTATCCATTTTAAGGTAAATAATTTATATAAATTAAATTTTAAAGTGTATTCCGTTTTAGAAAATATTTATCATCTTATCCACCTGCTAAACATATTTAACATCTAAGCTTAACGTGCAATAACCATTAGAGAAAATGCAGCAACTACGTGGGACCATCAACTTGAAAATGGAACATCATCAGTCTGTTGAAGTACCTATGTACTAATGGAAAATATCGTACAATAACAACAAGAAAATAAGTGATAGAAAAAATTCAAAAATATGAGAAAGAATACGTAAAACAGGATGTGATGCAATAACACAAAATATTGTTAACACAAAAGCACAAACACACACATACCTTAAATATACAAACTTTAACACTGTTACTTACTTGTTCATGTCTCTACAAACTTAAGGATGATATAAAGTTACAAACACAGACACGTTCACATATATTATTAGGGAAACAATTATAGGCCTTTCATTTTATTATACATTTAGAAATATTTTTCTAAAACTTTCCCTTTTAGAAGTGCTGAAAATTCTTTGAAAAGTGTTCTTTTCTAAAATATCAATTCAAAATTAGTATCTTTTAATTAATTTCTATGATTCGAAAATATAAGCATCTTCTAGCTTGATATTGTCTATCAAGCCAAGTTAAAAGAATAAAATATTTTAGCCTCTAAATAAGGCCCTTCTAAAGCTATCTTCTCTTTATCCTTTTTCCTCCAAATACCTTTTTTTTCAAAAATTTTGACTGAGAGAAAAAGTTAAGTTAAAATCCACAATACTAATAACACACTATGCATGCCAAAAAGCCAGAAATTATGTGACTGACTAGCTGAGTGAGTGACTGTCAGGTTGAGTGACAAGATTATAAAACAACTATGCAGCACCAACACCACCAACAACAACACTTACAATGTACAAAATTTTCCTTTTTTGTTGCTGTAAATACTATTTCTTTCCTTTACATCTTCGTTTATAACAAAATATTTTCTTATGTATTACATTTTTTACATGCATGCTAATCCTGTATACATACACAATAACAAACACTAATACATATTTTACACATACTACATGTAAAAATTACATAAACAAAAATTTATATTTTTGCATAAATGTTTGAGTTATTTGTTTGTGTGTGTATGTTAATGGGTACATAGCACTTAAATACATTTTAAATTATTGGTAAATTTGTTGATGTTAAATACAAATTTGAACAAAAATTATTTATATTAAGCAGTAAGCCCAAGATATAATAGTTATAGTTAAAACCAATGTATATATTAATACAACATTTTTGATCTCTCAAATGGGTGTAAACAGAGATTTTTTTTAAATCCAACTCAACTTAGTATTGAGATATTGTGAATAAAACTTAACCCGTGGTTGAGAAGATGGTTGAGGAGAAAGTGGCAAATTGGGATAATATTCCTTTAATTTAGCAAAGCGTGTAAGGGATTTCAAATGTATTATTTATTTATTTATTTATTTTTTTCTTTTTCTACATAAAATCAAGAAATTAATGTAATTAAAATTATTAAGCGTCTCTTTTGATACTCGGTGTAATGCGTGGGATAAGCAAAATTGTTCGATAAAAAATCGTAAATTTTTGCTAACCCTTCATCAAACAGATGTTTCAATAGTCAAATTGGTAACAAATATGGTCTGGCTAGACGACCAGCTCTATAATCTAAGGAGTGCGATCGAAAAAATCTTAACACATATTTTGCCTCATAACTTTTTTTGGAATTAATACTAAATTTTTATTTTTTTCGATCTAGTTGTCATGGAAAAATACTTCAGTTATTATTTTTAATAACAACCATGTTGATTTGTCGTGATTTTCATCAAAATGAGTGACGAAAATAATACTACAAATTATTAAAAAATTTCAAAAAAAAATCCAAATATTAAATTTCTGTCTTCAAACTGTTTCTAATGTTATTAAACAGTATCAGGAGAATTTGACCATTGATATTGAACCTGGTTCGGAAAGAAAAAAAGGACCACATGATATTGGGAAGGCCAGAAAATTGAAAGCATATTGAAAGGAACTCCAAACACATCTGGTAGAAAAGCAGCTTAGTTATCTCAGCAATTTGACTATTTGGTGCAAAAATTTATAGCAAATGCAGAGTTGATAACATATAAAGTCCAAAAAGTTCCAAACAGGAATGCTTCAAAAAATTTAGAAGTCAAAAATAGGACACGGAAATTAAAACCAAAGTTCATACAAAAATACTCAAGTTGTATAATCGACGAAGAAACGTATGTGCTGGCACAATTTTCGCATCTTCTGTGTCAAAACTTTTTATTGTTAATGCTCGAGGCAATGTTAAAGATAAGTTTAGGACCCAAAAGCAGAAAAAAAATGTACAAAATTCCTGGTATAACAAGCTTTTTGCAGTTGCGGCAAAACAGGAAAGACATTTGATACATTCGGATCTATAAATACCAAAATATGCATAAAGGAATATTTGCAAAAAAGACTTCTTCCTTTCGTAAGAGAGCACAACGTGCCCACATATTATTGCCCTGATTTGGTATCATGTCACTGCGGTAAAAAAGCTCTGTAGTGGTATCAAAACAATAACATGGTTTTTGTACCAAGAGAGGTAAATTTTCCAATTTGTCCGTAGTTTAGACCAGTGGTGAGATATTGAGTTCTTGTGAAAAGTGAATTGTAGATCACAAAGAAGGTGTTCCAAAATACTGAAGATTTACAAAGAAGATGTTCACACTGTTATAAAAAAGTGACTGAAGTAACTATCAAATCTCTAACGGAAGGGTTACCAAAAATGGTCCACAAGTTCATAAGTAGTGGTTAGAACTATAAACGTTATATTTTTCTGTGATCTGTTATAAATTATTAATTAAATAAAAAAAAATGAGAACACTAAGATCACCCATTTCCAAGTTATTGAATATTATATATGTTAAGATTTTTTCGAACGCACTCCTTATATATATAAAAGAGTAACATTACTGACTGACTGATTCATCATCCCACAGCCCAAACGCCTGAAGCTAGAGAGATGCAATTTGGAACGTAGGTTGGTATCCCGCTAAATAGATCCACTAAGACAAGATTTTTGGAAATTCGAATGTTTAGGGTGTAAAAAAGGGTAAAAAGGGTAAAATTGTTAACTTAATATCTCCTAAACTAATAGAGATACAAAAAAGTTGAATAGTTATTGTTATTCATTTAAAAAATAGTCGGACAAGTGTCTGGTACTTATTTGAAAATCGTCCCTTTTGTGGAGAAAAAGGGTAAAAACTTTATTTTGGTACTTTTTTGGCACCATATGTATCTTTTAAACAAGTCAACATACCGATAAAATTTACATCGTATTCGTAACTTATCAAAAAATTACAAATACAAATTTGGTACTTTTCCAAATTCGAACGTTTAAGGGGTAAAAATCGTACCTATTTTTGGTACTTTTTTCATAAAATATTTTGTTATATTTAACATCATGTCAAATGAGGTATGTATATATATATTTGGTTTATTGATAAAGTTAAATTTTTTGAAAAAAGGCACAATAAAATTTATATATTTAAGAAGTTTTACAACATTTATACTAATACATCATTGAAAAACTTTTCTAAATTCATATATGGGACCAAGTGACTACATCCGGTTAACGGAAATACCTTCCTCTGCTTGATCTAGGATCGCATCTTCCTCATGATCTTCGTTTTCATGCTGATAGGTGGCACGACAATAAGGATATACAAAAATAAATCTGAACAGAATGCCTGTATAGTGCCTAGGGCAAATTTTTCCGTAGGCCCCCTACTTATTCATACCCACAATATTTATCAAACTGCTAATAATAAACAAGAACGGTTCTATAACCACTTATTTAAACAAATTATCATGTTTATAGCTCAAATAGTATATTTTATTAGAAAATATGTTACCGTTTAGTCCGTTTTGTATTAAAAATAGTGGGGGCCAAGAAGTACTGAGAAAGACTCAGTGTTACATATACTTTCTTTTTTCACTTTCTAATTTTCATCGGAAACGCCTTATATATTTTTAAACAATTAAATAAACAAATTCGATTTGTTTTCATTTAGTATAAAAAAAAAAAAAAAAAAAAATAGTTTGTTAAAATATGTAGAATACAAATAATAAGCTTTTTGCAATCCTCGTGCCATTAAAATCGAGTTTTTGCAAGCTGTCAAATAATGAACTTTACAAAATCATTTTTTGCCCCAATCAAAGGAGAGGAACTGAAATAAAAAACATTTGGGTATGCAGGACGAATATGGAATTACACAATTGATAACAAAATTGAAGTTTATACCATAGATTATAACATAGATATGAAGATCCGTTGTCAGAAACCTAAGTCGGTTGTCAAAAAAACCTAAGTCTAAGAATGTATTAGTAAAAAATTGTATTGAAAACAAAAACAATTGTAGTACGTGTGCCTTTTTTGAGTAATTTTTTTCAATTGAGTTTTTTTAAGCTTCATATCTATGTAATAATCTATGGTTTATACTATTCCGTTTTTTGACAATATAGTTTTAAACTTAGACATTGTTGCGTTACATATACGTAACAGTGGGCATTAATGGGTTAATATAGGATACCATTACAACTTAGAAATTCATTGGAATACAATTTCTAATACTTCCATGGCTAAAAAAAAGTACCATAAAGGGGGTAGAGCGGGAAATTATATTTTATTCAAACTCAGTAATGAATTTTCAATTATATTAAACATAGAAACATGAAATTAAGTAAATGTAGTCCTATGTGGATAAGAATTCACAAGAGTGGAATTTGTGGTATTTAAAGATACATGGTCCTGTGGGTAAGAATTCTAGAGGAGGGACTTTGTGGTACTTTTTGAATTTCCTGTAATATTTAACCTTTAAACAGGAAATTAAATATACATGTTCCTATGTGGGAAAGAATACGCAAGAGAAGTCTGCGTGGTACTTTTTTGTTCTTCTAATAGTACTTTTTGAATTTTCTATAATTATGAACATAGAAACATGAAATTAAGGACATGTGGTCCTAAATGAATGGGAATCAAGAAGAGGGGACTTTGTGGTACTTTTTTGTTCTTCCTATGGTACTTTTTGAATTTTTCTTTAATTATGGATATAAAAACTTTGTGGTACCTTTTTGTTATTCTAATGGTGCCTTTTGAATTTTCTGTAATATTTAACCTAGAAACATGAAATTAATGATATGTGGTCCTAAGTGAATGTGAATCCATAAGAAGGGACTTTATGGTACTTTTTCGTTCTTCTAATAGTACTTCTTGAATGCTCTGTAATATTATTAACATACAATTGAAGATGTAAGGTCCTAAGTGAATCAGAATCCTTAAAAGGGATTTTAAGAAAATTTACCTATAATATAAAATTTTGTTTCGGCCCCTATGTTGGGCAAAATGGGCCGTTACCATATGGTCACGCCAGGCACTATATAGATCTTTTTTAATAAAAAAAATTTTTAAATTTTTCAAAAAAATGTTTTTTATTTGCAAATTTTCTTAAGGAGATGCAATTTGATATTAGTTCTAGTATGGTATTGAAAAACATATGTTATATACCATTCAGAATACCTATTGAGCTGTTGGTTGTAAAATATGACCTTAATCATGATCATGGAAACTTATTATGTTACAAATCTGCTTTTAGATATTGGAAGATCCACCCACTATAATTTACAGAGCAGGAAATGGCTTTTAGACTCCTAAATTCTAATAAAGTAAGAATTCCTTTCTATTTTCCTAGAAGCTGACCAAAAATTTCAACGCAAATTCCATTTAGATACAAAAAAATTCTGCTTAACCCATTTCCAACCACTGTTGCGTTTTCGCATCAGTAAATTCACCTATACCGTAACATATTTAGTTTAAAATTAATGATAATGTTTTATATATGTACATTTAGCTTGGAATGTTAACTAATTGAATTGACCAAAAAAAATTAATTCCGACGATTTTTTACCTCCGGTAGAGTGGATCAAAAAAAGGTCTATAAAATAGACCTTTTTTAAAAATTCATTCAAAAAATGTTACAAAACATCTTGAATAACCTTTAAAACGATAGCCAAGACATCAAAAAATATGAAGCTATTCACTTTTTGACAAATAATTTAGGGAGATAGAAACACCAAGCTACTAAAAATTGGTGTTGCGAAAACGCAACAATGGGCAGTGTGATTTAGCTACATCACGCAAGGTGGCGGACTGAAATTATGGACATTTTTAAGGTAATATAGTATATTAAAGTTATGCAAAATAATTAATCAAACCTTTATAGATGAACGCAATAAAAATTTTTACTCTAGCCTTAAAAAAAGTTGTATTCTATATTATTTATGACTTATGTAGTAAAAAAATATGCAATTGTCAGCAAATTACAAGTGGTTATATTTTTTACACTCATTGAAAACAAATGTAAGAAAATTAATTTCCAAATGATCGACGCTACCTGAATATGAAGTGTATTTTGTAAAGGATGCTGTTAAATTGAATATGATCATAAAAATTCAAGGAGTTGCCTGAAAAATTTAGAAAACTGATGAATAAAACCAATAAAATTATGTAATTTGTTGCTAAATTTTTTCAATTGTCTTAAAAAAGGGATAATAAATTTTCTTCAAAGTCATAAAATTTGCTAAAGAAAAACATAATATTTACAATTTTTATGACTAATATTTTTTATTCAAAGTTTTAAAAAATGTTAAAAACCAATGTGAATAGGTAAAATTTCATAATTTTCTAAATAGCCTTTTTCTATAAAAGGCCATGCTCTCCACTCAAAGTAATAGTTCATTTTGAGTTTTCAATCAAATGAGATGAAGAAGATATCAAATTATAAACAAAATAAAAGCTCCAAGGATATTCAAGGTATAATAAAAGAAAAATCTGTGAATATATGTGCACGGATAAATGAAAGCAAACACATTTTTTTCTTAGTCATTTGAAAATTGGTTCAATACCCCAATTTTCAAATCCTGTTTCAATTGAAATGCATCATATTATGAGCCACTGCATTTGGTATATTACCAGGATTTACGATTTTTAAAATTTGGTAATATTCTGCAAGAATAACAGAATCGATTTACGTAACATTTGTATTTGGAGCACAACGTGGTTAGGCATTCTATACGAAGGACCAAAATGCTTTCCTGACCACCGTATTGAAATCATAATCGAGATGATACGCAAACAGATAATCGAATGCAATGTATATTATATTCCAAATGCTTTAATGTGTAACATATTTTAATTAATTTATAATCTATTTTATAGATTATATGAAATTATTTAGTCTTACACCGTACAACATTTATGTTTGGAGCACAACGTGGTTAGGCATTCTATACGAAGGACCAAAATGATTTCCTGACCACCGTATTGAAATCATAATCGATATGATACGCAAACAGATAATCGAATGCAATGTATATTACATTCCAAATGCTTTAATGTGTAACAAATTTTAATTAATTTATAATCTATTTTATAGATTATATGAAATTATTTAGTCTTACACCGTAAGCTATTTAACGTTTTTACGTCATTATTTAGTTGCCTTAAATTCCAATTGAAATGGTCCACCTCCAATTTTTTTGGATCACATTAAATATATTTAACACACAATTTGTAAAATAATCGCAAAATTAAATTTAAATGACAAATAAAAGTCATTTTGCCATACAATTTGTTTAAACGTCTACTACGTATATGAGCGAAATAACACACCCCTAATTGACCATTGATGCGTTTTCGCAACACCCGATATCTCGGAAACTAAAAAAGCTAGGATCATAAATCTTTCGATTTTATGATCACAATCACTAAAATAGACTCTGCTCCTAACTTTATTAATTTATCTTAACGGGATCGGGTAGTGGTAAGAAATGGGTTAACCATTTTTCTCTTCTATATTTATATGTACTTTATAAAAAATGGTATAAAAATATTTTAATATATATGTAAATATCATAAGTTTTCTGTTAACGTTTTATAGATCTTGTAAATAATATTATAATCCGAAATTTTTGTAATAACAAAAAATACGTAAGTGAGTTATATGCAAAATAATAGATTTTTGTGAACTTTTATCGTGAATGTCTCACGTAAATCACACGTCATTATCGAAAAATTTTGACATGATGTACATATGAGATACCAAGAAAAATCCATAATTTGGTTTTTCTGCCTAAAATTTTGGTTGAAATCATATTTTAGTGGTTGGAAATTACGTTTTTTAGATAATTTCATTTTAATAACTATGATATATTAGTTGTTAAATTTTCTTAATTTTAGTAATTTTAAAAAAGTAACAAAATTTGGAATTCCAAAAGGTGCAGACGAGGAAAATTTAAGTTCTAATCAATTATTTATGGTTGAACAGAATAAAAAAATATACTTTTCAATATTTCAATCGCTTTGAACCACCTCTTAATTTTTTTCAATCAATATAATACTTTGTATTTTGTAGTTTTTGGGCTATTCGAACATTTCTAGGGTGTGAGGCAGAAAATTTAAAAACCTTTATTTTTCTCCGCATATATTTTATTAGATCAATGGTCAAAAATAAAAAAATAAAAATAAAATTGTAAAGACAAATTTTACTTATTTATTTATAAAATTTTACTTGCTTTACTCCTTGTTGCTATACTGCACATTAGTATGAGCGTTTCTTCGACATTAACTTGCAATAAGAAAAAGTTTGTTACCAACTTAACCGAGCAGCTAAGTTTCTCTTTTTCTTCATACTTTATCTTGTGGTACTTGAGGTGGTTTTGCTTACTTTTGGTTTAATTTGGCTGCATACAAAACACACACTTTCAAGTTACAACTGGAGTAACTGCAGCAGTGATAACAACAACAATAACATTAATATCATCATCAGTACATGTACTATAGTAAAAATATTATTTCGTTGTTTTGGCCAAAAAGGGAATATCATTGAAAACTTTTTTGTAATTTGTTACTTTTTTTGTGATAGGGATGCTTCTGTTGCGTGTGTCCACTTTTCATGCTTACTAAAATATTAAACACATATCCTTGACAACTTTTTCACACTAACTACTATAACAAAATATATATAGTATTTAAGTAGAGAGAGAAAGTATATGTGTGAAATTCTCGTAGCACCAAAATTAGAAAACTAACCAACGTGTTTTACAACTTCAGTTTTACAAACTATAGAGTGACTGTATTGCGCGAATAAATGGGCTTCATCACAAAGTAAAAGTTGTTGTCACCATTCAACATGATTCAAAGCACAAGCAAAGTGTAACGAAACTGAACTAAACTAAAGTAAAAAAAAGCTTAAGAAAAAGTTTAAAAAAAAAACTTTTTTGTTCGTAAATTTTTCAAAGAAATGAAACCAAGAGTAAAATAGCAGTTTTCAACAGCTAAAGATTAAAGTTATTATAATGAAACTATATTTAGAGGAAAACATTTTCTTTGATAAATTTTAATGTCATCAATTTTAGCAAATGTCTCAATATTGATGAGAATTTTAAGATGGTTTTAATTCAGTCTATTTTTTTTTTTAGAAGTTTTTGTTTTTTAAATTTGATGCCAAAACTTACTTGATTTTAACTAGATATTTTTTTTAATATTCAAAGCCGAAATATGGTTTAAGAAAGATACATATTCTTAACCCATTTACACAATTAAAATAATTGAGGAGTTGGATTCGGTAATAGTTTCAAATGAGTGTAAAATATGAAAAAATTTAACCTTATACAAAAGTGCTCTTTATGCAAAAATATGCCATTTGGAGTCCTTAAATATGCTGTAGAGTAAGGGTTTTCTAGATATCTGCTCCTAGCCGTAAAAAGTGTATAGTATTCCTCGAGGTTTTGAACTAATGATTTTGAAAGAGCCTATGTCAGGAGAAACGCAAAACTTGCAAATATTCCAATAAAAGACTGAATATTTAACTTTTATTAATTAATAGGATATTATTCCCTTTCCTACAAAAATATTAAATTTTTCAAAACTTTCAAAAATATTAAGAAAAGTTACAAAATATGTTTGTAATAATAATCTGCTTTAAATATTCATGAATTAAATTGGAACATATAGATAGTTATTATACACTTTGTTTACGCAGATCGATAAATTTATTTGGATTAATATTTAAGAATTACTTAAAGAATTTATTACATATAAAAATATTTAATATAATAAATATTCAAAAAATTAACCCAAATTTAACGAAACCTTAAGATAACTAACAAAAATTTTCCAGCAACAAATAAATACCTGTTAAATACTAAAACAACAATATTTTTATCCAATGTTATACAATAAGAAAATAGCAACAATAGAATTAAGAAAAAATAAAAACAGTTAAAAGTTCATTCAGCAGCAATGAATTTTATATACCCTTCAGCAATAACAAATTTATTAATTTTCACATATATGTACATTAGAGTGTCCCGAGAATAGCGTTTCTCAAATGATTCGTAAAAATTAGCTGAATATCGGAAAAATATTAAAACAAAAAAATTTTAAATTGGTTTTCAGTTCCCTACCAGCGATTTTAAAATCATGGGTCCCATACATTTTGGTAAAAAAAAGGTTTCGATTTTTTAATCGAAATGGGTATCAAAAAATTCGTAATTTTATGCTGGTTATGGAAAAAATATTTTAAAAATGTTTCCAATGGGATTTTCGTTCGCTGGAAGACTTTTTAAGGTATTTTGATAAAAAATTTTTTTTAAAAAATCTGGAAAAGTACATATCAACAGTTCTTACTACAATGCAATTTTTTTTAAATTTTAGCCTTAAAAGGAACAACATTATAAAATTCGTATCTATTTTTTTAAGAAAAATATCGAAATTTGTTTTTGCATGATGGTGACTACAAGATATTTTTTCTGAAATCTTGGATACTCCTTTACAACTTCTCCTTACATTTCAAGTGGATCAGATCAGCAGTTTAGGAGATACAGATTTATTACCAAGAATTGTACTTTGATACAACTCATTTAGTTATATTTTTGTTGTAATAATGAGAATAGAGATCAGCCCAGAAAAATTAGAATTCGTTGAGTTTTCTAAAAAAAAAAAAAAAAAAAAATGTCAAATATGTTTTTCGAATGTACAAAATTTTTCATCGTAGCAAATTCAAGCTACTAAATTATTTTTATTATCAAATATCAAACTGTCGAAGAGGAGTCAAAAAAATGTAACCTTCTCTCTGTTGAAATATACACTCCGAATGCAATGTAAAGGGTAATGTATATACACAGATGGACAAAATTCACCATTCATTTGCCTTTATGTAAGTTTGAAGGGCCTCTGTGCCCATAAAACAAATGATATATAAAAATAGTTTAATTCTGCATAAAATATGGTTTATTTAAAATGTTTTTTAGTTAAAATAATTTTTCTTTCATTAACCTTGTTAACAAAAATAAGTATTATTATTTGAAGTTCATATTTCTTGTGGACAAAAGTCACCGTCACTGCATCTATGTAAATATTAAAGAAACTTTAAGAAATTTCGCTCTTACCAACACTTCTGTCTAAATTCATGTAATATGGTAACTTTAAGACTGATCTGTCAAAATTTAATAACGGTACTTAATTTAAAAAATTTTCTAACGCCACTTCTATTAAAAATTAGTGAAAAAAGAAAAGAAACTACAATTGAAGAAAGAAAAATTATTTTAAGTGCGTACAAACAAAATAAAACGATCCGTGAAATACATTGGTTAACCGTCCACGTACCACCATTGCTGGAATTATAAAACGTTTTAAAGACGACCCGACATGTGAGTATCAAACAAGAAATGGACGACCGCCAGCACTATCTGTTCGGGAAAAGAGGGAAATAGTAAAAATAATTAAAAAAGAGCCTACAACTTCATCGTCCGAAATTGCTGCAATGTTAAAGGAAAACACTGGTACAGGTGTTCAACCCCGTACTGTATGTCGAGTGCTAAATTCTGCCGGGTATAATGCCAGAGTTTGCAGGAAAAAACCGCAGATCATGGTATGGGGTTGTATGTCGGCGGCTGGGGTTGGGGAACTAGTATTTATTGATGAAGTAATAAAAATATTTATTTGAATATTTATTTGAATATCCTTAAGGATAACTTGCATAAAAGTGCTCAAAAACTTGGCATTGAATCCGACTATTTCTTCAAGCAGGACAATGACCCTAAGCACACGGCGGAAATTGTTCGATTATGGATCTTATATAACACCCCTCACACTCTTAAAACTCCTCCTCAGTCACCTGACATCAACCCAATAGAGCATTTATGGGACCACTTGGATAGACGGATTCGAGAACATCACATTACTTCCAAAAATATGTTTAAAGAGAAATTAATGGAGGAATGGGAGAAAATTGATCCGGAAGTGACGAAAAAGTTTGTACATTCTATGCAGAAACGTTTGCAAGAAATTATTAAAAATAATGGCAAACATACCTCATATTAAAATAATAAAAGTTTTTAATTAACTTTACCTGACGGTGAATTTTGTCCAGTAGTTATATGAACTGTTTTGTATATTTTTAATTTGTTTTTTAATAAGTATAAGAAAAATGAGTTATTTTAACTGAAATAATATTTGAATAAAATATGCTTTTTGTTTAAGTTAACCATTTTTATATTTCAATTGTATTCTGAGCATGGAGAGTCTTTAAACATTGTACATGATAGCTGACGGTGACTTTTGTCCATGTGTGTATGTACAATAGAGTATCCCGAGCAGTGTTGCCAGTTTAGCCTTTTTAAGGCTAAATCTAGCCTTTTTGTTTTGCTTTTAGCCTAAAAATTTTCGTTTTAGCTTCTAGCTTTTTTGCTAGCCTTTTTTATTCTTAGCATTGCCTTAAAAAAGCTAAAAATTTACTCATTTTATTTTTACAGAATTATAAATTTAAGCATTTTTGTGTATTAATTCGCATAAAAAATCAAAAGTATTTATATATAACGAAAATTTTCGCCTGCGGCGCTTCATTCTATAAAAATATTATAATTATTTTTTAACAAACTTTATTACCCATAGAAACCTTTAATGTTATAGTTACAAATTCACTAAAATATCTTTAAAAAATACCAAAATCTTATAAAGACCTAAAAATAAATGCGTTTTTAAATAAAACAATATATTAGCTTTTTTCTGGCTTTATTTTTTGGGGCATTTAGCCTTTTCTGACCTTTTTTAAAGTCTAATTTAGCTTCTTTTTTTCTCAAGTCCTGGCAACACTGATCCCGAGGAAAGCCTTTTTAGAGATTTTGATGTAGGAAGACCTCTCAAAAGATGCGTAAAAATTTGCTTAATACGAAAAAATTATTTAAAAAATTTTAAAATTGGTCTTCAGTTCCCTACCAGCGATTCAAAAATCATGTGTCCCATACATTTTGGTAAAAAAAAGTTTCGATTTTTTAATCGAAATGGGTATCAAAAAATTTGTAATTTTATGCTGTTTATAGAAAAAATATTTAAAAAAATTTTCTCCCATGGGATTTTGTTTCGCCAGAAGACCTTTTATGGCATTTTGATGAACAATTTTTTTTTTTTTTTTAAATTTGGAAAATTATATTTTATTAGAAGTACTTACTTCAATGCAAATTTTTAATATTTTAGCCATAAAGGGAACAAAATTATAAAATTCTTATCCAATTTTTAAGAAAAATATCGTTTTTTTTTTGTTTTTTTTTGATGTACTAAAATGACGCAAAAATTTTTGCGAACATTTTTAAAAATATTTTTTCTATAATTGGCTTAAAATTACGAATTTTTTGATACCCATTTCAAGACTAAACTCAATACCATTTTTTGGACGAAATGTTCTAGAGCCGTGACATTCAATCGCTGGTAGGGAACTGAAGATCAATTTATTTTACGCATCGTTTGAGGGGTGTTCCTACAAAATTTTTGTCTACGGGACACTCTAATGTACATATAATATTTTTATTTAAATGTTGCAAAAAAAAAAAAATATAATAAAATATCCTTTTGAGAATGTTACCTTTAACTATTTATTTTCATCTATATATCAACCTGCAAAAATCATTCTCACACGTGCAAAAATCGTTTAACAAAACTGTGTGGTTACACAGTAGGGCGATTCACTTACATGTTTTAACGATAATCGAATCGTTAAAAATAGTAAACAACAAAATTGTCGATTTGTGATGTTAATATATAACTTAGTCGTTCTTCTGCGGTTGTTGTCTGTGCTTCCAAGCATCTTCTTTTAGGAGTAGTGATCATTTTGAAGAAAACCATTAACAGAAACATATCTTAATCAATATCAAATTTGTTTATTTTTCTTTTTTATTTGGTTTTCAACTTTACTTTTTTTCTTTTAAACTTTACTTTTTTTCGAAAAAAACATATAACACAATTTTTCCTCGTAACTTTTTTCGGAAGCAATATTAAATTTTATTATTATTATTTTTTTTTTCTAGTTATCTATGAAATATTATGTCAGTTATTACTTTTAATGACAACCATATTGATTTACTGTGAGTTTGATCAGAATGAGTGACAAAAAAAAAATGAACGTTCCATAAATTATTAAAAAATTTGTCTTACAAAAAATTATTATTAAACAGTATAAGGGGAATTTGACCATTGATAGGAAACCTAGTTTGGGAAGAAAGAAAAGGTCCACATGATATTGGGAAGGCCAGAAAATTTAAAGCTTATTAAAAAGAACTCCAAACACATCTGGTAAAAAAGCAGCCCCGTTATCTCAGTGCTCTGACTATTTTGTCCAAAAAATCCAGACAGGAATGCTGTAAAAAATTCAGATGCCAAGAATAGGGCACGGAAATTAAAATCAATTTTCATACAAAAATGCTCATATTGTATAATGGACGACGAAACGTATGTGCGTATGTTTCGCAGCTTCTGGGTCAAAATTTTTATGTTGCTAATGCTCGAGATAGTGTTGATGATACGTTTAGGATCCAAATGCAGACACAATTTCCTAAAAAATTCCTAGTATGACTAGCTTTATGCAGTTGTGGTAAAACAAGAAAGTCACTTGTTACAGTCGGCTCTATAAGTACCGAAATATACATCAAAGAATGTTTGAAAAAAACCTTCTACCTTTCAATGTGTACACACATTTTAGCCCGATTTGGCATTATTTTACTACGGAAAGAAAGCTCTGGAGTGGTACCGAAACAATAACATAATTTTTGCTACAAGAGAGGTTAATTATCCAAATTGCCCGGAGTTAAGAAAAGTGGAGAGATATTGGGATCTTGTGAAAAGAGAATTGAAGAGCACAAAAAAGATGTCTCAAAATATCGAGGATTTTAAAAGGAGATGGCCAAACTGTTCCAAAGAAGTGACTGAAAAAACTATCAAATATCTAACAGAAAAAAACGACGAGTTCATAAGTAACTATTAAAATTATACTTTTCTGTGAACTGTAATATAATATCGATTAAATATAAAAAAGCCAAAACTCTATAATCAACCTTTTCCAAATTATTGAATTTTATATATGTTAATATTTTTTCCTTTTTTTCATGTGTTAAAATTTTTTTCTGGGATATTAAAAAATAATGTTGATTGATATATCCATAATAATAGCTTAGTAATGTTTCAATTTGAGAAAGAAACGTCACAGGCTAAAATTTTAGCTAACTATAAAAATCGTGCGAAAAAATATGCACTTAAGTGAATGATTCTGTGAAAATAAAATTAGTAATAAGAAATAAAAAACAATTCCTTTTGGTTTTTGAAACAATGAAATTTTAGCCTTTTTAAGGCAATTTTAAAAACTAAGAAAGGCTGGAAAAAAGCTAGAAGCTAAAACGAAAATTTTGAGGCTAAAAGCAAAATAAAAGGGCTAGATTTAGCTTTATAAGAAGGCTTTCTATACATGCAAGAAAATATTCGGGAAAAGATGGGGTATGAAACCGTGGAAAACAGGTGGTCCTCAATCACCACTTGTGTACTATCAAGAACTCTCTGGCCACTCCGGTCACGGAGCAGAACTAGTTCATTACTATCTCCTGATAGATCATCGATAAGGCTTCTAGTAGGTATAATCACAGGGCACTGTATGATCGGGCGCATGTCGGAACATATGGGTTACCCAGGGAATAGTTTTTGTAGAAGTTGTTTAGATGATGAAGAAGAAGAATCCATACAACACTTGTTATGTGAATGTCCAGTACTGAAAAGGCGTAGAGTGCACATATTACAACCACAGAAGAACGACTAAGTCATAGGGTTGACTTCTTGGCTACTTTTAGTTGTTAATATAACAACACAAAAGTTTTTGTCTTTAAGTTAACCAAAACAAGTATCGTTAAAAGTGTTACAGAATAACGAAATCGACAATTTTGTTGTTTACTATTTTTAACGATTCGATTATCGTTAAAACAAGTTACTGAATCGCACTACTGATTAGGTTTGTTAGGAGTACGGGTTGGTTTCAAGATAGACCAACGAAAAGTTAGTTTTTTGTTTATGGAAAGGGAGAGGAGCTTTCTTCCCATATAGGGCATCACAATGGGCCTAATGGCCTCCGTGTGCACTCGCAATAGCGGACGACCCTTATAACCTTACTTAACCAAGCCTTATAAAGGCTGAACTAGCAACACTGGTTGTAATTGACCCATTAAAGCCGCGATGTTCTTTTATAAAAATAAGTTAAGAATTTTCCATACATATACACAGAAAAAAATATTTCAAATAATTTTTTAATAAAATTATTAATTAACTTTATATTGGAATTTAATTATATGATTTATTAATATAATTAATTTTCTAATCGATTTACAGTTTTGTTTTTAATAAATTGACAGCTGTGAATAAAATATAAAGAAAAATTATATATTTGTCTATAAAAATACAGAAATAAAATAAATTTAAGTAAATTTTCAAAAATTTTCAGCTCATTGCATCTATTTAAGGAAAAGAAGTAATAATAATATCAATTATTCTAGTTATTAATGTTATCATTTTGATGATTGGAGCAAAATCAATTAAAAATTAATTTACTTTTTTCTGTGTATTTTGCAGATAAAATATTATACTACCGAAAGAAGTTCATTTGAAAACGAGAGAAAAAGTTATAGTCGGTCAAGCCCGACCATATGATACCCTACACCATTGTGTACATTATAATTCGGGGAGGGGTCTTTTATTCGATTTGGAGTCAAATGTGGACCGATACTCATAAGTGCAAAATAAAACATACGAATACAGAATATTAGGTTGATGCTGACATTTATATGAATTTATTCACTTTTGGGTGATTCCCGAAAGAGGGCCTTATATGGGAGCTATGGTAAATTATGGACCGATCTTTGTAAAATTTGTCACTATCATTTATGTTCATATAAAACTTATTTGTGTCGCATATTAACTTGATACTAACATTTTAATGGGATTTATGCCCATTAAAGTGATTTTCTGAAAAGGGGTTTATATGGGAGCTGTGGTTAGTTATGGACCAATCTTTGTAAAATTTGGCACTACTATTTATGTTCATACAAAATTTATTTCTGTCGAATATTAACTTGATACTAACATTTTAATGGGATTTAATGGGATTTATGCCCGTTAAAGTGATTTTCTGAAAAGGGGTTTATATGGGAGCTATGGTTAATTATGGACCGATCTTTTTAAAAATCGGCACACTTATTAAGACTTATATGGAACGTATATGTGCCAAATTTCATTAAAATATTTTTATATTTAAGGATTTATGATAGTTAAACCCTTTTCCGGGAGGACATTTGTATGGGGGCTAGGTGAAATAATAGACCGATCATAACCAATGTCAATAGGCTTTGTCCCTGGACTATAAGAAACCTTTGTACCGAATTTCATTGATTTTGGTTCAAAATTGCGACCTGTAGTTTGATTACAAATTTACATGGACGGACAGACGGACGGACATCGTTAAATCGACTCAGAAAGCGATTGGTATAAATTAAGGTGGGTCTTAGACCAATATTTTTGAGTGTCACAAACATCAGTACAAACGCATAATACCCTCCTCACCTATGGTAGTGTAGGGTATAAAAATACTGGGAAACTTAAAAAAACAAAAGTTTTTATTTTTTCGATCTACGGCACTTTAAGGTAAATTTTTCGCTATAATGCTGTTTAAGATAAAAAAAAATTTAAAATATCGTATATCGCAAATTTGTATAAATATAAAAATCTTTTAAAGCAAAAGTTACAGGTATTAATATTTACTAAAACCTTTTCAAATATTTAATATCAGTCACATATATCAGTATTGCCATATAAGTGAAAAAAATTATTTTTTGTTATTACTATTTTTATTTATTTATTATTATTATTATTATTATTTTTCTTAATCATTTTAATTTTGTACACTATTTATGGATATGGAACTGACTCATACGCCATTAAATTCACGATGACTAGTTTAATAAATTTTTTTTTTTAGAATTATCCATAGTTTATTGGTTGTTAACATAAAGATTAAAAGTTTTAACTTAAAAAAAATTACCGTTATTATATATTTTTAATTAGTTCTGTGCTATAAAGAACTTTCCGAAAGTTGAGTATTCAGAATGTAGTCCCAAAAGAATAAATTAGGATTTACAAACTCAATGACGAATTTCATATACATTTACACCTTTTGTGAAGGGTATAATAAATTTAATGAATGCAATATATAAAAAAACCCAAAAAAAAACTTCGTTTCGCTATTGAACAAAGAAGCTTAAGCGCTAAGAGTTGTGCAATTTATTGTAAGATTTTACTTAAGTGAACGCACGTAGCATACAAAAAACACAATCTCATGAACACAAACAAATACACAAATAAACATATATAAATAATATAGCTATAGCAAAATATAAATGGCAACCCAAGCAACAACTACTTGCAATACCACTACCAAAGCAGTAATAATATTGTAGATGTTTACCCAAAATTATACCAACACATACACAACTACATGAATTTACTGTTATACACTGTTGTTTTGCTGTACTCTTTTACTCACACATTTTGGCAGAGGGAAGTAAAGTATAAAATTACAAATGGTACCAAAAGAAACACAATTGTTCTATTTGGATATAAACCAGAACACAATTTCAGAATAGAACTTAAAGCACAGTAAACATAATAGAATTTTAATCATTCGCTTCTAAAGATATAGCTAATCCTAAATATTATTAATACTTTAAAATTAACAAAATATACAGTTCTCAAGTGCTAATTTTCACTTGTCCAAAAATGCAAAAAGCGTACATGTGTTAACCCATTCCTCCCTGACTCCTGCACTATGACATTTATATTGTTTGTTCTGTTTCTGGTGTACTAAGCATAGAATAAATTCTATTGCTATGTAGTACCACTCATACTATAGTTATTGTTGTTACTTTAGCTATTATTATTACTATAGTTTCTCTTGCTATTTCTATAGATGCTGCTTTCTAAAGTACTGTTATTCTTCCTGTTGCAGTTACAGTTGTTGCTGACTGTTTCTACCGAATAAACTTATGTTGACCACAAGCACGTTAATGTGCGTTTTGTAGCGTAAAGAAATGCAACTGAATTAAAATGTGGTTGTATAGTGTGGATTAGTTGATGAGGATTTTGGTCATGCCACACAAATACATGCACAGACTTACATAAATATATGTGCATATTTCTATATAGAGAGATAAGTAAACTTATACATACATGTAATGTATGTATAAATTTAATACAATAAAATGTTTGTTAGTTTGTAGTTAGAACATATTATATGAAATTTTATTGTATGTTTAGATAGGAGAGCAGGATAAAAAGTTTTTACATCATAAAAAGATGAAAGTTTGTTTACAGAAAATTTAAAGATAAGGTTTCTATCATAGAAAATTTATCGGTAAGTTTTATATTAAAAAAAAAAGATTTTTTTTTTAACATAGATAACACAGAGAAACACTGATTCTGCGGAACGGGGTTTCTCAGTCAATTCGGATACATACTATTAATAAGTATTAAGTCTCCAATCCACTTTTTCCTGCATTGACTTCAGATCTCGCGATAAATCACGATTTGTAAAATTAAGGAGGTTGAGCTATATATTGAAACATATCTCGAAAACGACTTGTCTTATTTTGTTCAAAACAATATCATAAAATTTTAATTAAATTATCTTCAAGTCATTCTTATATTACTTTTTAATATAGTCAAATATTATAGAGATATCAAGCCCATCTTTTGAGAAAAAAATTTAATTTTAAACAAAATTTCAAGAAAAAAATTTTTCAAAAAATCATAAAAATTTTAAAGTGCAAAAAATTAAAATTTTTATTCCTCAATCATAAAGATAAATTCGTACCAAATAAAACAAGAACTATCGTATGTCATTAAAATCAATGCATAAGTTTAGATTTTATTAACAAATTAATCAAAATACTCATTTACAAGTTACATAGAAAAATTTTAAAAATCACAAGCTCATTCTTTTATTTTTTATTTTGTATATGTAACTTGTTATTGAGTATTTTCACTAATTTATGAATAAAAGCAGAGCTAATACATTCATTTTAATGAAGACAATTTTAATTAGAATTTTATGATATGTTTTTGAACAAAATTAGATAAGTCGTTTTAGAGATATGCTTCAATATATAGTACAACTTCCTTAATTTTACAAATCACGATTTATCGCAAGAACTGGAGTCAATTCAAAAAAAACTGAATACCGTGTATTCGAATTGACTGAGAAACCCCGTGTCGCAGAATTTTTTTTCTTATTTTGTAACTCTGTGTAATTTTTCTGTTGTATAAAGCGTAACCGTTAATTTTTAAAAAGTGTCCAATACCCAAAAGGGTATTTCAAAATAAAAAATTGGCAAAAAAGTGGATTTTTTGAAAAAAAGGGCTCAACTGCTTTAAAACCTTCAAATTTGTTTCTTTGATAACAACAAAACCAAAAAATTTTGTATTTTATGAAAAACTAATAAATCCAACTCTGTTACTAACAAAATAATTTATTTATAATTATTTTACAAACATTTTTATTACAGCAAAAATAAATATTTATTCACAAAAAATTACATACAATCCTCTTTTTATTAATTACACTTCTGTACGTTTGTAAGAGGTCTCGTATTCCAGTCTTTTAAATCCCCGTCGAATCAATTTAGGACCGAACGTATGGATCCACAATATTAGAAGTTGGACAAACTATTTTTTATTATTGATAATTTAGTAAAAAAAACACGATCCCCCGAGTGATTACTATGAGGAATGTAAAAATAAAAATTAGAATATAAGTATTAATTGTATCTGTTTTTTATTTTCCGAATCAGATCCAAAAAGATTCGGCATATGATGATTTTAAAACAATTTCAGTTCATTTATAAATACTCCGCGGCTTTTTATATCACTATAATATCAAACAACCTCAAAATAATTAATTTATTTGTTTAAATTAATATATATGGATCGATATATTTCAAACAACCTAGTTTCTCGTCATTTAGCACATAGTATCAAAAAGTCGCCATTTTAAAAAGGGGCCAAAAAAGTGGCCAGGTGGTTGAAAAAGGGGCAATTGGCGACTAAAGTCGCCAAACGATAACACTGGTTGTATACCATTTTTGATACTTAAAAAAAAATGTTTTGAATTTTTAATTTTTTTAAAGTTTTATAATGAATTTGGGAGAAAACAAAAAATCTCGAACACCAGACGAACATCACCATCTCCGATTTCGATGAAATTCGGTATACATATTCATTACGTCAATACAAAATTTGAAGTTCTTCAAAATTTTCAAATTCGTTGTAGTTTAGATTTTATCGCGGTTCAAGGTTCACTTTTTTCAGAGTATTTTCTTAAATACATGAAATTTAAATCAATAGATCTCCGGACTTTTTTTGTCCGATTTAAACAATCTTTGGCTCAAATAAATGCATAATCTAGAATCTAGTTTCTAATTATTTTTATGAAAATGCCATTTTTTAAAAGAAAAGGATAATGAAATCAATATTCGTTCTTGTATTAAGGATTTCAAAAAAAAAAAACATATCTTCCATTTTTATTATTTATTGTTAAACTGTTCCTTAAAGTGTTGGCAACAACAAATAAAAAATTTAGAGTGAAACCATCTGTGGATGCTGAGAAAATTAAAATTTAGTAAAAAAAAAACTCATTTATATCAGTGATAATTTTATATTTTTAGTGTATTTTTGTTTTGTATATGAAAATATGTGAAATGTTTTTTTAATTAAAGATTGTACATAATAAATGTCCCAAAAAGTTTGGATTTTCTTTGTAATGAAAAAATTCCATATTTTCTAAAAATACTGAAAAAACATAAATCTAAGGTGGTATATTCAACGAAAATTGCATCTAAAAAATGCATTATTTTCAAAATGTGAATAATTTTCCAAATCTTTCAGTTTAAGATGTGATAACAATACAATTTAAACGCAGTTTGAAATATATTAATCTGTTAAGTGGTCTTCAAGATATTGTAGCTTAAACTAACACACTTTTACGATTTGTTTAAGTTTTTGGAAATATTAATAGGTAAAGAAAAATCGCGAAATTTTACGATTTCACAAAGCTGAAACTGAAACTCATAAATAGATTCCTTGGAACATCTCAAATATTCGTCGTCAATCGAAACAGTACGTTAGAAATCGCGGATTTATTGTCTAAATATTTTCATTTAGTCACACCGAGAATCCTTGCTTCAAGGATTATTTTTTAAAGCTATTTATATTGTTCTACCAAGATATATTCATATATTATAATTTCTCAAATTAATAAAAAAAGAATCGCTTATAATAAGCCGAAGTTTAAAAAATTTTTTTATACATATTAAAATTTGTTCATTTAAAACACTTTCGAAATTTTTAAATTAATAAAGAAATAAGTAATTTATTTCTACTTAATGTTAATTTTCTCATCATCCTCTCATGGTTCCACTCTAAATTTTTTATATGTTAATGCCAACACTTTAGGGAACATTTTAGGGAAAATTATAAAAATAGAAGATATGTTTTTTTAAATATCCTTGATACAAATATTGATTTCATTATACTTTTCTTTTAAAAAATAGCATTTTTATAAAAATAATTAGAAAGTAAATACATTAAGCATTAATTTGAGCTAAAGATTGTTTAAATGGGACAAATAGGTCCGGAGATATATTGATTTAAATTTCATGTATTTAAGAAAAAAATTTGAAAAAAGTAAACTTTGAACCGCGATAAAATCTAAACTACAACGAATTTAAAAATTTTGAAGAACTTCAAATTTTGTATTGACGTCATGAGTGCGTATACTGAATTTCATCGAAATCGGAGATGGCAAGTTCCAAAATTGCGTTTTTTTGTTCGAGAATTTTTGTTTTTTCCCATTTCCTTTAACAAAAAAATTTCGACAGAATATTTTCTTTTATAGGAATTTTTTATTATTTTTTTTTTTTCAGTTCTATAAACTTTATTTTGTAAAAAATGTTGCAATAAATTTTCTTTTTATAGATAATTTTTGCTTAATATTCTTTTTATAGGAAACTTTTTCTGAATTTTCATTTTGTAGGGAATTTTCGCAAAATTTTCATTCAAAAGAAAATTGTCACTAAATTAGTATTAAGGCCTTTGTTAGTCGTTTCGACTAGCAACAGTGCTATTTTGAGTGATATTTCTTTATTCGTTTCATATTTTTTTGGGGGAATTTTACATAACCCGTGCCTTAAATAACATCTTGAGGTGTCCAGAAGCGGTCTGGAAGTTAGTATTTTGAGCAACATTGTTAGTCGAAACGACTAACGAAGCACAGTGCAACTTTTTTTAGTAATTTAGTAAATAATTGTTCCTAAAGGGGGCTTTATACTATAATACTTTGTATTAATATCAAAAATATACTTTATATGTTGAAATCTTAAAATTTTTGAAACCTTATTGCACCTCTGAAAGCAAATTTTCGCACACCTTTTTATTTGTAGTTTGATTTGTATTCAGTTTAGTTAAATTTTTCGTTTTTATTTTTTTAATATTTTAATAAAGAAAATAAAAAATATGACATTTAATAATACTTTCCATAATACATTTTTTGATATGTATTATAGAAAATGAAACTCTGGTATTAATACCAAGTATTGTAATATAGATGGTTACCTTAGAGTGTGAAATATATTTTTTGGGAAAATAAATACAATGTGACTTCCAGAAATAATTTTAGCAACACATAAGTATATTTTTTGTCACATTACACAATGATGAAGAGGAAGCTCTATTTCCTTTATCAAATAGAAAAGACGTGCTGAAGACTGAATAAAGCCATATCATAAAGTACTAACGATCGACTTCATCTTATGAGTTCTATAATAAAACCTAAGGACGCGATTCCAAACTAACGAAAGACTTACCGGTGCTGCTCTACATTTTCTGCATCAAACTAAACATTAATTATATTAATAGTTTATTAAAAAAATGTTAAAAGCAATTAAAGAACCACTTTTTTATAAAATTTCCATAAAAACTGCATAAGGATCTAGTTTAGCGACTAATGTTTTATCCGCAGTGCTCTACACCCAATATAACATACTGTATAAAAGGCAAAAAACTATTACAAATTTGAAATATGCAGAAAGTATGCAAAAACATTTGTTTTTAAAATTTTTTTGGTAATAATAATTATGGGATATACACAAGGGTGGCCCTTATTACAAAAAGTGTCCAGATTTTGGATCTCACCCTCTTGAAATGTTTCAATAGTCCAAAAGTTAAGATATGCCATATTTTGAACGGATTGAAGAAAATTTTGAGGTGGCTCAATGCGATCAAATTCTTAAAAATTATGACTTTTGAAAAGTTATTTGCTTTCACGGATCATAAATAATTAATTTTAAGTACAATTCTCTGGGTTTATATCTTGTTGAATTTCACAGATTATGAGCTTTCAGAAACGCCTAAAATCAGTAAGATTGGGTAACTAATAACATAATAGTTATTCAATTAAAATTACCGTAAAGAAAAGTTATTTTCAGGCAAATTGACCCCGAAAAATAAGATTTCAACCAGAATTTGAAGGAGAGAAACGAAACTTGGCATGACGTTTTATATATCCTGCAAATAATTTTACTATCCAAAATTGTTGTAATTGTAAAAATTTAAGTTCTAATGAATAAACAGAATAAAAAAATTAAATTTTTAATAGTTCAATCGCTTTGAGACACCTCCAAATTTATTCAAATCAATCTAAAACTTTGTATGTAGGGGGTGAGACAGAAAATTTAAATACCTTTACTTTCTTCCATATAAAAGAGGGCCATCCTAATAAACACATTTAAAAAAAAAACGTATGTTGTCTGTTCCAAATTTTTTATACAACTAACACTAAAGGTACTTATGTAACACCATCTCTGAAAAAGTACAAATATTGAGGTCTCTTCAGTTTTTCCTTAATATTTTGAAAACAACGAAAAGTATTTAGTAACTTTTGCTACATCAACTAAAAATCAATTGTTTTAATTTTAATTTCAATGATACGTCTTCAAATATTTTTAATAAAAGTTAATATTAGTCGTTTTGACTAAAGAAGCAGGGTTAATAGAAAAATTTCGTTAAATTTTTAATAGAAAAATTTCACTAAATATTTTTTTAGTAGATTTTCTTTTTATAAAAAATTCTCGCTAAATTTGGTTTTATAGAAACTTTTCTCTAAATTTCACTTATATGAGATTTTCGCTAAACTTTCTTTTTATAGAAAATTTTTTGTAAACTTCGTTTTATAGAATTTTCTTTTTATGTTAATAGACTGATTTCAGACAATCTCAAAGGTTCCCTATTGGACTATACAGGTTAATGTACATCAATTTTGCTGTTGATTAATTACAAGCTTTATCTGGACGCACGTTAGACGACGCACAGTGTCCCATTGAAAATTAAATGGAAATAAATATGCAGTTTCCGAACGTCTGGCCCGAATGCGATGAAATTTAACACAGTGATAGAAGAGTTAAAGTTAATGGGGGCGGGTCCACATGATCCCAAATTGGGTCACATCCGGTATGACAAATATTTAAAACGATGCTGATACGCATGTGACCTCCCTCATATATTCCCGCGAAGACAAGGGTCTCCCGAACTAGAACTATTTTTATACCCTACACCACCATAAGTGATTTGTGTCAATGTTTGTAACGCACAGAAAAAATTTCTCAAACCCCATTTTAAAGTATATCAGTATTACTCTCTGATTCGATTTAACGAATTACGTCCGTCTGGCTGTCTGTCCATGTTAACCTTGTGAGCAAAGTAAAGGTCGAAATTTGTAAGATATTTGAATGAAATTTGGCACATATAATTTTCTTGGCATATCGACGAAACCTTTTAAAATAGGTTGTTATCGATCCATTATTTCTCCAAGCCCCCATACAAATATCTCGCCGGAATAAGGTTAAATACAAATCGGTACTATTAAGATTTATATAAGAGTGAATTGGAATACCAATTTTCAAGAAGATTGATCTTAATTAGGCATAGCTCCCATATAAGGCCCAATTTATAAAATCGTATAAATCGCATATAAATGACAGTATCAAGATAATATTTGACACAAATAAGTTTTAGAGTTGGTTAAGTATCGAGTACTTTGGTACTCAGTACTCGATACCGACTGTTTTTTTGAGTACTCAATACCAAATCATTAATACTAGATATTTTCAGAGTTATATCTTGAAGTATAATTTAATTGTTTTTTGTGCATTATTACACAAAAAAATGCACATTTAATAGAAAAGTATCAACTGTACTTGTTATAGCGTCATATTATTAATAAGATATAAAAATATATATAATAACGAATTAGAAACATGTTCAATAGGGTGTCCCGTAGACCAAAATTTTGCAGGAAGGCACCTCAACCAATGCGTTGGCCAAAGTGTATGGGGCCCAATATTTTTAAACCGCTGCATGTTGGGGTAAAATGTGTCAAAAATGGCGATTAATTGCATTTTGAAATTTAAATTTTTGCAATAAAGTTGGGTAGCAAATGAAAACCTTATTTCCAAGATTTTTATATCACTTTAAAGTCCTAGATAAATCCTTTAGAAAACATGCTTGTATGTACTATGTCTCCTATATATTCATTTGAAATTTCAACAATCTCAACTTTGCAAGATGTTGGACAAGCCTTTTCCATGTCATTTCAATATTTTCAACCGATTTTATCATGTTTTTTGCCATTTATTAAATAACAAAATTATCTATCGAATAAAAAAAACCTTAAGTCGATATCATTATTGAGTCAAAAAATAAACGATTTTGAGTAGACAAATTTGCAAAAATTAAGATGAACGGAAGGATGGACATTAAAATTCTCTATCAAAATTCTTAAAATTTCAAAAGTATATTATTTTTTTTACTTCCAAATCAATATAAAAACGAAATCTAAATGTTATAGTATTGATATCACCTTTCCCTGAATTAAGCACCATTTTCGACCCATTAAACCCAAATGCAGAGACGGACGCACGGACATTGCCATTCTGCCAAAAACATGTAATAAATAGAAAAATCAAACGTGATTATTAAAGTGTTGATATCACCCTTCCCTAAAGTATACATCATTTTCGATCCTTTTAACTCGAATGTATAGACGGACGGATATTAATATTCTGCCAAAAAAAAAATAAATTTTAAAATTCTAAAAATCAAATTTTTACCTTATAATTAATAAAAAAAAAAAATAAAATGTGATCATTTAAATACTGATAACACCTTTCCCAGAATTAATCGCCATTTTCAACCCCTTTTACTGGTAGGAAAATGAGGACCAATTTTTATATTTATACCCTATACCACCATAGGTGGTTGGGGTATTATGCCTTTATGCTGATGTTTGTAATTCACAGAAAAAATTATCGGACCCCCACCTTAAAGTATATCATTGGACTCATAATCGTTTTCTGAGTCGATTTAACGATGTCCCTCCTTCCATGTA
The DNA here is from genome assembly GCA_951394005.1 of Protophormia terraenovae. NCBI lineage: Eukaryota > Metazoa > Arthropoda > Insecta > Diptera > Calliphoridae > Protophormia > Protophormia terraenovae. The sequence goes on from OX596073.1 coordinate 54,353,713, forward strand.
AAACTTGTGAACAAAGCACAGGTTGAAATTTTAAAGATATCTTCATGAAATTTTGCGCAAATAATTATTTTGGCACAAGGACGAAGACTACTGAATATGATTGGTCCATTATTTCACCTAGCCCCCATACAAATGTCCTCCCGGAGTAGAGGTTTAACGATCTTAAATAACTTAAATATAGCAATATTTTAATGAAATTCAGCGCAAAGAGGTTTTGTACATGTGTCAATCTTTGTACCAAATTTCATCCAGATCGGTTCATAATTGACCATAGCTTCCATATAAACCCCTTTTTAGAAAATCACTTTAACGTAATCACTTTCACAAACAAATGTCAATATCAAGTTAATATTCAACACAAATGATTTTTATTTAAGTAAAAATCACAGTGCTAATTTTATGAGGTTTGGTCCGTAATTTATAATAGCTCCCATATAAATCCACTTTCGGGAATCACCCGAAAGTGCTTAAATTCTTACAAATATTAGTATTAAAGTAATATTCTGTATTTGTATATTTTATTTTACACTGGGTATAATTATCGATCCACAATTGGCTACAGGTCTAATATGTGAGCCCTCCCCGAATTTTGTTGCACATACATGATAGTGTAGGGTATCATATGGTCGGGCTTGACCGACTTTATCTTTCTATATCGTTCTCTTTTACGTTTATTTTTGAGGCGGTGCTTCATAAAATTCAAAAACCGTTAATGTATTGAGCAGTACCGAGTAGAGAAAGTTCTATAAATTTAAATACATCTATTAAAAAATTAATAAAAATAACAACATACTGTCAATTTGCGGTTTTCAACCGACTGGTCCGATATCAATGAAATTTCACGTAGTGATAGAAACACTATATTTTTATTATACCCACCATCAAAAAGATGGAAGGTATATTGATTTTGTCATTCCGTGTGTAACATATCAAAGGAATCATTTAAGTATATATTTTCTGGGTCCTGGTTAGATTCTGAGTCGATCTAGCTATGTCCGTCCGGCTGTCTGTCTGTTAAAAGCAGGATAGGGCTCGAACGGGACAATCTAGGGGGACGAAATTTGGCTCAAATATTTATCTTATATAAGGTTTATTTGGTGTTGAAAATGAGAAAAATCGGTTAATAAAAAAGTAATGGCTAAAATACTAGAAACTCAGGATGTCCGTTGTAGCTTCATATCATAGTTTTCTGCTGATATCTCTTAAACAAAAGCATGTACGATCACGAAATTTTGTACAGATAGTTCGAGGGTTGATGTAAACTTGGAAACCAAAAATGGGCGTGTTCCGCCCACTTTACCGCCCTTCTCCCATATAAGGTGAAACGTCAACGAAATTTTGTACAAATAGTTTAAGGACCAATGTAAACTCGGAAACAAAAAATGGGCGCCTTATTTTTGTTATTTTGTTTAAATTTATAGAACTTTCTTCAAAAATATTTAATTTGTTTTCTTGCTAAATTTATTTTTATAAAAAAATTGTTGATAAACTTTCGTTTAGGGAAAATTTTATGATTTTTGAGCATCTTTTAATAATGTCCACGTTTTACCAATGTTACATGAAATCCTTATACATAACCATATACATTTTGTATCTATTTATAAATGCATGTAATTGGAATTTGTTTGTTTGTGTATTGGAATGTATACGAAATGTTAGATAATAAAATAAATAATTTCCCTTAGATATTTGGCAGATAACTTTAATTATACTAGGAATATTGATGTGAGAAATTTTATAGAGCTCAATTCGCAACTAATAAAAAATTAATATAACTGAGACATAAATGTAAGATAATTTATAAACAATTAATCGTTTAAAGGGAGTATTTTATATCAATATTTATTAAAAGGACTAAGGAAATATTTTAATGTATGATATTTGATGAATTGCGAAAGTAACAAAAAGTTTATGAAAATTGAATAATAATAATAATAATAAAAGTATAGCTTTGGGGTTGCACAAAAGCTTAAAGAGACTTTTATTCAGTAGAAAACAGCTTTTCACAACCGCTTTATATTCTCAGTATGTAGCTGCAATCAAACGCCATTTAATAGGAATTTTATAGGTTAATTAAAACTTGTTCGAAGAAGTTAATCTGTTTTATTGACATATAATTGAATTTATAAAAAGTCAACGGGAATTTTAATTATTCATAGAGTAGATGTCCAAAAGCTTACATTAGCTTAATTTTTAATTATTAAAATTTCTCATGAAACTGTTATTCAACTTAATATTTTATTACTTTTCTATTTCTTTTTCGTCGAATATTTATTTGTGTTTTAAAATTTTTTTGGTGCTTATATTTTCTACGTATTTGATATTAAAAAATATGGTTTAGTAGAAAACTATTTCTATGAAAATCTCATAAAAATACTATTTGCAATTTTCCAACCAAATAAAATGCACAAACATTTACAGCTATAAAGGCAACAAATTAATGTGTGTTTAAGTTTATAAGTGGTTTTACTTATTTACAATGTAAGGCAAATATAATGAACATTATATAAAAAGTTATTTTCCCAAAGTCCTCAAGTTCTGTTTTGTTAAAAAAAAAGAATTTGTTTGGCTCGGATATGTGTAAATAATGATAGGTTTTTTTCAACCTTTTCCAAAAACCTGGTACTGTAAAATTTTTTCTAAACATAAAAGGATAAGATACCGCGTATAATAATGAAATGGTATAAAAATTCTTTGCTACTGCCACATACTGTCAATAAAAACGTTTTCCGATTGTAATCTCTTTGAATATTTTCAATAAAAATTTATTAATTTTATTATTCTTTGTTTTGTCCTCTACTGTTTGCTTGTTATGTTTAACTGCATGTTTATTGTTTTTGCTACTTTGCAACAAAGCTTTGTGTCACATCAGAAACTATTTAAGAAACTTTACTTTAGATTTTTATTATTATTATTTTAGAGCTTTCTATATGTATATACACGTACACATGCTCTTGTGTATTTAACATACTTGTATACACTTTACTAACACTAGGAAAGAAATAACAATAAAAAGACTAAGAACTAAAAGAAGGATGCCTTGATGCACTTAAGCGTTTATTGAAAATTCCTTAAGTCAACCACTAGGAAACATATTGAAATATTGCATATTAGTTGCAAAAAATACACACATACCTTTAAATATACCCAGCAAATAAAATTAACTGGAAAAGAGCAAGAAAAGTAATGATTTCAACATAATGTTTTCATTAGAAGGAAGAATTGTTTTGACGTATCATAAAAGTCAGAGCATAACAGTTATTTTGTGATATCGCAAAAATATATATGGGCAATTATCAAAAAATTTTGATTTTAGCCCTTCAAAAAAATACGAATTTTTTTTGATGGCGAAAGTTATGGCCGTTTTAAGTTGAACATATAAAAATTTTTACAAACTAGAAGTTTATGTACAATTCTGGTCAAAATTACACATAATATCAAAAGCTATTGAGTTATTCAAATAAAATTTATGATATTTTCAATATTTGATGGTATTAGTGCAGCATATTTTAGGGTTTCCTAGTAAAATTTTTAAGAATTTTCTTTTCAATAAAAATTGCGATTTTTAAAAATTTTGTAAAAAATTTTGATCGAATCTAAGTTATTTCTCCATATATTGAATGAAAATATATTTTATTAGAGTTTATTACAAAGAAATGCTATTTCGCAAAGTGATCTTTTTTAACACAAGTAAGTATTTTCTGGTCCATAAAATGTTTATCTCTCAAAACTTTTTGATGCGCCTCCGAATTTTTATTAAGCATAACAAACACTTACTAATTATGTCAATTATACTTAATTTCATACTGTCAACACGATGTGCCTTAGCAAAATGTGTTTTGACAAAAGTGTCCCGTTTTCAATTATCAACGACATTTGACTTAAATTTATGATCCCAATCAATTATATTTATCGCCACTCTTATATCTATATATCTAATATTTGTTTAAATTGAAATTTTCTATATAAAAATACAAAAACAAAAAGTGCAAAAAACTGAAAAATTTAAAAAACAAAAAATTTTGTCATAAAAACTTTACTACACGGTATTTAGTTGTTTAAAGTCTGCACAACAACAAAGATGGTGCAGAATTTATCTGTAAAGTCCGATTAGTTTACTTATGATTAGAGTATTCATTTTACTCGACTTTTTCATTGTTCGAATAAACAAATAACTCGAAAATGCAGTTTTTAAGTTACTCGAATAATCGAATAAATCTTTTAAAATTTTACTAGATTTTACAATGCTTATCAAAAAGAAAACAAAAATATAGCTTAAAATAAGAAATAGTCTTTCCAAAATAATATAAAATTAAAATTTGAGTAAATATTTATGAATACTTGTTTCTTTTGCTTTGATAATGCCGTTGTTTCTCTATATTTAATATATTCATTAATAGTTAAATAAATTGGTCTAACAAATTTGGTCTATCAGTTTGAACCAAATTTTATATTAAGGGCAGGGACCGTAACCGTTATGACTTTTATTATAAAAATCAAATATTAACAGTTACTTTTTGATTTTTATTTTTTCGAGCAGAAATACCGGTTATTTTTAGATTTTTATTTTTTTGATCAAAAATAACTTTCATTTTTGATTTTTATTTTTTCGAGCAAAAATAACAGTTATTTTGCTCAAAAAAATAAAAGTCGAAAAATAACCGGTATTTCTTCTCAAAAAAATAAAAATCAAAAAATAACTTTTATTTCTGCTCAAAAAAATAAAAATAAAATTTTAAAAAGCATTTCATTTTTTGAAAGTAGACTCCATACAGATCACAATGATATATTTGAGTCAGTTTTCCGACATTTGGTTGCTACTGTTTTTTTTTTTTTTTTTTTTTGTTTAAAAATTCAAAAATAACAGTTATTTTCGGTCCCTGATTAAGGGTAGTACGAAGTGCTTTTTGTAACTTTTGTGACGCTATAAAATGACTAGCTTTTACACTGTGAAAAAAAAAATGATTCCCATTTAAAGATAATTATAAATACCTTTGATAAAAATTAAAACTAATGATGAGTTTTTATCCATTTTGGAATAATTTACGATTTTGTCTCATAACCTCGCTTTTTAATTTGGACACATACTAACTTATGTACAACAGAGGTTTTCATTTATATACAAAATGTTTGTACAATATTTTTAAGTATCGAAGATCTAATAAACCCAGATTTATTTTGGGTATTAGGTTGTATAATGTTTTATAATTCATTGTTCAATTATGTTCAATATTTAAAAGGCATTAAGATGATCATTTAAAATTATATAAATGTATACAATGTTTCAGATAATAATTTACTCTTATTTGTATTATAGTGATCTCGAGACAATGTTTTAGTTCCATATTGTGGAAAAACTTTTAACAATATCAGTGTAAAAATATAAGAAATTATATAAATTTTTATAATAAATTAGTCAAATATACATTTAGTTAGAATTACTTTCTTTTCCTCATTTAATGGACAAATTTATTGTAAATTTAAAATAAATAATTCTTTATCCTAAATGTACGCGTAGGAATTATAATTGGCTCTATTTTGAATTAAACCACAATTTCTACCAAAATGTAAAATAGTTTATTTCTCGTTTCTTCCTATTTTTGTAATAATTTAGTAAAAACGACTCAGTATAATATTTTACATAAATATTATTTGGATATTTGTCCGTTAGGCTGTGAAAGATATGCGAAAATATATTTATTAGTTTCTGAGTTATTGCATTTTGAAAATGAGAAAAAGCACTTTGGATCCTTTTTTTAGATAAAGTGGTTCAGCTATTTTTAACATAAAGAACGAGTTTACATACTAAACTTAATTTTAAGTCCAAATTCCTTCTATATTACAAATTTCATTCAAACGATCACATCCTCTACACCAGTCTGAGCATTATTGAAAAATGGGAAAAACTTAGTAATTTTTAGCCATTTTTCAAAGTTTTAGAACTTTGAGCAACAATCGTGACTGTAAGAAGAAACCTATGGTACTAAAATTTTGCACTATATTAGTTTAAGTCTTGTGAGTTCAGATCTGTAACCAATTTGTTTAAAATATTATTACCAGAAAACTTATTAAGGATTTAAGTCAGTTTCAGCCAGGATAAAAATTTTTGATAATGGCCCATATAAAATATCGCCAAAACGCTAAAAAGAAAAAAGTTGTCGCCATATACACTCCCCGAAATATTTATAAGTCCAAAATAGTTTTTTATATTTCTATGGAACTACAAATGCAAGTTCCATAGAAATATTTGACACACATATGAAGACAAGTAAGGTAGTTTTTTTAAATGTAAAAAAAGTTGGTTCCTTTACTCCTGTGCAAAAATAACGAGACTTTTACTTGAGCTTCGAACGAAATAATTATAAGACCAAATATGACGAAGTATTTTAAATATTTAAAGAAATGGAATATGTTTTCAAAATTTTTAAATTCTTTGCTCGTATTATTAATAAAGGTTGCACAGAGTTAGATCAGAGTTAGTTTTTGGTACAGTGGGACAAATAAATTTTTGCGATATAATCAATAAAATGTAAAAAATAAGCCCAAAGGGTCAATTAAGTTATTTTTTTCTTTGTATATTAAAAAAGATTATGGGGAAATTTGTTGTTTATTGCTGTTCTTGTAATTTAATATCATAATATGTAAAACGAATGTATTTTTTTACGAAAAAATCTATTTATAGCCTTATGTTTTTGAGATATAGAGAGTCTTGTTCAGAATAAATCAGAAAATATTTATCATGACTTAATAAAAATTGGCCAGAATGTCAGTTGTAAGCTAATTTATAATAATTGCTAACTATACTAAAGATATTTAGTAAATATATCTTGTAAGAATATTTTTTTTATTGCTTTAATAGCTCCGGAAGTTATAACATATACGCCATATAATATCTAGCCTTCATTTATGGTTATTTGGAAATAAATTGTATCCAATTTTTAATTTTTGTATCAGAAATTGCGTAAATACTAATAATCAAGGGTATTCATTGGAATATAATTGAGATAAAAGTTCATTAACAATAAGTATAATTTCTACTACGGAATTCATTAAATTGCGCCTGTTTTCTGACCTACTAAAATAAGTTTACTAGCTTTTTAGAAACAAATTGGCTATTAATACTTAAAAAATATCTTGCGATTAACAAACTGTCCAATTCTTATTAAAATACTATTAATATTTCCTGATTTATTCTCAACAATACATTAAATATCTTAAACATTTGAGGCTACAAATACATTTTTTACGTAAACAATTAAATTAATTTTATATATTTTGATCTTAATCTAGTCCAAAATTACAAGAACAGCAATAAGCAGCACTTTTCCCATAATATTTTTAATAAACAAAGGAAAAAATAATTTAATTGTCCCTTTGGGCTTACTTTTTACATTTTATTGATTATATCACAAAAATATATTTGTCCCACTGTACCAAAAATTAACTCTGATCTAACTCTGTGCAACCTTTATTAATAATACGAGCAAAGAATTTAAAAATTTTGAAAACATATTCCATTTCTTTAAATATTTAAAATACTTCGTCATATTTGGTCTTATAATTATTTCATTCGAAGCTCAAGTAAAAGTCCCGTTATTTTTGCACAGGAGTAAAGGAACCAACTTTTTTTACATTTAGAAAAACTACCTTACTTGTCTTCATATGTGTGTCAAATATTTCTGGGATTGCATTTGTAGTTCCATAGAAATATAAAAAACTATTTTGGACTTATAAATATTTCGAGGAGTGTAGAGAAAAATCCTTTAGCTCGAAACATTCTACTATGCAATATAGTTACTCGATTAAGAAGAAGGCACGCATCAAACTTGAGGAGCTAAAATATACGAATTAAAATAGATTTTTGTCTGACGGTGGTTAGACAAAATTAGATATTAATATTTAGATTTTAATACTTATTGTTAATTCAAGTACAACTACTGAAGATTCAATAAATAAAGTATTTAATTAAAAAAAAAAAAAAAACAAGCGCGAATGTTATATTCGGCTCTGCTGAATCTATATACCCACCATCAACTTTCTCAAATTTTACGTTATATGAGAGGTGGGCGGACTACGCGCATTTTTTGTTTCTGAGTTTACAATGGTTCTTAAAATATTTGTACAAAATTTCGTTAACGTTTCACTTTATATGGGAGGTGAGCGGTAAAGTAACATTTTTGGTTTCCAAGTTTATATCGACCCTCGAACTATCTGTACAAAATTTCGTTATCGTACATGCTTTTGTTTAAGAGATATCAGCAGAAAAGTATGAATTTTGCTCATTTTCAATACCAAACAAACCTTATGTAAGATAAATATTTGAGCCAAATTTCGTCCCCTTAGGTTGGCCCGTTCGAGCCTTATCTCGCTTTCAACAGACAGACGGAGGGACATAGCTAGATCGACTTAGAATCTAACCAGGACCCAGAAAATATATACTTGACAAAATCAATATACCCCCATCTTTTTGATAGTGGGCATAAAAAAAAGATGTATATATAAAACATCATTAGAAAAATGATCGCCATTTCGTGAAAATCACTATATCAAGAATAGGTAACCCTCGATTTACGCGAAACTTCATTTACGTGATTTCGTTATAACATTTCTAGAAACATGAGTTTTTGTTTAACGCGAACTTGATATAACGCGTTTAAACAATAATGGCAAACCTTGAATTGCGCGAAATACAGTAATGTATACTGAATCGTGAGCAGAAATGTTTATTAAAAAAAAAAATATTATTTTAAGAAAATATTTTAAAATGGAATCCAAAATAAAAGAATATTGGGACAATTTAGTAGAAACATATTATAATACACTTGTTATTTAAATATAACTAGATTACCAAAATAGTATATAAATAAAATAAAAATAATATGATTGAACTAAGTTGTAAATTTTGTTCAATTGTGATTGCTTCGAACAACTTGAAAGTAATTTTGGCTATCAATGGCATGATCTTGAAACCGTTGTAAAATTTTAAATCAATTAATAAATTATGGTATGACAATCGATACCAAAGGTCCTATGCGTTCAAGTAAAGAAAATTGTTGGAACCAACATAAAAAAGTCCCGAAAAGCCGCATAAATCAAGAGTTACCTGTATATATATATATTTTTTTCTGTTTCAGTGATTTTCATTATAGGATTATTTTTTTAATGAACTTTATATATTTTTTTTTTTTTTTTTGCTGGGATATACATACATATAAGTAGGTATGTATGTATATATGTATTTATGTATGTATGTATGTATGTATGTATGTATGTATGTATGTATGTATGTATGTATGTATGTATGTATGTATGTATGTATGTATGTATGTATGTATGTATGTATGTATGTATGTATGTATGTATGTATGTATGTTTGTATATACAGCTGCGTTCATAATAATAGGAGTGGTGAAAAACCAAACTTTCTGAAGTAAAAATTTATACTAATGTAATTTTAAAACCTCGGCAAATTTTAACGGTATTTACAACGGAATGTAAAAAGTTAAAAACAAAAGAAATAATCCTAAAAACAATTACGTTTGCGATTTAGTTCACAATTGTTTAATTTTTCGTTCAATGTGTATTGATCATAAAAATAGGAGTGATGGTGAATTCTTAAAAATTAAGATGTTTACGTTAAAAATGTTTTAATTAAATTAAAAAGTAATTATGAGGAAGTGAGCTAAGTATATTTTAAATAGATTTTTTTCATAAAACAGTTATTTGTTTAATAGCGGGACGAGGAAAACGCTCTTCTGAGGAAAAGAGAAATTAATAAAATAAAAACGTAGAAATCATGGAAATTTTTTAGAGAAATCAAGTAGATGTTATCATGTGTCGATAAAATTATGGCAAATGTGTTATCGTACAAAAAGAAAGTGGAAATGTTAAGCCGAAGCGAAAAATATCGAGTGCGGATGACCTTTATGTAGTCCTTTTTAGTAAAATATATTATTTTCTGTCACCAAGTAACATCTAAAAGAAGCTAAATTTGTCAGTTGATGCTCTTACTATTCGTAGAGGCTTGATTAAAAATAATTTATTTGCTCGCAGTCCTCGAAAAACACCACTGCTCTCCAAAAAACACGCAGCCTACGGCTTGCAGTTCTCACAAGGGTACATTAACTGGTCAAAAGAACAATGTAGGAACATTCTGTGGTCAGACAAAAGCAAAATTGGTGGAATTAGACTCCGACAGTATGTCCAATGCCTTTTCAACATAGTATTTTAATCACAATATAAAAAAAAAAAAAACACTGTTAATCATGTTGGTGCTAAAATGATAATATAGTGAGTTTTATAATACGATTGGGTTGATCCAATACACCATGTAAAAGAATTATGGATCAACGGTTACATGTGAAAACAAAGAATAATTTAATGCTGAGTACAATATCCCTTTTAATTGGGACTTAACACAGGATAACGATCCTAAATACATCCATTTAATGCCAAAGGATTGGTTTCGTACCAATGGGGGTTGATGTTATGTCGTAGCTTTCTTAGTTCCCTGACCTCAATTGCTCATAATGAATGAAGAGACGTTAAAAAATGTGTTACGGAAAAAATACTGTCAAATGCTGACGAATTGTGGACCTTAGTGTGAGATAATTGGTGAAAAATTCCAGTAAGGCTTGGTCGGGATCTCATTGAATCTATGACTATTAGATATGCTGAAATCACCAAAATTAAAGCTTTTTCCATAAATTACTAAAAGTATTAAAGCTATTTTGGAAACATTTATAAAGTCGTTTAGCAAATTTCCCGTCTAATTTTTAAAAAAGTTATACCACTCCTATTTTTATGAACAACCAGTTTAGAAATATTTTTGTTAAAACATCGTTTTTTTATTAAATATAGTTTTAATTGCATTGCAAATTATTCTAATACTACAATAATAAATTAATCATTATTGTTACTCACAAAACTTTAATAAAATATGTTTTGTTTTTAAAAATTAAAACTTAGTTTCTTATATAAGAGCACTCCTATTTTTATGAACGCAACTGTATGTTGTAGCAAGATCTATATGCTCTTGCAAGTTTGTCTTTTTATTTCTTTATATTATTTTTTTACTTTTGTCAAGAATTTCATTGTCGTTGTTTTTTTTTTTTTTTGTAACTCATAATATTCAACGCCCCATAAGTATTTGAATTTGCATCATACCACAACAACAATAAAGGAAAACAACAGCAATAGTAACACTATTAAAACAACAAAACCAACCACAAAAACAAAATCACTAAACGACAACAGAGGAACAAACAAATAGTTTATTTTAAAAACCGACATCCCGTATATGTATGTGTGTGTGTGTGTATACAATGATTGTCAAAGTCTTTTTGTAATTGTTGTATTATTCTTATTGCATTTTACACAATAAGTTCATGTGTGTTAAGTATAAATGTAAGAGTATTATTACGTTTGTATTTATTTGTTTATACTTTCTTTTAATACTCGTTTCCGTTTTGTATTGAAATTTTCAAGTACATTGTTTTCTGCAAGTGTTTGTATGTGAATGTTAATGTGAGTACATGAATGTTTTGTGAGAAATTCGCAAATATTGTTGCAAATTTATTTACACACTCGAATTGTAGAAGAATTTATGGTTGACATTGCAGCAACAAACGTGTTCAATTTGGGGTAATTGCGAATTAAATATTTTCCTTGAAAAACACAAGCGTATTTAGTATTTATGCATATGTAGACATTGTAAGTTAACTGAATGTTTTAAAAGGGGACTTAAGGTAAAAGATTTAAGTCTGAAAATTAATTCAGATGATTGGGACACAATGTTAAAAAAATTTTACTTTTAGAAAGAGAAACAATTTTTGAGGTCATCATTTCAAGGTTTTATAGTTTGTCTAACCAATATTATTTAGAATTGATGAAATTGTTATCTAATAACCTTTTAAAGCAAATTTAATAAAGGTTTTATATAAAAGATAATTTGTTGAAAAATTTTTCATGTGGAAAATTTATAAAAATAAAAAAAAAAAAAAAATTACTGGAAAAATTTCTATAAAAGAAATTTGATTGAATATTTTTTTAAAAAATAATATTTATTAAAAAGTTTGCCATGAAAAAATAATTGTAAAATTTTCTATTAAAGAAAAATAATTGAAAATATTTATAATCAAAAATTGAAAAATATGAAAATTTTTCTTTCAAGAACTTTGAGAAATTTTTATGTAAGATAACACAGTTATAAAATAAAACAAAATTTCTGCAGCACGGGGTTTCTCAGTCAATTAAGGTACCCTTTATTAATAAGTACTAAGCCTCTTATTGACCTTTTTTGTATTGACTCTAGTTCTCGCGATAAATCTCGATTTGTAAAATAAAGGACTTTTATAATTTTGCTCAAAAAATTCTAATTAAAATTGCCTTCAAGTCGATCTTAAATTACTTTTCAATACTGAGATATTAAACCCATTTTCTAAAAAAAAATTAAATTTTGTACGAAATTAAGAAAAAAATAATAAATCATTAAATCATAAAAATTCGAAAGTGTCAAAAATTTGATTAGCTAATTTTTTTACAAAACATTTCATTAAAATCAATATATAAGTTTTGATTTTTTTCTCAAATTAATCAAGATACTCATTTACAAGTTACATATATGTAAATATTAAAAATCACAAAATCACTTTTTTTTTCATTTTTGTATTTTTCTGTGTAACATGAATGAGTATTTTCAATAATTTACGAATAAAATCAAAATATGTCTTGTTTTATTCGCAGCAAATTAGTCTCTATTAATAAAGAATAAAAATTTTTAATTTTTGACACTTAATTTTTTTATGATTTTTTTGAAAAAGTTCGTATAAAATTTAATTTTTTCTCAAAAGATGGGCTTAATATCTTCATAACTGTTGACCGTATTAAAAAGTGGAAGACAATTTTTATTAGAAATTTTTGATATTTTTCAAACAAAATCATACAAGTCGTTTTTGAGATATGCTTCAATATATGGTGCAACCTCCTTAATTTTACAAATCGCGATTTATCGCCAGAACTAGAGTCAATTCAAAAAAACTAACGTGTATCCGAATTGCCTGAGAAACTCCGGGCCCACAGTGGGGTCAAACGCAAATTTTTTGGTAATAAATCTGTATCTCCTAAACTACTGGTTGGATTAAATTGAAATATATGAAAGAGTTTCAGAGGAGGACCTAAGCTTTGAGAAAAATCATCCTGTAGTCACCCTGTGATAACACAAGAAAATGTACAGGGTGTCAAAATTGACTACCTCGAGTATGTAAAAGTTTAAAAAAATCGTAACTTATACAAATGAAGTCCGATTTTAAAGATTTTTATATTTCTGTAAAGTACTTGGCAAGATAAAGAAAAAATGAATTACTCACCTAAGCTATCTCCTACAGTTAAAAAGATATTTACACTTGAATTTTAAATTTTTGATTTTTTGGCTCGACTTTCTTTAGTTTTTCGGGAATAAGTCCTGAGGTATATGAAGTAAAAATTTTTTAAAAATATGTTGTAATTTGCTATATATTTCAAAATATCATACTGAAAAAATTTTTGGATTATCTCAATGCGCCTAGACGTGAAAAATATTCAAAGTCAGCACTCTGAAACTGGTATGAAAAATGGCTATTTTTTGCAAAAATATAATACAATTCTTTAATTTTTTTCTCAAAGTTTCTTTAAAGAAAAAACTTTTTTCTTTATATATTTCAAAAGATGAGACTTTATAAATGCTTAATACAGAAATTTTGATCTGATTTAGGCTTTCACCCTACATCAGGCATTGGTCGAAAATGCTGAATTTTGGAAAAAGTTAAATTTTTATCGATAAATAAAAAAAATGTCACGCGAGCTTTTTTAAATTTTTTAATGATATTTCATAAAGAAATAGATTTAGAACGATTCTACACTAGACTGCTTTCCGCCCGGCCAAAAAGGAATGTAGGAGAGCAGATTTCATGAAAAAGTCAATTTTTTAAATGACTTTTTTTAACTGCATAAAAAAGCATATCAGCATAATAATTTCACATTTATTTCTAATGTAGTATATAAAATACGTATCGATCTTCCTCTCCTGCAAAAAGCATTAAAAAAGCTATAAAAAAGTTATAAAAACCAAAAAAATAATGTTTTGTAAAGCAAAACTCCGCTTATTTTCCAAAAAATAATAAAATATTACAAGAATATAAAAATAGACTTATTTACCAATTCATTGATGTATAATATGTATATATAGATTGTTTTAAAAGCATTATATCATGGTCTCAAAACTGACAACTTAGGTCAACTCTCACCAAATTCACTGATTTACAATATTTCCATATGTGCGTATACGTAACAAACAATTTTATTGGCACGTTTTGGTTGTTGAACGAGATAATATTAGCAATAATCGCTTACATTTATTAAATATTGTTTATTTTTGAATAATTGCCAAAAATTTATTTGTAAAGTTTTTTTAATGATTTTTGCAGGAGTAAAAGAATAATATATATTTTATACACTACTTAAGAAATAATGACGAGAATATCATGCGAATATGCCTCTTCATGCAATTAGTAAAAGTCGTTTAAAAAATTGACTTTTTTCATGAAATCGTCTCTCCTGCATTCGTTTTTGGCCGGGCGGAAAGCAGTTTAGTGTCAAATCGTTCTAAGTCTATTTTTTCATGAAATATCATAAAAAAATTTAAAAAAGCTCGCGTGACATTTTTTATATTAATCTATAAAAAATTTAACCTTTTCCAAAATTCACCATTTTCGACCAATGCCTAATGTAGGGTGCAAGCCTAAATCTGTTCAAAATTTCTATATTAGTCATTTGTGAAAACTTGTCTTTTGAAATATATAAAGAAGAATTTTTTTCTTAAACGGAACTTTGAGGAAAAAGTGAAAGAATTGTACTATATTTTTGTTAAAAATGAGCCATTTTTCATACCAGTTTCAGAATGTTGACTTTGAATATTTTTCACGTCTAGACGCATTGAGATAATCCAAAAATTCTTTCAGTATAATATTTTTTTTGAAATATATAGCAAATTACAACATATTTTTAAAAAATTTTTACTTCATATACCTCAGGACTTATTCCCGAAAAACGAAAGAAAGTCGAGCCAAAAAATCAAAAATTTGAAATTCAAGTGTAAATATCTTTTTAACTGTAAGAGATAACTTGAATAAGTAAGCTTATCTTGTCAATCACTTTACAGAAATATAAAAATCTTTAAAATCGGACTTCATTTGTATAAGTTACGATTTTTTTAAACTTTTACATACTCGAGGTAGTCAATTTTGACACCCTGTACATTTTCTTGTGTTATCACAGGGTGACTACAGGATGATTTTTCTCAAAGCTTAGGTCCTCCTCTGAAACTCTTTCACATATTTCAATTTAATCCAACCAGTAGTTTAGGAGATACAGATTTATTACCAAAAAATTTGCGTTTGACCCCACTGTGGGGCCGCAGAATCAGTGTTTCCCGGTGAAAATTCATTAAAATTCTGTAGAGTGCGCTTGTAGTCTTGGAACTATGATTAGTTATCAGGCTGAATGATCTCAAATGGAATAATTTTTTTTATAGCTTTTATATATTTTTATTTTTTTTTCTAATGGAGTATATTTATTTTCAATATTGTTTTTTTCAATTTAATAGCGATATACAGATTTATATTTTATTTATTAGCACTGAATAATTAGGCATACGCATACACTTGATTTTTTTATTTTTTTTGGCATTGACTAACATAATGTTATATTTATGTTAGGACATTAATCTGCATCTATTGTAACATCCCTGTGAGCAGGATGATAATGCAGTACCTTTTAAGGTTGCAATTTTTCGTAACGATATTGGTCGTTATTCGTTTTATGTATGTGTGAAAATATGTGTAAGTATGTGAATGTATGTAATCTTTATCCAAAAATTTAATTGGTATTAGTAAAAGAAAAAAATGAAGTGCTGAAATAGCGCTTAATTTCCAATAAAGTTAGGGTATAAAAGAGCGAGTTTTCTCGAAAACGTTCTTTTCTGTCATCACGCTGCCTGGTAAACCTTTCAATATTAAAGGAGAATTTAAGTTTTTTTTTAAACACCGTTTTTCTACAAGGAAATTACAAGAAAACTAATGTAAGTTTTAATAACTAAAATTTTCTTTATTTATTTGTGTATTCCTCAAATCATAATTAAAATTAAATACGCTTAAATTTTTTTTATTATTTTTATTCTTCAAATCAATTAATATTTAATTTCTTCGAAGAAAAAATTCAAGCGAAATTCATCCCTTTCTTAAAAGACAAATTCTGTAAATTTATTTTTTTTTATTCATAGGAATTTATTCCTTTAAAAAAAAATTTGCTCTGGTGGTTTTTTTTGAAGAAGCAACCAAAAACAGAAATATTTGTTAAAGTTAAAAAGAAAAGAACAAGGTACATATAAGCACAAATAAAATTACTTGCATACATTCATCTACTTATGTAAATAACACAACATAAAACTAATTTATTTCACAGCAACCAAAAGAAGAGGAAAAGTAAAATTAGCGCTGAGAGGTGGAGCACAAATTTTTGTGAAATTTTCCAAAATCTAGGAAAAATAGAAGTGCCACAAGATCCCGAGGAAAAATTAGTGAAAATTGGTCGAAAGAAGAGAAAATTCAGTGTGTGTGTAAAAATTAAAGACAGAAAAATAAAAAAAAAAAGAAAATCGTAGGAAAATAAATATAAAAATATAATTTTCCCATAAAGAAAAAAATAAATAAGCAATAATTAAATAAGAATTGCAAAAGAAAAAGTGCTCAGAATAAAGAAATTTTTAAGTTTAATTCAAAATTAAAATTTAAAGCAAATTAAAATACACGAGAAAGCAATTAAAGTGACTAAAATAAAAAAATAACATTTATTCCCTGAAAACGAAAAAAAAAGAAAACAACAACAACTTTGTAGAAATCTGTGAATTTTATGTTGAACATAAAAATAAGAATTTTTTTCGAAAAATTTAATATCTATTTTTTTGTATTTTTTTTTGATAAAAACTTTAATTATATTAAGTTAATTTTTTATAATTTACTTTAGTAATAAAGAAAAATTAGTTTTTTTTGAGTAAAAGTCAATGAATTTAAAATAATAAAAATATAAAAAAAGTGCAAATTTACAAAAATATAATATCAAAACAAAAAAAGAAAGGAGACAAGATTGTTGTCCAAATAAATAAAAAAAATAATAAATAAAAAAATATATAAATATATATATATATGTGCATACATACAAACAAAATATAAAAATACCAAAAATAAAGAAAAAAAAAAGTAAATTTCGGGTCAAAGAGATAATATCATTAACGTATGCAACGGAACTCAACTTCTGTAAAATAACTACGATCCCAGAGTAATACGACTTGTCCATATATATAAAATTTTATTTTTCAACCTAGCCAGGAGCCAGCGAAAGATCTTTCCTTGGAATCCAGCAAAAACAAGTAAGTCACTATCCTTTTCCTTTATTTTTTTTTAATGAAGTAAAAATGAAAACAGGAAATATTGTTCATTTTTATTCTTATTGGATGCAAAATTAAAACATTAACATCACTGTTAAATAGTTGAGTGCATTTGTTAACTTTATGTTAACAAACAGAAATTGATTTAGCACTGTAAATCCAATAAGAAAATATATAATATTTCTTGTATTCATTGTGAAAAATGAAAGTGAATAATTAAATTATATAAAAGATAAAAAAAAATCTTTAAAACGATACCAAATTTTCATATTAATACTTAATTAATTTAAATTTATTTAAAATATTTAAATTAATTAAATAAATGAGTGAAATAAATAAACGGTATCTTAAAAGTTATTAATCAGAAGTTCACCACAGTGTATGTTAATTGAACGTGCAAAATCGTTCTCAATATGTTTAGAACAAACTTTTGTGTAGAGGTTGTTGGTCTAGGCGGTAGAGTTCGCGTCGCGTATACTGATGGGCGCAGGTTCAAATCCTGAGTCGTCCTTTTTCTTAAATTTTTTTTCTGTTGTCTTATTATTTTTATATTTTTTTTTATAAAAAAAATTAAAAAAAAAAAAAAAAAATATTTATAAAATTAATTATTTTTATTTTTTAGAAAAAAAAAAAAATAAAAAGAACGTTAAATAATATTAATCATAAAAAAAAAAAAAAATCATAAAAAAAAAAAGTTTTTATCAAATAAAATTTTGGCAATTTTAATGAAATAAAAAAAAAAAAGAAAAAAAAAAACAAAAAAAAAGAGAAAATAAAAAAATAAGAATAATAAGGCAAATTTACGTAGTGTTCGCGTCTATCATTTCGAGGATCCCGGGTTCAATCCCCAACTCGTCCTTAATTCTTTTGATTATTTTTTTTATATTTTTGAAAATTTTTTTTATTTATTATGTAAAAAAAAAAAAATATATATATATATATTTATAACTATATTATTTAATTAAATAAAAAAAATAAATTTGTTTTCCTTCATCCTAATATAAGGATATTTAACTTAGCATTTGTGACTCGCAAACGGTAGGTCCCGAGTTCAATACCCAACGTGGCCTCGATTATTTTTTTATTTTTTTTTATTCTTTTTATTAATTTTTATGACGAAATAAATCAAAAGAATTATATTTTTTTTATTTATTTAGAAAAAAAATCTTAAGTTTGCATTATACACATATATATTTAAATTTTTTTGTTGTTTTTTTAATATAAATATCTTTTACAAAGAAAATATTTTTTTCTTTGGTTTCATCGACTTTTGCTCAATGTTATTTAAACTGAAAATTAATAAACTTTTGTTTAAGCTATTTCTAACTTATATGTTTAGTCTAAGTGAAATTTAATATTAATGAAGATTGTTATTAGGATAAACCAAAATTTCGTTATTTTCTATTTATAATAAAGTTTAAAATGAACTGCTGAAAACTTTAATGTTCTGATTTCTGGTCATTCTTTGAAAGGGTTAGTAATGTTAGGGATCATGTACATAGAATTTTTATTTTGCAAACATTGTCATGATCATGGTAGGGAGGGGTATAAACGTGAGAAGATCTATGCACGTTCATATTTAATTCAATAACCAATGCTAATGTTTAAAGGAGAAACAAAAATAAAGAACTTCTGGTCTATCCATAAACAACATTTTGAGGTTTTCAAATTTAGCATGTATTTGTAAAATAATATATCTGAAAGCAAAAAGAAATTGGCTTAGTTAAACGAAACCCATCCCAATAGCCGACGAGGTACTGGCCGGAAACCATGCATGCTAGCTAAACTTATTCAAGAAACTTTCAAGTTGTAAAACAATCGCTTGTTATTTGCTACAGATATAATTATTTTTGGCGCCCAACGTGGGGCCCACACAATTCAAACATTTTTTTTTCAACTTTTGGATTTTTTTAATTCAAGTTAGTGTGGCTCCCAAAACCAAAATAGATTTTTTTTTATTTTAATTTTTCTTATTTTTTTTTTTACTCTAACATCTATGTACTTACCTACCACTTTCACTCTACCTTACTTTCACTCTTTGAGTGAAATTTTAGTGTGCAGAAATGTAACACGTATGCAGCTAAACGCATCTGTTAACTGCCATTATTATGTTTGTTCGTTGTTTCCTGTTTCCTAAACTGTTTTACCTAATATTTATGTAATTTATTCCGGAAGTGCTATAATTTGGATGCTGAACTCTAAATATAGACCGTCTAAAGGGCATATGTTTTGGGTAAATCCCTTCTCGATTTTGTGTAAATTATTTTGGAAAAGATTTCTTTCTGGAAGGCTCTAGATAAATACCAAATAATTTAATATTTACTTTTCTATCTCTTTTCTATTATTTTACTTTTATTTTTTTTTTCTTCCTTGTTTCTGAAGTTCTTACTGTGATTGGCATTGGTTAATTATTGATTAAAATTTGATTTTTTTTCTAACCTTTTTAAAAGTATGTTCCAGAAATCGAACTAAATTCTATATTTTTGTAAAAACAATTTATTTTTTTTTAAATTAGTTTCACATGAAAGAAAAGAAAAGAAATTAATAAATTCAATATTTTTTTTTTATTATTTTACTATTTTGAAATCTTAGTTAGAAAAAGTTTAATTCACGTTGTTTTCTAGATTTTTGATTTAATAGAGAAAATTATTTGATTGTAATAAATTGAATTTCTGATTGAGGGATTTCACTTTCACTTATTTCAGTAAAGAAATGGGAAGCAAAATTCCTGATAAATCCGATATTATTTGCCGAGTATGCAATGCATGTATAATGCCATGGCATGAAATTTTGATGATGTTCCTGTGTGGTCATGTTTTTCATATATTGTGCATTGAAGCTTATCATGAAGTAGCTGAAGGATGTCCTACATGTCTAAGGAATAGTACTTAGAAATTTGTTTGTATGAAAACTACTATTTTTTTAATGAAATTTATTTTTGTTGATTATTATTTTGTTTATTTTTTTATATTAAATATAAACCTAATTATATTAAAAAATCTGAAATTATTATTATTTTTTGGAATATATATATTCATTTACAATGTCTCTTGCGGGAAGCACAGAAGATCTAGTTCAGCTAGGACAATCATTGCCAACTTGTGGTATTTGTTCAAATGCTATTACTCGCCAAGCCTATATGTGTAAATCCACATGCGGTCATTGTTTTCATAAATCATGTTACCAGAAATTTTCACGAACTAACCAAAACTGTCCAATATGTACAACAAAGTTATCGTTGTTGCCTTTGTCTTCAATGGCTAATACACCTCCTTCCATAATAACAAGGTCACAGTCACAACGGGCACAGGAATTTGACCAAAATAGAACCTCAAACCCTCTTTCTACACCAAAATCTAATACTGTACGAATTCCTGATCCAAATTCTTCTGTGTTGTCAAATAGCTCTCCTCAGGGACAACAGGAACACCTAAAAGATATGATTTCAACTGCTGTAGGAGCACAACAGGCTGAAATGCTTTCCTCTTTGAGTAACCAGTTGACTAAAATAATAGAAGCAAATATTGAGGCAGGATTTAGACGATTAAATTTAGGTCAGGCACGGATAGAATCAACTCAGGTGAATTCGGGTGAGGGCAATATGAATCAGAACCCTAGAATGCGTACGTTACCATCTGTTGAACAACAAACATTAGAGCAATTATTAGGCTTACCTTCTAACGAAAGATCAAGTCCCAATAGACCTCTCAGAACTGGTAGTGACAATTTGAACTCTAGTAATATATTACATTCTACAGATTCCTCTTTTAGGCCTGATAAGGTAGGGCACATAATTCATAACTGGAAAATAAAATTTTCAGGAGAACCGAACGGTATGTCAGTAGATAATTTTATTTATCGCGTTGAAGCATTAACTATGCAAACATTGAATGGGAATTTTGATTTACTATGCAGGCATATGTCAACACTTTTTGATTCCAAAGCCACTGATTGGTTTTGGCGATATCACCGTTCAGTAAAGGATATACGTTGGCCAGAGCTATGTGCTGCTTTACGTCACCAATATAAGGACTCTCGTACAGATGTCGACTACAGGGAGATGATACGTGATCGTAAACAGCGTCCCAATGAAAATTTTGATTCATTTTATGAGGCCATTGTTGAGATTTCAGACCGTTTGTCAACTCCTTTGGCAGAAGAAGTGTTAGTAGAGATACTGAGAAGAAATCTTTTGCCGGAAATTCAACACGAAATTTTAAATATACCAATTAATTCAGTTTCAAATTTGCGTGACATTTGCCGTAAGAGGGAATTTTTTATGTTAGACATTTGTAAGAAACCAATATTAACTAAACCATTTGCTCGTCGTCAGGTACATGAGATAGTGGATAGTGAACCAGATTTGATAGATGAAGAGGGAATTTCTGCTATAGCTTTGATTTGTTGGAATTGCCAGAAAGTTGGTCACCGTTATCAAGACTGTTTAGAAGACAGACAAGTCTTTTGTTATGGTTGTGGTACACCGAAAATTTATAAACCAAATTGTACAAAATGTAACGGTTCAAAAAACGGGAGATCTTGTGCACAGAAAAGTGCACACAAACAGACGCGATCAACGAGTACAAGCACAGAATAGGCAATTCTAGCGATTGTGATACACCGGATTTTACAAAATTAAACTCAACTGATAACCTTGTTTTCTCTCATGAGATCAATTTAAAAGAAAAGTCAGATAGAAGAAAATCTTCAAAAATGTTTCCTAAAACTCATCCTCCCACTTACATGAAACCTTTTCATATCCGATTAGCGGAATATAATGCCAAGAGAAATGAAATATTCAATGAGCCTATCCCTAGCGTAAGGAAAAAACGTGCTGCTGAGCGAATGAAGAATTTTTGGTCTAATGTTAATCAGACGCGACGTAGTCTTCTTTGTACAATTTTCGATAATCCAAATGATATAAGACCATACGCAAATGTTAAGGTTTGTGATAGAAATTTAATAGGTTTGCTAGACACTGGAGCTTCTATTAGTTGTGTAGGTTCTCATGCTGCAAAAGAAATAATGGATTCTGACCTGAACTTTAAAAGAATTCAATCATTTGTCAAAACTGCAGATGGGAAATCACAATCTGTTATCGGATTTTTCATAACAGACATAACATTTCGTGGGGTAACAAAACCTATAAAATTGTACATTGTTCCCAATCTTTCACAAAATCTCTACTTAGGTATAGATTTTTGGCGAGCATTTGATCTATTACCCACAGGTCTTATATCAGGAATAACAAGTCCTGAAACTTTGAATGTTTCTGAAATATTAGATCAACGTCTTTTAACTGATGTACAAAAATTACAGCTACAGCAGGTGATAAATACATTTCCCTCGTTTTCTAAGGAAGGGTTAGGTAGAACTACAATAATTTCCCATAGGATAGATGTTGGTGATGCCACGCCAATAAAACAGAGGCATTTTCCTGTTTCCCCTGCAATGGAAAAACTCATTTATGCGGAATTGGACCGCATGTTAGAAAACGATGTGATAGAAGAATCCGATAGTGCTTGGTCTTCTCCAATAGTTCTTGTCCGTAAACCGGGAAAAATACGATTATGTCTGGATAGTAGAAAGGTGAATTCTGTAACTGTAAAGGATGCTTATCCTTTGCCCAATATTGATGGGATACTCAGTAGATTACCTAGAGCTGAATATATAACAAGTTTAGATTTAAAAGACGCCTTTTGGCAAATACCACTAGACAAATCGTCGAAGGATAAAACTGCATTTACTGTCCCAGGCCGCCCCTTGTACCATTACAAGGTCATGCCTTTTGGCCTCTGCAATGCGCCTCAAACTATGTCGAGGCTAATGGACAAGGTGGTACCACCGAATTTGAAGACAGAAGTGTTTGTTTATCTGGACGATTTGCTAGTGGTATCAGATTCATTTAGTAGGCATCTTGAGGTCTTACGAGAAATATCTAGACAAATTCGTTCTGCAGGACTGACGATAAATGTGGAAAAATCCAAATTTTGTGTACAGGAAGTCCGATACCTGGGCCATTTAATAGGGAACGGGGTAATTCAGACAGACCCAGAGAAAACATCGGCCATTATAGAATTCCCGACACCGAGGTCTGTACGCCAGCTCAGACGATTTTTGGGTATGTCCGGTTGGTACCGGAAGTTCATTAAGAACTATGCTACGGTTACTGCACCTTTAACAGATTTGTTAAAGAACAAGAGAAAATTTGTATGGAGCGAAATGGCTCAGAAAGCTTTTGAAGAAGTAAAGCAAATCTTGACCACAGCGCCAGTGTTACATAGCCCTGATTTTTCACAGCCATTTTATATTCACTGTGATGCTAGTAACACTGGGATAGGAAGTGTATTGGTACAGAAAACTGCGGAAGGTGAAGAGTTTCCGATAGCATTTATGTCAAAGAAACTCAACCAAGCCCAACGCAATTATTCGGTTACCGAACAAGAATGCTTGGCAGCAATGCTTAGTATAAAAAAATTTAGAGCTTATGTGGAAGGACATGAGTTCACAGTGATCACTGATCATGCATCACTTAAGTGGCTCATGTCTCAAACTGACCTCAATTCACGCTTGGCAAGATGGGCCTTAAAACTTCAGGGCTTTAACTTTAAAATCGAGCACCGTAAAGGTAGTAAAAATGTAGTTCCTGATGCACTTTCGCGTACCAACAGTGAGGATTTGTCTGCAATCTTAGGATTAACACTGTCCGAAATTAGTGACTCTGGGGTTTTCGTGGATCTAGAATCCGAATATTTCAAGAGTACTGAGTACAAACAACTACTTGACAGTGTTAGGAAAAATGTTAAGAAAACTCCTGACCTTAAAATCATAGACAATTTTCTGTACAGACGGACTGAACACTGTTCTGGTGAACAGCTGCAGGATGATTTGTCATGGAAACTTTGGATTCCCAAAGATATGGTTCCCGAGTTATTAAAAAAGGTTCATGATAGTCCCGTTTCGGCTCATGGTGGAATTACGAAAACGCTAGAGAGGATAAGACGTTTTTATTATTGGCCCAATTTGGTAAATGACGTGCGGGATTATGTGAACGCATGTGAAGTTTGTAAAGGCACTAAACACCCGAATTTTATTATGAAACCTCCTATGGTTAAAACAGCCCCGACATTAAGATTCTTCCAGAAACTCTTCGTTGATTTCTTAGGTCCATATCCAGGTCGAAGTCAGGAAATGTGGGAATATTTATTGTCCTTGATCACTTTTCAAAATTTTGCTTTTTAAAGGCGATAAAAAAATTTACTACTGATGCAATTACCGTATACCTCGAGGAGCTATTTCATACTTTTGGAACCCCAGAATCTATAGTTTCTGATAATGGAACTCAGTTCAAATCTACGAAATTTAATAAATTGTTACAGGATTATAGCATTAACCATATTTTTACCGCAGTTTATTCGCCCCAAGCCAATGCATCTGAACGCGTTAATCGTTCAGTTCTTTCAGCAGTCAGGGCGTACATAAAAACGGACCAGAGTAATTGGGATCAGTACCTAAGCAGCATTAGCTGTGCCTTGCGTTCTGCAGTTCATGGTTCAATAGGTACTAGTCCTTATTATATGGCGTTCGGACAACATATGATTACCAATGGTAATTCATATGCTCTTTTGCGTACATTGGGAATGCTTGAGGATAGAACAGTTAGGTTTGATCGTGAGGATTCATTTGCCATTATAAGTGAAAGAGCTAGGAAAAATATGCAACGGCAACAGGATAGAAATCGAGAATCCTACAATCTTCGTTCTAGGGAAGGTGATTATGAGGTCGGTCAGGTTGTGTATAGAAGGAATTTTAGACAAAGTGATATGGCGAAAGGATACAACGCGAAATTGGCACATCCTTTTCTTAAGGCTCGAATTAGGAAAAAGACCGGTTATTGCTATTATCAGTTAGAGGATATGGATGGGAAACTAATTGGCATTTATCATGCTAAAGATATAAAGCCTTCATGATTTTGAATTTTTTTTTTAGATTTTTGAACTAAACAAGCTACAAGCGGTATCAGCTTTGGTTTTTTACACCCCAAATCTGATTTTGGTGGGGGGTATTTGTAGAGTGCGCTTGTAGTCTTGGAACTATGATTAGTTATCAGGCTGAATGATCTCAAATGGAATAATTTTTTTTATAGCTTTTATATATTTTTATTTTTTTTTCTAATGGAGTATATTTATTTTCAATATTGTTTTTTTCAATTTAATAGCGATATACAGATTTATATTTTATTTATTAGCACTGAATAATTAGGCATACGCATACACTTGATTTTTTTATTTTTTTTGGCATTGACTAACATAATGTTATATTTATGTTAGGACATTAATCTGCATCTATTGTAACATCCCTGTGAGCAGGATGATAATGCAGTACCTTTTAAGGTTGCAATTTTTCGTAACGATATTGGTCGTTATTCGTTTTATGTATGTGTGAAAATATGTGTAAGTATGTGAATGTATGTAATCTTTATCCAAAAATTTAATTGGTATTAGTAAAAGAAAAAAATGAAGTGCTGAAATAGCGCTTAATTTCCAAAAAAGTTAGGGTATAAAAGAGCGAGTTTTCTCGAAAACGTTCTTTTCTGTCATCACGCTGCCTGGTAAACCTTTCAATATTAAAGGAGAATTTAAGTTTTTTTTTAAACACCGTTTTTCTACAAGGAAATTACAAGAAAACTAATGTAAGTTTTAATAACTAAAATTTTCTTTATTTATTTGTGTATTCCTCAAATCATAATTAAAATTAAATACGCTTAAATTTTTTTTATTATTTTTATTCTTCAAATCAATTAATATTTAATTTCTTCGAAGAAAAAATTCAAGCGAAATTCATCCCTTTCTTAAAAGACAAATTCTGTAAATTTATTTTTTTTTATTCATAGGAATTTATTCCTTTAAAAAAAAATTTGCTCTGGTGGTTTTTTTTGAAGAAGCAACCAAAAACAGAAATATTTGTTAAAGTTAAAAAGAAAAGAACAAGGTACATATAAGCACAAATAAAATTACTTGCATACATTCATCTACTTATGTAAATAACACAACATAAAACTAATTTATTTCACAGCAACCAAAAGAAGAGGAAAAGTAAAATTAGCGCTGAGAGGTGGAGCACAAATTTTTGTGAAATTTTCCAAAATCTAGGAAAAATAGAAGTGCCACAAGATCCCGAGGAAAAATTAGTGAAAATTGGTCGAAAGAAGAGAAAATTCAGTGTGTGTGTAAAAATTAAAGACAGAAAAATAAAAAAAAAAAGAAAATCGTAGGAAAATAAATATAAAAATATAATTTTCCCATAAAGAAAAAAATAAATAAGCAATAATTAAATAAGAATTGCAAAAGAAAAAGTGCTCAGAATAAAGAAATTTTTAAGTTTAATTCAAAATTAAAATTTAAAGCAAATTAAAATACACGAGAAAGCAATTAAAGTGACTAAAATAAAAAAATAACATTTATTCCCTGAAAACGAAAAAAAAAGAAAACAACAACAACTTTGTAGAAATCTGTGAATTTTATGTTGAACATAAAAATAAGAATTTTTTTCGAAAAATTTAATATCTATTTTTTTGTATTTTTTTTGATAAAAACTTTAATTATATTAAGTTAATTTTTTATAATTTACTTTAGTAATAAAGAAAAATTAGTTTTTTTTGAGTAAAAGTCAATGAATTTAAAATAATAAAAATATAAAAAAAGTGCAAATTTACAAAAATATAATATCAAAACAAAAAAAGAAAGGAGACAAGATTGTTGTCCAAATAAATAAAAAAAATAATAAATAAAAAAATATATAAATATATATATATATGTGCATACATACAAACAAAATATAAAAATACCAAAAATAAAGAAAAAAAAAAGTAAATTTCGGGTCAAAGAGATAATATCATTAACGTATGCAACGGAACTCAACTTCTGTAAAATAACTACGATCCCAGAGTAATACGACTTGTCCATATATATAAAATTTTATTTTTCAACCTAGCCAGGAGCCAGCGAAAGATCTTTCCTTGGAATCCAGCAAAAACAAGTAAGTCACTATCCTTTTCCTTTATTTTTTTTTAATGAAGTAAAAATGAAAACAGGAAATATTGTTCATTTTTATTCTTATTGGATGCAAAATTAAAACATTAACATCACTGTTAAATAGTTGAGTGCATTTGTTAACTTTATGTTAACAAACAGAAATTGATTTAGCACTGTAAATCCAATAAGAAAATATATAATATTTCTTGTATTCATTGTGAAAAATGAAAGTGAATAATTAAATTATATAAAAGATAAAAAAAAATCTTTAAAACGATACCAAATTTTCATATTAATACTTAATTAATTTAAATTTATTTAAAATATTTAAATTAATTAAATAAATGAGTGAAATAAATAAACGGTATCTTAAAAGTTATTAATCAGAAGTTCACCACAGTGTATGTTAATTGAACGTGCAAAATCGTTCTCAATATGTTTAGAACAAACTTTTGTGTAGAGGTTGTTGGTCTAGGCGGTAGAGTTCGCGTCGCGTATACTGATGGGCGCAGGTTCAAATCCTGAGTCGTCCTTTTTCTTAAATTTTTTTTCTGTTGTCTTATTATTTTTATATTTTTTTTTATAAAAAAAATTAAAAAAAAAAAAAAAAAATATTTATAAAATTAATTATTTTTATTTTTTAGAAAAAAAAAAAAAAATAAAAAGAACGTTAAATAATATTAATCATAAAAAAAAAAAAAATCATAAAAAAAAAAAAGTTTTTATCAAATAAAATTTTGGCAATTTTAATGAAATAAAAAAAAAAAGAAAAAAAAAAACAAAAAAAAGAGAAAATAAAAAAATAAGAATAATAAGGCAAATTTACGTAGTGTTCGCGTCTATCATTTCGAGGATCCCGGGTTCAATCCCCAACTCGTCCTTAATTCTTTTGATTATTTTTTTTATATTTTTGATTATTTTTTTTATTTATTATGTAAAAAAAAAAAAAATATATATATATATATATTTATAACTATATTATTTAATTAAATAAAAAAAATAAATTTGTTTTCCTTCATCCTAATATAAGGATATTTAACTTAGCATTTGTGACTCGCAAACGGTAGGTCCCGAGTTCAATACCCAACGTAGCCTCGATTATTTTTTTATTTTTTTTTATTCTTTTTATTAATTTTTATGACGAAATAAATCAAAAGAATTATATTTTTTTTATTTATTTAGAAAAAAAATCTTAAGTTTGCATTATACACATATATATTTAAATTTTTTTGTTGTTTTTTTAATATAAATATCTTTTACAAAGAAAATATTTTTTTCTTTGGTTTCATCGACTTTTGCTCAATGTTATTTAAACTGAAAATTAATAAACTTTTGTTTAAGCTATTTCTAACTTATATGTTTAGTCTAAGTTGAAATTTAATATTAATGAAGATTGTTATTAGGATAAACCAAAATTTCGTTATTTTCTATTTATAATAAAGTTTAAAATGAACTGCTGAAAACTTTAATGTTCTGATTTCTGGTCATTCTTTGAAAGGGTTAGTAATGTTAGGGATCATGTACATAGAATTTTTATTTTGCAAACATTGTCATGATCATGGTAGGGAGGGGTATAAACGTGAGAAGATCTATGCACGTTCATATTTAATTCAATAACCAATGCTAATGTTTAAAGGAGAAACAAAAATAAAGAACTTCTGGTCTATCCATAAACAACATTTTGAGGTTTTCAAATTTAGCATGTATTTGTAAAATAATATATCTGAAAGCAAAAAGAAATTGGCTTAGTTAAACGAAACCCATCCCAATAGCCGACGAGGTACTGGCCGGAAACCATGCATGCTAGCTAAACTTATTCAAGAAACTTTCAAGTTGTAAAACAATCGCTTGTTATTTGCTACAATTCATTAAAAAACAATAAAAAAGAAAACTTATTAAACAATTTTCTGTAAAGAAAATTTATTGAAACATTTTTTGTAAAAGAAAGTTTATTGAAAATTTTTTTAGAGAAAATTTTTGGAAATATTTTCTATGAGAGAATATTTAATGAAAAATTTTCCATTAAAAAAATTTTTGAAAAATTTTCTATAAAAGAAGATTTATTGACAAATTTACTATAAAAGAAAATTTATTGAGAAATTTTCTATAAAAGAAAGTTTATTGAAAAATCTTACATAAAAGAAAACTTATTGAAAAATTTTACATAAAAGAAAATTTATTGAAAATTTTTCCATAGAAGAAAAATTATTGAAAAAGTTTCTAAAAAAGAAAATTTATTGAAAAATTTTCCATAAAAAAATGTATTGAAAAATTTTCCATAAAAGAAAGTTTATTGAAAAATTTTTTGAAAAATTTTCAATAAATGAAAATTTGATGAGAAATTTTCTATAAAAGAAAATTTAATGAGAAATTTTCTATAAAAAAAAATTTATTAAGAAATTTTCTATAAAAGAAAGAAAATTTATAAAGAAAAATTTATTGAGAAATTTTCTATAAGAGAAAATTCATTGAGAAAATTTTCTATAAAAGAAAATTCATTGAGAAAATTTTCTATAAAAAAAAAAAAAATTATTGAGAAAATTTTCTATTAAGAAAAATTTATTGACAAATTTTCTATAAAAGAAAATTTATTAAAAAATGTTCTATAAAAGAAAATTTATTAGGAAATTTTCTATAAAAGAAAATTTATTGAGCAATTTTCTAAAAAAAAAAAAATTATTGAGTTTCAAATTTATTGAGATTCTATAAAAGAAAATTTATTGACAGATTTTCTATAATAGAAAATTTATTTAAAAATTTTCTACAAAAGAATATTTATTTACAAATTTTCTATAGAAGACAATTTATTTACTAATTTTCTATAATAGAAAATTTATTGCGAAATTTTCTATAAAAGAAAATTTATTGCGAAATTTTCTATAAAAGAAAATTTATTAAGAAATTTTCTATTAAATAAAATTTACTGAAATCACATTGGCAAAAATTGTATAAAAGAAAATTTATTAGGAAATTATTGAGAAATTTTCTATAAAATTGATTGCAAAATTTTCTATAAAAGAAAATTTATTGAAAAATTTTCCATAGAAGATAAATTTTTTATAAAAGAAAATTAATTTAAAAATTTTCTATAAAAGATAAATTTGTTAAAAAAAAGTTTATTGAAGAATTTCCTATGAAATTTATTGAGAAATTGTTCTTTATAGAAAACTTTATTTTAGTTTTAGTTTTAACAACTTTAAGATTTAAATAAAATAAAAACATTCTGCTTTAAAAATACAAAACGAATATAGTAGTTTATGCGATAGCCTGCTGTTTTGCTTAAAGGGTTTCTAGTTTATATTTTTCTAAATTTTTGTAGTACTAGTATTAAACAACACATATTTTTTAGAATTTATTTGTAGAGTTTTTTAAGCCACCAGCAGCTTATCTAAAGTAGTTGAATATTCACCCACATTCATATACATGTCTAGATACTCATGCAAGTTTTACACAAATACTTTTAAATGTATGTGTGTATAGTCATTTCTTTATAAAATGCATGGTAAACATTGTTCATTTAAGGAAATTGTATTTGAAATTGAAAAATTGCTTTGGCAAACAGCGAAATACAAAACAATTTAACATAAACTAGCCAAATACAAAAAAATGTAAGCAACATTTTAAGGGGTCAGTTTAAAAAATAAAATACATGTAATGCTTGTTGTAGTGTTTGTTTTTATCTAAGATAGTTTTTGGGAAGCGCTACAGTAAAGGATAGGTATATTATGTATAGATTTGTAAAAACTACTTATAATAATTAAGAACATATGAAATTTAACATTGTTAGTTTCATTTACGAGGAAACGAATAAAATTTATTGATTTAAATATATAAATTTTCTAATTTATATATTTCTAATATATAAATTTTCTAATTTATATATAAACCAAACATTTTTTATATTTTAACCTGAGAAAATTTAATTTTTTATTTCTTTCGACTATTATTTTAATACTGCTATCTTTAAAATTTTTTAATTCCAACTATTCTTTTTACCATTTATCCTACATTTTTAGTTTATATATTTCTTTTGGTTTTATTTTGTTTTTCAACTTAAACTATCTCACTCATATGCATAAATATACATACATATATTTCATTTCATTTCGCTAAACCAAAACAATATCACGGTAAATGTCAGTTAAATTAAATGCAGAAAAAAACTAAAAGAGCAAATACATAAAATGTTAAAAAATAGTAATACAAAACAAAAACTACCAAAAAAGATAAGTTATTTATGGTTTATGCAAACAATGCTTAAAAAAAAAAAAAAACTATAACTACATTAATAGTATAATACGCGAAAACAAAATATGGTTGTTTTAAAATTTTTTCAAGTAAGGAGTGAGATCGAAAAAATCTTAACATATATAAAATTCAATAATTTGGAAACGGTTGACCTTAGAGTTTTGATTTTTTAATATTTAATTGATATTATATTACAGTTCACAGAAAAATATAACCTTTATAGTTTTAACCACTACTTATGAACTCGTGGACCTTTCTTGGTAACCCTTCCATTAGAGATTTGATCACTTTTTTTGGAACAGTTTGCCCAACTCCTTTTAAAATCTTCGATATTTTGGTACACCTTTTTTGTGTTCTTCCATTCTCTCTTCACAAGAGCCCAATGTCTCTCCACTGGTCTTAACTCCGGACAAAAACATGGTACAAAAACTATGTTATTGTTGTGGTACCACTCTAAAGCTTTCACCGTAGTGACATGATATCAAATCGGGCCAAAAATTTGTATACACATTGTGTTCTCTTCTGAAAAGAAGAAGCCTTTCCTGCAAACATTCTTTGATGCATATTTCGGTATTTATATAGCCCACTATAACAAATGACTTGCTTCTTTTGCTGCACCTGCATTAAGCTTGACATACCAGTAATATTTTTAGGGAATTTTATCTACTTTTGGGTCCTAAAATTATCTTTGACATTTCCTGCTGCGAAAAATCTGGCAGTACATACGTTTCGTCGTCCATTATACATCATGGGCATTTTTGTATGAAATTTAATTTTATTTTTTCCTATTCTAGCCTTATAAATTTTTTGCAGCATTCTTGTCTGGAACTTTTTGGACTTTGTATGTTTTCAAGCCTGCATTGGCTTTAACTTTTCACACCAAATAACACTGGTCGACAAAAAAATTCCCACCATAGACGAATAGTTGGACTTGATGTATTTTGATGTGCAAAACACGAATCTGCTTTCAGTTTTTTTCCATCAGGTCTGGATCTTTTTTTATGGGCATGTCTAATATTTCGCCATTACTCTAGTATATTTCCTTATAACTCAGGAACGGTGTGTACGACTGATATAAAAGATGCGGACTAAAAATATCTTCAAACCTACCAAACTTCATTTTTTATGTGCTCAATAAATTCAGTTATTTTGAAAAAAGTGTCCAAAAAAAAACTTTTCATGTAAAATTTTAGATTTTTTTTGTTACTAAAATTTCGTTTAATAAATAAGAACATTAAAGCGTAATATTGCGAATAAAATAAGGCATGTATCTTCAAAATTGATGAATAAATCTTGATTTTATTTCCAGTTAAGTAAAAATACCCAAGTTACATACAATTGAGTAGAAATACAGTGGTGGGCAAAAAAAATTTTTTTTATTTTTTCTTGAAACAAAAATAGGTGGACTAGGTGGACTTTGATGAATTAAACAATAATCTGCTTTCACTTTTTTTCTATCACGTACTGATTTTTTTTTGGCATGACTAATATCATCACCTTATTCAGTGGTCACACTATAAAATTCGAGAATGGTTTGTCAAATTTAGACTATAACTCAAGAACCGTTTACACGATTTTGATTTTTGACCTCAAGGTATGTCAACAATATTTTTTATTCGCTCAAGAGTTTCGGAGTTATGGATAAAAATTTTCACTATTTAAAAAAAAAAAATAATAATAATTTTTTCACTACTAATAACCGAATAACTACGGAAATATTAACTGAACAAAAAACGAGGAAAAAGGTATAGTCGGTCAAGACCGACCGTATTATACACCATTATGTATGACCATAAAAATTCGGGAAGGATATATTAGATCAATACTTTTACTAAATGTAAAATAAAATATACAAATACAGAATAATACGTTGATACTAACATCTACTTGATTTTATGTACTTTAGGGCGATTCTCGGAAGTGGGTTTATATGGGAGCTGTGGTAAATTATGAACCGATTCTAATAAAATTTGGGTATGTTGTTTCTACTTATATAAAACTTATTTGTGTCGAATATTAACTTGATACTAACATTAGTATGGCATTTATGCACGTTAAAGTGATTTTTGGAACAGGGGTTTATATGGGAGCTATGGTTAATCGTGGACTGATCTTCATAAAATTTGGTACAAAGTTTGATACTTATAAAAACTTTTTTGTACCGAGTTTCAATAAAATATTCTTATTTCTAAGGCATTTTTTAGTGTTGAAACTTAATTCCGAGGGAACATTTATATGAAGGGTAGGTGAAATAATGGACCGATCATAACCAATTTCAATAGACTTCGTCCTTGTGTCATAAAAGTCCCACCTGACAAATTTCATTCAATTATCTTCAAAATTGCGACCTGTACTTTGTGCACAAGGTTAACATGGACATCCAGCCGTCCAGCCAGACGGACGGACGGACGGACATCGTTAGATCGATTTAAAAGTGATTCTGAGTCGATTGGTTTACTTTAAGGTGGGTGTTGGATAACGTTTTCTATGCGTTACAAACATCAGCACAAACTCATAATACCTCAACCACCTATGGTGGTCTAAATTCAGCTCAAAGACAATTTAAGTGGCTATATACTGGAGTTTAATTTATCTTAATGGAACAAACCGTACTCGAGTTATACAAGTGTGACTGCCTAAACACGGGGTCATTGTAGTCATGCCCATAAAAAAAGAAATCAATGCGCGATAGAAAAAAAGTAAAATTCGTTAAATACCATCTAATCCACTTATTTTTTTATTTAACACGAAAAAAAAACAAACAAAAATTTTTTGTTGCTCACTAGTGCATCTCCACTTAACTGTAGGTATGCATGGGTATCCTAAATTAATTGTAAATGCAATCATGATTTGTAAATAAATTTTTATGATACATGCCTTCATTTACTCGTAGTTTTACCAAAGATGATAAACTGAAACATTTTTGATGTTTTCACTTTTAAAAACAAGTTTCAGTAAAAAAAAAATCTTGAATTTAGCATGAACAAACATTTTTCGGACACTTATTTCGAAAAATCTCCAAAACTATTGAGCGGATAAGAATTTGATAGTAGAACGACTTAAAGTCAATTTTATTGCACATATTTTGGTGTTTTATATAAATCGTGCATATATATATATATATATATATATATATATATATATATATATATATATATATATATATATATATATATATATATATATATATATATATATATATAGCTTATTTAGGGCGCAATATTAGACACGCCCATTAAAAATCTCGATCTGATGGGGAAAAAACTGAAAGCAGATTCGAATTTAGCATGCGGAATTCCATCTAGTCCACATAATTTTTTTTGAAGGAGCACGAAAAAAATTTTCTTGATCGACCAGTGCACAGTGAAATAAATCTGTAAATTCTGATCGGCTAGTTGGATTTGCATGAAATTTGACATAGCAGAGGAGTGTACAATGTTTAGTTTTGGAAGGGGGACGGAACAGACCCCACAAAGGCGGAGATAAAGGGGCTCAAAGTTGGGTATCTCTGACATAGACATTATTTAGTCGCTTGCCAAATTTTTGTTTCTCGTGCAATTTTGAATCTTCTTACACATTATTATAGGCACTGATAAGAGCTACAAAAAACATGTTTACATGTCCTATTTATCTCTTACAGTTTTTGAGTTATTTTCATTTGAATTTTTATTCATATATATCCTGGTGTTTCCGACTGATTTCATTTGTTTTTTCTTTCAATAATTAAAGAACAAAATTATCTATCGAATAAAAAAAATTGAAGTCGATACCTTTACCAAGTCCAAAGATAAACGATTTTGAATTTGAAAATTGCAAAAATAACGACTTTTTGTGTTCCGAAAAAAGTTAAGAGGCAAAACGTGTGTTAAGATTTTTTTTCAATCTTACTCATACATTAAAATTTCATACAATTTCCATTAGTATCGTTATAAACTTAAACCTATTTATACCCTACACCACCATAGGTGGGGAGGGTATTATGCGTTTGTGCTGATGTTTGTAACACCCAAAAATATTAGTCTAAGCCACTTTAATTTATACCAATTGGCTTAGAATCATTTTCTGAGTCGATTTAACGATGTCCGTCCGTCTGTCCGTCCATGTAAACTTTGTAATCAAACTACAGGTCGCAATTTTGAACCAAAATTAATGAAATTTAATACACAGATTTCTTATAGCCCAGGGATTTCACCTAGCTCCTAGCCGATTATTTCACCTAGCCCCCATACAAATGTCGTCCCGGAAAAGGTTTTAACGATCATAAATCCCTTAAATATAGCAATATTTTAATGAAATTTGGCGCATATAGGTTTCACATAAGTCTAAATAAGTGTGCCGATTTTTAAAAAGATCGGTTCATAATTTACCATAGCTCCCATATAAGGCCCTCTTTTGGGAATCACTCAAAATTGAATAAATTCATATAAATGTCAGCATCAACGTAAGATTCTGTATTCGTATGTTTTATTTTACACTTATGAGTATCGGTCCACATTTGACTCCAAATCGAATAAAAGACCCCTCCCCGAATTATAATGTACGCGATGGTGTAGGGTATCATATGGTAGGGCTTGACCGACTATATCTTTTTCTCTCGTTTTGGAATACAATATTTTACAGAAAACCAATCCGCTTCTTAAAAATCTAATAAGAAATGTTAGTATAAATGTTTAAAATAATGTGTCAAAATTGTTGAATAACTTAGTTTTGAAATTTAAATTTTCGTAATTTGGATACCGAACAAACATTTTTTACATTTTGAAAAAAGAGTAAAAAATTAAACTTTCATCAATTTTCGGTGTTTTTTTTTTTTTAACAAAAAGTCTTTTAAAGAAAAAATTTTAAATAGCACCATCAGGTATTTAAGTGAACTTTGTAAATTATATTTTGTCCAAATATTTTTATTTTATTATTATTATTATTATTATTATTATTATTATTTTTTTTTTTTTAATTGTCTCAAATACAAACATTTTCACCATTCATGGAATGCAACTTAAAAAGTTACAGGAAGTTTGTTATAAAAACTTTTCTGAAAAATATTACATACTACATACTACTTTGATATAAAAAAAAAGTCGTGCGCAAATATAAACCGATTTTAGAAACAACTCGAGTAGATCTCATACAAAATAAAAGCTAAGTGCAGACTTATTGCTTTATCACACAGTGAGGCATAATCAAACATTTTTGGATATAAATATGTAACTTCCAATCGACTACACATTGGGGTAATAGGAGACGAAAATGGTGACTAATTAAGGGAAAGATGATATCAATATTTTAATGATCCTTTTTTTTTTTTTTGATTATTTTGTAAAACAAAAAAAAAAAAAATCAATTTGAAACTTTTTCGAAAATTATGCATAATTCAGGAAAAAGTTATATAAACTCTTTTATGATCATGTTTAATTTTAATATTTATTAGTAAGTAAAAAAATGCATTTTTAGGATTATAAGATGTTTTTAGGTTGAATGGTAATGTATGTCCGTCTGTCTATACATTTGGGTTAAATGGGTCGAAAATGGCGCTTAATTCACGAAAAGGTGATATTCGGATGATCACGTTCTATTTTTTCTATTTATTTCTTAGTAAAAAAATGCATTTTTAGAATTCTAAAATATTTTTTGGCAGAATGGCAATGTCCGTCCGTCTATACATTTGGGTTAAATGGGTCGAAAATGGCACTTAATTCAGGGAAACGTGATATCAATACTTGAATATTTAGATATAGTTTTTATATTAGTCAAAAAGTAAACAAATAATATATTTTTGAAATTTTAAGAGCTTTTTAAAAAAAGTCTAATGTCTGTCCTCCCGTCCGTCTGTTTATTAATTTTTGTAAACTTGCCAATTCAAAATCCATTATTTTCTAAATCAATAAAGATATCGAATTTTCTTTATTCAATAGATAATTTTGTTCTTTAATAAACTGCAAAAATATGATAAAATCAGTTGAAACCATTAAGATATATATGGAAAAGACTTGACCAACATCTTACAAAGTTGAGATTGTTGAAATTTCAAATGAATATATCTCGAAGAATGTATAAGAGAAATAGTAAATGTAAGCATGTTTTCTAAATCGGGTAAGGAACCCCCATAGCTGGCGCCCGCTTCTAAACTCAAAATGCTAATATCCTCTGTATTTGTATGAAATTTACTGGAGTTTTTTCGAAAAAAATTAATTTCTCAAATCTCAATTTGACAGCTCCTTATAAAAAAACTAGGTTGTGTAGTTTATTTTTGTTCGGTATCCAACTTAATTATAAAAATTTAAATTTCAAAATTCAATTAATCACCACTTTTTGACACATTTTACCCCAACGTGGACTGGTTGGATTTACATAAAAATTAGATTTTTATATTTAACAAAAATATTTGGAATTTAATAATAACCTAAAAAATTTTCAATCGGTCATTTTGCTGACATTTTTCTTTTCCTGGTCTCTTATAAAGTTCAGTTTAGCCTCTTTTTTCTCACCTACTGGCATTACTTTTGTGCAGTGTGAACCGATCGCATACTTTATTAAAAACAACAAATTGTTATATTAAGTATACGCAATCATGTCTAACAAAACCAAAACATCCTGAGAGTATGCAATGGTTTTGTGTATGAGAAATATTTATTAAATTTTATTAACAACCTGATATTGACAATGACAATATGTTTAGAAAATAATAAATATATTTTAATTTTACTACTTTTTAATATTTTCCTTATAAATTGTCAAAATGAAATTTATTTATGTTCTAAGGACTGCGCACGAAAAAATCCGTGCATGATCTTGGGGTTAGAACTTTTAATGTGGTGAAAAATAAAAAAATTCTGTTAACTGGTTTACATTTGTCATTATGCGCACTAGCCATGTGTTAAGTTTCATGGTTATAGCGAAAGTAGTTTTTCTTAAAATGGAAATTGAACAAAAAACACCAAAACACATAGATAAAATTTTTCATGAAATCTTACTATGTAAAACAAATGTTGGGAAGGCAGTTGTGTCCAAAAATACAGTTTCGTGGGTCATAATATTATACAAAGAAGTCATGGTCACTGAATGAAAACCTGGTAGTGGAATAGTATCTTCAGGCTGTAGGGCTCAGACAAAATAGAAAGAATTTTTAGAGAAAATCCCCTCATCTAAGGAAGAAAAGAGTCACAAAAAGATAACTGCTTGGAGTCTTTATCAGAAAAGTTGAAAGGAAATCTAGCCTGAAGACATATAAAAAAAATCCTAGTAGAAATTCAAATAAGAATTTGGAGGTAAAAAAAAATAACGTGAAAGTTCTTCAGACGAATTTTTTTTCATAATTATAATTAGTGTATAATAGACGATGAAACGTTCGTACAGGCTGACTTTTTTCAACTTCCTGGCCAGGAATTCTATGTTGCAGATGCTAGAAAGAATATGGCAGAAAAATTTCGTGTATCAAAGAAATCAAAATTCCCAAGAAAGTTTTTGATTTGGGAAGCCATATGCATACACAGGAATAAAGCACTTCATTCTTAAAAAAAGGTTGCATTAACACAGAAATATACGTGAATGAGTGCATTTGGAAAACACTTCTCCCTTTCCTAAGAAAGTACATTGTATCCGCTGTTTTCTGGCCTGTTTCCGATTCTTCTCATTACAACAAAACAACTGAGTTGCAGCAAAGAAATTGTAAGAGTTTGTACCGTAAAATGCTAATCCATCAAATTGTCTGGAACTCCAAACAATTGAAAGATATTGGGCTCTAGCAAAAAATAGTTTTAAGGACATTAAAAGCTCAGCTTAAAATGAAACGGAGTTTAAAAATAAGTGGGTTTTGGAGCAAAAAGGAGACCGAAACACAATAAAACCTTTAATTAAAAGAATATCAGATATTTCCTCAAAAACCAACAGGAAATAATTTATTCTTGTATGTTTAGAACTAGAACGTAACAGTCATTAATAAAAATATAATTTAAAAAAAAAATTGCCCATTGGTTTGGTTTCTACAAGCAGATTTGTATGCACGGTCCTATTAAGTCAGACAGTTAAATACAACCCATTCAAGGAATCAGTTGTACAGTTAAAGTATAATCATAAGGAAAAGCTAAAATATATTTAAGTTAAAATGTACAGTATTCTTCTTACTCTTAAATGTTACTAAAAACTAGATATATTTCAGTCGGATTTTCACAATAACTTGGAAACAGTTGATCTTAGAGTTTTTATTCTTTTTTTATTTAATTGATAATTTATAACAGATGACAGAAAAATATAACTTTTATAGCTCTAGCCACTACTTATGAACTTGTGGACCATTTTTGGTAACCCTTCCGTTTGAGATTTAATAGTTTCTTCAGTCAATTTTTTGGAACAGTGTGCACATGTTATTTTAAAATTATCGGTATTTTGGGACACCTTTTTTGTGCTCTTCAATTCACTCTTCACAAGAGCTCAATATCCCTCCACTGGTCTAAGCTATGGACAATTTTGAAAATTGACCTTCCTTGGTACAAAAACTATGTTATTGTTTTGGTATCAGTCCAGAGCTTTCTTACCATAGTGACATGATACCAAATCGGGCCAATAATGTGTGGACACGTTGTGCTCTCTTACGAAAGGAATAAGTCTTTTTTGCAAATATTTCTTGATGCATATTTTGGTATTTATATATCCGAATGTATCAAATGACTATCCTGTTTTGCCGCTTGTTATACGAGGAATTTTTTAAGAAATCTTTTCTGCTTTGGGTCCTAAATTTATCATTAACATTACATATACATTACGTTAGCACATACGTTTTTTCTTCAATTGTACAACTTGAATATTTTTGTATTAAATTTGGTTTTAATTTCCGTGTCCTATTCTTGGCTTCAAAATTTTTTGTAGCATTCCTGTTTGTAATTTTTTGGACTTTATATGTTATCAACTCTGTATTAGCGTTAAATTTTCGCAGCAAATAGTTAAATCGATGTTCTATTTTTCATAAACAAAAATTAAAACAATAATTATCAAAGAATAAATTCATCATGAATTTCATGAAGGTAAGAATTTGCATTATACATGTATTACCGTCTACATAGCTTCAGGATTTTTCTATCGGATTTTTTGACATACCGATGAAATACGTAATATTTTACTATGGAAAAAATCTTAACACTAAATTTTATCGTCTAAAAGTACCTTTAACAAATTCTAAGTTTTTAAACTTATTTAAAAAATGTACAGTGTTTCAATTTCAGTTTTTTTTTCCAACATACCAAAATAATAAAATCTAAATATTGTTTTTAAATACTTAGATTTAATGGAAAATATTAGAATAAAAAACATATACAACTACTTTTATCGCTTACAACGATATAAAAATATAAATGTGTACTTGCATGTAAGTGTTTTAAAATCCTTTTTAATGTTTATGAAAAAAACACATAAAGTGTTTAAGCATTATTTTCAATATGAATACTTATATCAATATTAAAACAAATTAAATTTAATTATAGGTACAAAAAAACAATAATAATAAATAAAATAAATTGATTTTATAATGTAAAACATTATACTTGTTTTTATATATTAAGACTACACACAGTTTACTTTAGAAAAAACGAGCTGTTAACCCGCTACTTCGTAAGCGGAAATTTTTTATAAAAGCCATACTATAAAATAAATTTAAAATAGGGGTTTCGAAAAGTACAAAAGGTATGTTTGATAGGGTGCCTGTAAAGTACCAATTTTTAACATGTTTAACATTCGAAGGTTGAAAAACTACCAAAGTTATTTTTTAGTATAGAAGAATGTGACTAATAGAGCTTGTGAACAGCGTTACCGTTTGGCGACTTTAGTCGCCAAATGCCCCTTTTTCAACCACCTGGAGACTTTTTTGGCCCCTTTTTTAAATGGCGACTAAATGGCGACTTTTTAAAACTATGAGCTAAATGACGAAAATTAATTAATTTAAACAAATAAATGAACTATTTTAATATTGTTTCACAGTATAGTAATATAAAGAACTGCGGAATATTCATATATGGACTGAAACTGTTAGTAACTAAAAATAATAAAGCTTATCAATAGCTATTTAAATCATTATATGCCGAATTTTTTTTAGACTGGTTTGAGAAAATAAAAAACAGATACGATGAATACTTTTATCCTAATTTATATTTTTACATTCTTCATAGCAATTCCTAGGGGGACGTGTTTTTTTTAGTAAGTTATCAATAATAAAAAATAGTTTGTCCAACAGATTTTAGTCAATATTTTTAGATCCATACGTTCAGTCCTAAATTGGTTCGACGAGGATTTGAAAGATTTGAGTACGAGTAAAATCTTTGTACAAAAATACAGAAGTGTAATTACTTAATAAAAAAAATGAATTGTATTTCAGCTATTCTTATGAATTAATCATTAATTTTTAATAATAAAAATTGTTGTAAAATATTTATAAATAAATTATTTTGTTGCTAACAGAATTGGATTTAGTAGTTTTCTTAAAACATACCAATTTTTGTTTTTTTGTTATCAAATTAACAAAATTTAAGGAGTTTTTTTAGTTTTTTAAGCAGTTGGCCCCTTTTTTTCAAAAAATCCCCTTTTTTGGCGACTTTTTATTTTGAAATCCCCTTTTTTGGACACTTTTTAAAAATTCTCAACGGTAACGCTGCTTGTGAATACTCATTTATAAATAACAATATCTCTTTAATATTTGATTTCTAATATTAGAATAACGAAAAAGTATTTTAGAATAAGGAAAAATAACCACAAAATCAATTTTAAGGATTCTAATTCACTTAGGACTTTACATCTTCAATTTTATGTTTCTGGGATGTATATTACAGAACATTCAAAAAGTATTGTTAGAAGAACGAAAAAGTACCACAAAATCCCTTCTTATGGATACTCACTCACTTAGGGCAACATAACTTTAACTTCATGTTTCTAGGTTAAATATTATAGAAAATTCAAAAAGTACTATTGGACGAACAAAAAAGTACCACAAAGTCCCCTCCTATGGATTCTCATTTACTTAGCACCACATGTCCTTAATTTCATGTTTTTAGGTTCACAAATATAGAAAATTCAAAAAGTACCATTAGAAGAACAAAAAACTACCACAAAGTCCCCTCTTATGGAATTTCATTCATTAAGGACCACATATCTTTAATTTCATGTTCCTAGTTTAAATATTGTAGAAAATTCAAAAAGTACCATTAGAAGAACAAAAAAAGTACCAATAAGTACCACATGTCCTTAATTTCATGTTTCTAGGTTCATAATTATTGAAAGTTCGAAAAGTACCATTAGAAGAACGAAAAAGTACCACAAAATCCCTTCTTATGAATTCTCACTCACTTAGGGCCACATATCTTTAATTCCATGTTCCTAGTTTAAATGTTATAGAAAATTCAAAAAGTACCATTAGAAGAACAAAAAAGTACCGCAAAGACCCCTCTTATGGATTCTCATTCATTTAGGACCGCATATCTTTAATTTCATGTTTCTAGGTTAAATATTATAAAAGATTCAAAAAGTACCATTAGAAGAACAAAAAAGTACCACAAAGACCCCTCTTATGTATTCTCATTAATTAAGGACCACATATCCCTAGTTTTATTTTTCTAGGTTCATAATTATAGAAAATTCAAAAAGTACCATTAAAGAACAAAAAAGGTACCACAAAGTCCTCCCTTGTGAATTCTTTCCCACATCGGACCATACATATTTAATTTTATGTTTCTAGAAAATGCAAAAAGTACCATTAGAAGAAGAAAAAAGTATCACAAAGTTCATCCTCTTGAATTCTTACCCACAGCACCAAGTATCTTTAAGTACCACAAATTCTCCTCTTGTGAATTCTTATCTACATAGGACTACATTTTCTTAATTTCATGTTTCTATATTTAATGTATTGAAAATTCATTATTAAGTTTGAATAAAATGTAATTTCTTACCTTTACACCCTTTTTGGTACTTTTTTTACCCATAGAAGTATAGGAAATTGTACTAAAATGTTTCTAAATTATAGTGAGATCCCATATTAAAATACGCACATGTTTATGTC
Organism: Protophormia terraenovae; assembly: GCA_951394005.1. Classification (NCBI taxonomy): domain Eukaryota; kingdom Metazoa; phylum Arthropoda; class Insecta; order Diptera; family Calliphoridae; genus Protophormia; species Protophormia terraenovae. The sequence goes on from OX596073.1 coordinate 54,397,508, forward strand.
AATAAATATAAAAAAATGTTGAAAAAGGTACCAAAAATAGGTAAGATTTTTACCCCTTAAACGTTCGAATTTGGAAATGTACCAAATTTGTATTTATAATTTTTTGATAAGTTACGAATACGATGTAAATTTTATCGGTATGTTGACTGGTTTCAAAGATACATATGGTGCCAAAAAAGTACCAAAATACAGTTTTAACCCGTTTTCTCCCTGAAACGGCCGATTTTCAAAAAAGTACCAGACACCTGTCCAATTATTTTTTAAATAAATAACGACAACTATTCAACTTTTTTTTGTATCTTTATTAGTTTGGGAGTTATAGGGTTACCGATTTACCCGTTTTTACCCCCTAAACAATCGAATTTCCAAAAATCCCGTCTTAGTGGATCTATACAGAGAGTGAAGTACCTAAGTTCCAAATTTCGACTCTCTAGCTTCAACCGTTTGGGCTGCGGGATGATGAATCAGTCAATCAGTCAGTCAGTAACGTTACTCTTTTATATATGTATATAGATTATTTAAATATTTAGATGAGCCCCTTTAAATATGCTAATAATTTTATGTTTATTTTATACAAACAGCCCTTTTCTGTAGCATTCTTTTTTACAAATGGAATTGTGAATCTGTTGATGATGTATGGTTTTTATATTTCTCTTGTTTCTTTTTAATATTGTTTCTGGCAGTTTTTGGTTTTAGGATTTTGTTTTAATATATGAAAAATATATTTGTATGTATATGAATATGTATAGGTTTTATTTTGTTGCTTTTTTGTGTAAATAAAATACGCAATTAATTTTGATGCGCTTTAACGCTTTTTGACATTGATGAGTGTCAGTTTAATATCACAAAAACAACGCCTAATAATACCACATTTAACATATGTCAGTGTATCATTTTGTTATTGTTGCTGCTTTCTTTTTTTTTTTTTCAATTTATTGTTATTGTTGCTGTAGTTGTTTTGATTCCGTTTATTATCCTGCTGCTGTTTGTTAGTATAGATTTGTTATTGTTTATAAAATAAAGAGTTACTAGTATGCATTGAGTTGTAAATATACAGTAAGGAGGAAAATTTTAAGCATGTTTGCGAAGCCTCTAGATCATATACCAATTTCTTATTATTATTATTATTATTATTATTATTTTTTTTTTGAAATCAGAC